>PVLA01004093.1:0-188124 GCA_004027455.1 Hydrochoerus hydrochaeris | reverse complement strand
TTTTTTTTTAGTTTGAATTGCATTGATTTCTGCTCTAATCTTTACAATTTCCTCTCTTCTATGAGCTTTGGGTTTAGCTTGCTCTTCTTTTTCTAGAAGATTGAGATGGAGCATTAGGTTTTGTATTTGTGCTCATTCTGTTTTCTTGATATGACAGTTTATTGCTATATATTTGCCTCTTAAGACTGCTTTCATTTCATCCCCCAGATTACAGTATGTTGTTTCTATATTTTCATTGAATTGTAGGTATTGTTTTATTTCTTCTTTAATTTCATTTGTAGCCCACTGGTTGTTCAAAAGGCTGTTATTTAATTTCCATATATCTATGTAGGTTTTACAATTTCTTTTGCCATTAATTTCCAGTTTTAGTGCACTATGATCAGATATTATGCATGGTATGATTTCAATATCTTTGCATTTACTTAAGAATGTTTTATGGGATAATATGTGGTCTATTTTGAAGAATGTCCCATGTGCAGCTGAGAGGAATGTGTATTCTGATGTGGTTGGGTGGAACACTCTGTAAATGTCTACTAAGTCCAATTGCTCACAGGTGTAATTCAGTACTGTTATTTCTTTATTGACTTTTTGTCTAGTTGATCTCTCTTTGTGACAATGGGCTGTTAAGATCTCCTGTTATAATTATGTTCTTGTGTATTTGGATTTTCATGTCCATTAGTATGTGTCTTATATAGTTGGGTGCTCCTGAATTTGGCGCGTATATATTTATAATTGTTAGTTCTTCCTCTTGAATTTTACCACTAACAAGTATGTAGAGACCTTCTCTATCTCTTTTAATCATTGTAGGTTTGAAGTTTACGTTGTCTACAAATAGAATAGCTACCCCTGCTTTTTTCTGGGTTCCTGTTGCATGGAATACTGTTTTCCATCCTTTGACCTTTAATCTATGAGTTTCCTTTTGGGTCAGCTGTGCTTCTTGTATACAGTATATTGTGGTGTCCTGTTTCTTGATCCATTCTGTCAATCCATTTCTTTTTATAGGTGAATTGAGGCCTTTTATATTTATGGATATCACTGATATGTACTGGCTCGACTTTGCCATGTCATGTTCCAGTTGTTTCTTTCTGCTTTTCCTCTTATTTAATTGCTTATCCTACCTGGTGGTTTCTTTCTGTTGTTGTGTTGGGGATTGTGGTCATTTTTATCTCTGTCTACTATCTCTTTCAGTACTCTTTCTAGGGTTAATTTGGTGGAAATGAATTTCTTCAGTTGCTCTTTGTCATGAAAGTATCTTGTTTCTCCATTAAATTTGAATGAAAGTTTTGCTGGTTACAACAGTCTGGGTTGGAGGTTGTTTTCTTTCAGGGCTTGAAATACCTCACTCAAAGCTCTTCTTGACTTGAGGGTTTGTGCTGACAAGTCTTCCATGATTCTAATGGGCTTTCCTTGATAGGTGAGTTGTGTCTTTTCTCTGACAGCTTTTAATATTCTGTTTTTATGCTGTATGTCTGAGATCTTAATTATTATGTGTCTGGGTGTGGATTTATGTTTGTTGTGACTGTTTGGTGTTCTATATGCCTCACTTATCTGCATATCAGATTCTTTCCCCATGTTTGGGAAATTTTCTGCTATTATTTCTGTAAATACTTTAAGTATGTCATTTGCCTGGACTCCTGTATCTTCACTAATGCCCATTATTTTTATATTGTTGCTCTTGGCATCATCAGGAAGCTTCTGGATTGTCAGTTCATGCTGCTTTGTTATTTTTAAAAGTTCTATCCTTTCCTGATCACTAACTCTGATCCTGTCCTCAAGGTCCGAAATCCTATCCTCAGCTTCCTTTAGGCGGTTTTGCATGCTTTCAATAGAATTTTTTGTTTCTTGGATGTCTCTTTGAGTTTGTTTCATGAATTCTGCTGGTTTTCTATATTGTTCATTCAAAGTTTCAATCAGTTTCCCATGCTCATGTACTTTTTTCTCTAGTTCTTATTTAGCTGCATTCAACAACTCCTTTACTAAAGTTATTATTTCTATCTTATATGGGAGAATGCTACTAATTTGATTTCCTCTATAGCCTGATGCAGTTGTTTTTTTATTTCACTGGCTATCTTTTCAGAGATTCCTGGTGTGTTACTTTTGGTGTCCTGTATTTCAATGTCTTCTATACTTGCTTCTGGTGAACTATATGTTTGATACTGCATTTTGCTTTTTTATTTTCTCATTTTCACTCTGCCTGGTGTTGTCTATGTGTAGGAAGGGATCATACACACTCTTTTCAGACACACCAAAGTCTTACAGTTTGTTGGGGTTTTTACTACTGGCCCTATTTATCCCCTGTACACCTCTATTTTAGGGGTATACTCACCACATTGATACAGTCAATCCGCTGTAGTCCAAAGTTCGCCACCTGGGAGCAAAGTTCCAAGTTTTCTCACACCAACTGGAGTCTGCTGAGATCTTCTGATGATCCTGGTGGCAGGGCAGGCCCCCGGGGAAGGTTCCAGGCAGCCCACCCCTGAGGCAGGCTTGCGCTGAGTTCCGGTGGCAGGGCGGGCCCTTCGTGGTGGTTTGGGGCAGCCTACCCCTGAGGTGGGCTTTTGCTCTGGAGTAAGTTCTAGTAGTCTGTTGCAGAGAACATCTGGAACTTCTGATGTGTTGCATGCAAGGAGACAATTCATCATGCATCTTCCACATTCTTGCTTGTCATCCAGGCAGAAATATTGCATATGCTGCCCTTGCTCTGCACTATTTTTTCAACCACATTTGTATGGCAAACAGCTTTTGAAGATAGACATAGTGTCACTCATTGAGGCAAAATGTAATTTTCTATGTAGGATATAGTAACAATATTTTTCTCTGGGGCAGAGATTAAACAGGCTTACTGCCCATTATGACAAACTGAAGTTTCCTAAACCGAGTTCCTTTTCTATAGTGAAACTCAATGCTTTTACAGGAACATCTGTCTGTATGTCAGCCTATTTGAATGTTTTCAAGAAACTCGGGAATCCTGTATTTGGCCACCACTAATGCTGTCAGTAACGAAGTCCATTGTCTCTGATTGAGGCAGGTATATCAATGAATTTCAGTCATGCTCTCTCATGGTCACACTACAGTAAAATCTCAGACACTTGTTAGGCTTTTAGCATTTGCATATTTACTTGAATTTCAATTCAGTGATTATATGTGTTACTGAGTGAAATATTAATTAATCATTATTGAGAAGGTATGATTGGTTTTACCATGAGAATATTTGCCTATAAAGAAGCATATTTAAAACACAGACCTATGCAGATTTTAAATCACACAAAAGTATTGGTATTACACAATTACACATTTTCCTCTGGTATGGAACAGGAAAAGGTTCATGATTTTTTTTATCAGTTTCAACTAATTCTTGAAACACTACCTAGTGTATGCAGAGTTTTCAACTATTCTGTAGATAAACAGTTCATGTGTGCTTTGGAGATAATTAATGTTATTTAGTAAAATTTCAGGCTAAATATTATGAATGGGACTTCCAAATTGTGGTGGCAAGTTTTAATGAGTTGTAATTACAGGTTCTTAGATATTTGTACAAGGAAAAATTCTCACTGTTCATTAAAGTATTTTATGTATGATGATGAGTGACATAACCCATTATGGAATTTGAATAAGCTTAATTGTCTAAGAAAAATAATTCAAAGCAATTCTTTAGATGTCAAAATGTAGCAATTTATCATATGACTCTGTTGGTTGCCATTTAATATTGTTCTTGGTTGTAGACATGCTCTTTTGTGCCTCATTAGCTATGTTACACAGGAAGACAATTTTTTTTGTGTGCTGTTTAAGATGAAACTGTTTTCAATGTGTCAAAATGTAAGTTTCATAAAAAACATGAGCAATAGAACAATCTAATATTATCAGCATTATCTGAGTGCTTGGCTAATGGAAGGGTAAAACAGGAAAAAAGAAATGAGTAACAGTGATTTATCACTTGTATTTCTGAATATTTCTGTGAAGCTTAATGATATATTAAGGAACTTATTTGCTGTTCTGTATCATTCAGTTGAGAATATAGCAATAAAAATAATTCTAAGAGCTGACTGCAACTTACAACTACAAGTAATTGAGATGCACAGGTTGAGAGGAAAACAAATGGATAGGAGAAAAAGAAATCCTGGACTTAGAGAACCATAAATCTATGTATACTCCTGTGCATTTGAAAATTTGATGCTAAGATTTAATAGATGAAACATAAGATAAAGAAATTTATTTACTATGTTTAAAATAGCCACAAGTTAAAACCAATAAGTTGATTAAAGAAGCATTGCTTATCTTGCCCCTGACACATGCAAGATTATCTATGAATGAGCAGCTTGTTTACAAAATGGATTATCTGTGAGTGAGTTTCTTGTTTAACTTGTTTTAAGATATGAAGAAAAAAGCAATTCAGTTATAGAAATTCTTTAAGAGGCCAGGAAAATGCTGTGTATATTCTGAGGTCTTGATGTTTAATACTAATTTAGAATAGATACAAAGACTTAGCCACTATTTCTGGACCACTACCCATAGGTGTTACAGCAGTAACCTGGTTTTTGATAAAGAGCAGACAACTCAGTCCATATTTTTCTGGCAAGAATCTGCCATCCAAATAATAGATATATAGTGTATAAAGGGGATATCTTTGGTTTGGTAATTAGCTGGGAAAGGGTTGATTTAGAATGTTCCTAAAATGATGAAGGGACTAACAGAGTCCTTTCCCTACTTGGCTGATGCCTTCTTTCTTCAGGAAGAGGTGAAAGGTGTGGAGGACCACCTGGATGACTCTCCTTGAATAAGGAGCAGTTGTCTCCATTTTGGCTATACCTGGCCCTATCTCCATGTATGGATATGCGTAAGTGATTTCTTTATTTCTTCAATTCACTTTAAGCAATGCAAATAGGGTTGCCTGAGGTGCTGATGCATAATCTTTGAAACTGGGCTACAATCCCTGTTTCCCCACTCTGTAACTCCAAAAAAACATGGTTGAGCTGGGTGGGGAGGATGAAGAGGATCCACTGAGATGAGCTTTCAGATAGGAGGCTATGACTCCCCAAAGCAAAAATGTTTACACATGAGAACTGGAGCACAGGCCCCAAAACATTAGATGTTACCTCAATTTGTGTTATGCGAATTACTCTTTCTGCATATCCTTCCCTCTGCATATTGCAGGAGTGATCTCAGGCCACTTATCCAGCCCAGCTCATAGCACTCAGGCACTTTCTGCCTTTCTCACAGTCATCCTCAAGCCACTCCCTTCTTTATGAATTAATAAAATCTTGATTGGGCCTTGGGTTGAGGCTTTTGTCCATTTAGGACCCCCTTGGTTCCCCATAACTATACATATGTCTTAGTGTCTTTATTCTCACTATGGGCTGCATTGGAAGTGGTAGGTTGGAATTAATTTGTTGGAATTCTTATAACTTTTCCATGGAATTACAAATATAAACTTCCCAGACCAAGACAAGGACCAGGAAGGGCTCCTATGGAAAGTAGACACTTACATCAAGATAACATAGCAAAATGATGGAGGCCCAAATAGTCTGGTCTAGAACACTTTTAAGATAAATCTAGGCTTTCATTTCACTAAGTCACTAGGCTTACATAGCTTGCTTTTTCTAATCATCGAATTCATTTGGATGAAGGTATGAATCTAAATATGAATCTGTATGACTACAGAATACAGTGTCCCCCACTTTTATGTGGAAGGAGATAACACTTTTTGAGAAAGATTTTCCCACCTGCACAAAGATCATATTCTTGTTTTGCCTTTTGGGTGTTTTTTTTTTTTTTTTTTTTGCTTTATGACTAACAGTTTAAAAATGATAGATTTATGTTTAAGCCATGCTCTTTTATCTGCAAAGAATTATTTCTTACTACCTTGGTAATTCAATTGCCTTTTCCTTTTCCTACTTAAGTCCTTTATTATTCTTTATTGTCACATCACACTTAAAATCCTGCATTGGATTTTAAGTTTTATTGCTGTTTGATTTAGAAACAGCCATTGAGAGCCTCTTGCCACAAACTTCCATGAGTTTAGACTTCCTTCCACACAGCTTCTGTGCCAGAAGACAATGCAGAGCAACTTTCCTCTTCTGTTTCAATCTTCTGTTTCAAGATTGAAGGAATATTAATATTTGGTTCCTTAGTAATTCAAAACTAAAATGATGACTGTTGTTTAAAAGCTGAAGAAAAAATGTCCCAGAAAGCAAGTACTTTTTTCCTATAAATGATATTATAATGGATAATCATATTATCAAAATCAAGTAAGAAAACATAAATTAGAATATCCCACCTTTTTTCTTCCAAAATACATTGAAATTCTTTGTAATTTTATTTAGTCACCTTAGACTTACCACTTTTCCTGGGTCTCTGATGCCAGAATGAAACATTAGGTTCTGTCTTTTTTGCTGTATTATGTTTATTATCTTTGCTCGAATTGATGAAGAATGGTGAATTGTTTCATAGTTTTTTTGTTTATGTCAAATACATTTTTAACATGATAGACACAATGCATTGTGTACCTACAGTTTTCTGGAAAAGTAAATCTATTAGAAATTGTTTTTCACGTCTTCAGTAAATTTTTCTTTAAATTTCAACTATATATATATTTCAAAGAAAAGTGTTTCATCTAATAAATTCCTCCTGTGACTGATTAGCTATATAGTAAGAAATAAGATGATAATAGTAATTTGTAAGCAAAACAGTAATATATTTAGACCTTGAAGTCCTTCACTACACATAATAAAGTATAATCTCTTATTAGCCTGATAACTTTAATGAATTAGCTTTTAGAGAAAACCCAATGGTAAGAGTCATTGTGGTTTCATCTTTAGAAATCAGTTCTATCTACTGCTGGATTGAATATGACAGAAGTGAAGATCTTACATGTGTTTATCTTTTCTTACTACTGTACGAAGCCAACATTGATGTGGATTTAATTGATTTTCTTTTTTCAATGCATTTTTTTCTGTTTCAATGATAAACAGAAAAATCAAGAAGCAAACAATTAAAATGCAACAACAAAAGGAAAAATGACAACAACAACAAGCAACAGTGATACAGGATTTCAAAACAAGATTATGGGAATTTAGCAATGGTTGTTATATTGCATATTGTTATTCTCAAAGTAATTACTTAGGCTATCAGATACAGGTGTGCAAGATTGATCATACAATTTAATTGTCCTTTGAGTAGTTTCTTTCCCTAAAATATCTATTGTAACTTTTGGATCTTATTTACTTTCAGTTTCTTTTTTTTTTAATTTAAAGGAGGTAAAATTAAGCACAAGAAAACAGAACAAAACAGGACATAAGAAAGCAATGTAAGAGATATAAATTTCAAAGCTACTCAACTAGAGATCTTCACTGTCTATCATATTGTCTTTTGTTTTCTTCCAAATAGTTGTCCATATCTTCACACACAGAGAATTCATACAAAACAACATAGTATAAAACTGATCCGAACAGAGTGAGGAAGGCATTTTAAGTCTTCAAAACCAGACAATAGGGAAGTCACTAGTGGCTGTCATAGTGTATCTCGTTCTCTTCAAAATAGCTGTCCATACTTTCATTTATGTTTAAATTAAACAAAACAGGGAGGGCAGTGGTTGCTTGGTTTCCTGGCACCCCAGGTCCCAGCATGGTGTGGATCTCAGGAGACGCCAGTGGCTCTGGGCCACTGCAGCTTGCCATGCTCACAGCTTCTCACCAGGGATAGTTACAGTTTCTTACACTAGTGACACAATGTGGTGTTTATAAAGCAAATTTGATTTATTTCCTTATGAGTGTGGTTTCTAGGTGCATTCATTTACCTACCAAAGCTTTGAGTTTATCATTCTTTATGGCTAAGTAGTATTCCATTGTATAAAAATACCATATTTTAAAAAATCTATCTCTCAGTTGATGGGCATTTGGGTTGTTTCCAAGATATGGCTATTACAAATTGTGCAACTATAAACATGGTTGCACATATATCACTGTGGTATGATGTGTTCAGTTCTTCTGGGAAAATATCCAGAAGGGGAATAGCTGGGTAGAATGGAACAGCTAATCTTTGGTTTATGAAGAATCTTCATACTGATTTCCACAGTGGTTGTATCTGTCTACACTTCCATCAACAATGGAGAAGTGTTCCTTTTTCCCCTCAGCCCTGCCAACATTTTTTTTTTATGTTAGCCATTCTTTTTGGAGTGAGATGGTATCTCAGTGTTGTTTTAATTTGCATTTCTTGAATGATCAGTGATGCTGATCATTTTTTCATGTATTTGTTTTCTGTTTGTATTTCTTCATCTGAGAAGTGTGTATTCATCTCAGATGCCCATTTTAGGTTAGGTCTTTAAATTTGGGGCACTGATTTTTTTTAGCTCTTTATACATTCTAGATAAAAGTCCTTTGTCCGAAGGACATTTGGAAAAAATATTTTCCCAATCTGTGGGTTTTCTTTTTACTGTGTTTGTGATTTCTTTTGATGTGCAAAAACTTTTTGATAAGATGAGATTCCTGTTGTTTGAAGTACTTCCCACACAGTTTTATTTTTGTTCATGTACTCTTTAACTACTCCTATGTCCTTGAGATTTCTACCTACTTTGCCTTCCAGTAGGTTTAATGCTTCTGTGTTAATATTGATCCATTTTGACACTAGGCATGGGTCTAAGTCTTCAGCAGGTAGAATGCTGAAGTTTTCCAATGTCACTAATTAAGGAGGCTGTCTTTCTTCCAGTGAACATGTTTGGTCCTTTTGTCAAAGACAAGGTGACTTCTGTTCTGTTCCACTGATCCTCAGGTTTGTTTTTCTTTGCCAGTAACTTGCTGATTTTATTATAGAAGCTTTTTAGTATAATTTCAAGTCTGGGATTCTGATGCCTCCTGCCTTGCCTTTGTTGTTCAGGATTACCTTGGCTATTCTAGGTCTCTTATGGCTCCGTATGAATTTTAGGAATCTTTTCTCTAGATCTGTGAGGTATGCTAATGGTATTTTAATTGGGATTGCATTACATTGTTTAACATTGTTGGAAGTATGGCCATTTTCACAGTGTTGTTTCTTCCTATCCATAAGCAAGATATATCTTTCTATTTTCTGAATTCTTCTTCAACAGTTTTTCTGAGTAGCATAAGTTTCAATGTATAAACCTTTTACTTTCTTTGTTAGACTGATTTCTAAGTATTTCATTTTTTGATGTTATTGTGAAGCATGTGGTTTGCTTATTTTATCTCTCGGTGAGTTTGTTGTTTTTGTACAGGAATGCTACTGACTTTTGAGTATTGACTTTGTGCCCAGCTATACTACTGAATTCCCTTATTACATCTAGAAGTCTGTTGCTGGAGTTTTTGGGGTCTTCTACGTAGAGTGGCATGTTATTTGTGAATAATGAAAATTTGACTTCTTCTTTCCTGTCTTTATTCCTCATTTCTCTCTCTTGTCTAGTTGCCTTGGCTATTTTTTCCAGAACTATATTGAATAGAAGTGGTAAGGGGACAACCTTGTCTTGTTCCTGATTTTAGAGTGAAGGCTCTCAGTTTTTGTCTATTCAGTATGATGTTGGATGTTGGACTGTCACAGACAGTAAACATAATCTATTCTGTCTTTCTTTAGGGTTTTTACCATGAATGACTGTTTAACTTTATCAAAACTTTTTTATACCTATTGAGATGATCATATGATTTTTGCCTTTCTGTTTCTATGGTATATTATATTTATTGATTTGTGTATGTTGAATCATCCCTGCATTACTGGGATGAATCCCACTTGTTTGTGGTGCATAATTTTCTTGATTTACTTCATCCTGTTTGCCAATATTTTACTGAGGATTTTTGCATCTATGTTCATTAGAAAGATTGGCCTGTAATTTTCTTTTTTGGTTGGGTCATTCTCTGGTTTTGGTATCAAGGTAATATTTGACTCACAGGATAAATTAGGGAGAATTTCTTTGCTTTAAATTTTATTAAAGAGTTTGAGGAGTACTTGTATTAAATCCTCTTTAAATTTCTTGTAGAATTTAGCTGTGAATCCACCAGGACTTGGTCTTTTATTGTTGGTAAGTTTTTAATTTCATTAACTAATATTGGTTTATTCACAAGTTTTATATTTTCTCAATCCAGTTTCTGCAATTCATGTTTCTGGTAGTCTGCCCATTTCTTTCATGCTTTCAATCCTATGAGAGTAAAGTCTGGTAAAGCAGGTATTGATGATGTTCTATATTTCTACAGGTTCTGTGGTGATTGCATGAATTTGATTTTTTTCTTTCCTTTTTTTGGATAAGGTTGGTGAGGAGTTTATCAATTTTATTTATTCTTTCAAAGAACCAACTTTTCAATTCATTAATTCTTTGCATTGTTTCCTTAGTCGCAATTGCTTTAATTTCTACTTCGATCTTTATAACTTCCTATTCTTTGTGCTTTGGGCTTGACTTGTTCTTCTATTTCTAGAAGTTTGAAGTGCAATATTAGGCTGTTTATGTGTGCTCATTCTGTTTTCCTAATCTGAGGAATCACCACTATAAATTTTCCTCTAAGGAAAATTTTCATTGTGTCCTACAGATTCTGGTAAGTTGTTTTGCATGTTTGTTTGTTTGTTTGTTTGTATATATTGTTTAATTTCTTACTTAATTTCCTCTGTGACCTACTGGTTGTTCAGTAGGGTGCTATTTAATTTCCACTTGCTTATGGAGCTTTTTTTCTCTCTTTTGCTATTAAATTCCATTTTCATTGCACTATGTTCAGATAATATGGATGGGATAATTTCAATTCCCCTGCATTTATTTAAGCATTTTCTGCAGGTTAGTATGTAGGTTATTTTAGAGAATATCCCATGTACAGATGAGAAGAATGTGTATTCTGATGTTGACTCGAACACTCTGCACACATCTACTAAGTCCATTTGTTCATATGTTTGAATCAGTTCTGTTATTTGCTGATTTTTTTGTCTAGTTTTTCTATCTCTTTATGCCAATGGGGTGTTAAGTTCCTTCATCTTAATTGTATTATTGCTTATTTAGTTTTCATGTCTATTAATATTTGTCTTACATAGCTGGGTGCTCCCATATTTGGTCGAGATATATATATATATATATATATATATATATATATATATATATATATATGATTGTTCTATTTTCCTCTTGAATTTTCTTCCAACAACTATGCAGTGACCTTCTTTATCTCTTTTGATCATTCTTGGTCTGAAGTTCTCATTACCTGCCAACAGAATGGCTTCTTCTGCTTTTTTCTTGGTTCTTGTCACATGAAGTATTGTTTTCCATCCTTTCATTTTCAATCTATGAATTTCCTTTTGAGTTAAATGTGTTTTGTATATACAGCACATTGTTGGATTTTGTTTCTTGATCCACTCTGTCAATCTGTTTGTTTTGATTGGTGAATTGTGAATAGTGATGACCAATGTGAATTGGCTTATTTTTGTAATATTATCTTTCTGCTATTGCTTCCCTGCTTTTCTCTTCTGTTTATTTGCTTGTCCTGTGTTTTGGTTTCTTTCTGTTGCTGTTCTTGAAATTGTGGTAATTTTTATGTTTTTCTAGAATGTCTTTCAGTACTTTTTGTATGCTTGGTTGTGTGTGTTTGGTTTTATGGTCATGAAGTTCTTCAGTTGTTCTTTGTTGTGGAAGTACCTTACTTCTCCATTGATTTTGAAATATAGTTTTGCAGGGTTCATCAATCTGTGTTAGAAGTTGTTTTCTTTCAGGACATGAAATACATTACTCCATGCTCTTCTTGACTCAGTGGTTTGTGTTGAGAAGTCTAACACGATTCTGCTAGGCTTTCCTTTATTTATGACCTGTTTCTTTTCTCTAGCAGCTTTTAATATTCTGCTCTTACATTGAATTTCTCAGTCTTGATTGTTATATGTCAAGGTGTAGACTTATTTTGGTTATGTCTAGTTGGATTTTTATATGGCTTGCTTATCTGTCTGTCAGGTTCTTTTCCCACGATTGGGAAATATTTTGCTATTAGTTCTGCAAATAGTCTTTTTATGTCATTTGTGTTGTCTTCTTTTTCTTTGACATCTGTCAATATTATATTGTTTCTCTTTGCATCATCTTGCAGCTGTTGAATTTTTATTTCCTGATTCCTTGTTATTTTTAAGAGATCTTTCCTTTCATGATCTCTAGCTGCAATCTTGTCTTCAAGGTCTGAGAGTTTCTCTTCCATTCATTTATGCAGTTTTTCCAGCTTTCATTGGAATTTTTGATTATCTAGATGTCTCCTTGAATCTGTTTCATTTATTCTAATTGTTTCCTGTATTGTTCATTTAAGGTTTCCATCACTTTCCTATGCTCCTCTATTAGTTTTTATTTGTGTCTTATTTAGATATACTAACCAATTCTTTCATTATGTTTACTATTTCTATTTTTGCCTGAGAGATTATTTCTGATCTGATTTCCTTTTCAGCTTCCTGGAGCTGTTTCTTTACATGATAGCTGTTGCTATCATTTCAGAAATTTCTGGTGTATGACTTTCATATTAATATATAGCAATGTCTCCTGTACTTGATCTGGATGGGCTAGAAGTTTGAGATTGCATTTTGTTGTTTCCTTTTGGCATTTTCCTGTGTTCCTCTGAATCAGCCATATGTCAAGTCCTAACTGCTTCCTGTGCTGATAGCCCATCCAGCAGCAGGCCTCACTGAGGATTGCCAATGGCTGTGGGTCTCTGGGCCCAGACTCCTTGTCCCTGCAGGCTTCAGGGGTGGTTCTGGGGTGGGGGCAGGTCCCTGTGTGCAGCATCCCAGTCCCTATGATCCTTACCTATGGTTTCTGGGTATTGGTGGCTGACCGGGCACAGCTTCCCAGTCCCTGTAGGCCACACCATGGGTTTCTGGATTACTGATCATGGGGCACAGACTTCTAGTCCCTTCAGGCCTCAGATATCATTCACAGGTGTGGGTGGGTCACTGGGTGCAGACTTCCTATCCCTACAGGTCCCACTGAATGCAAAATTCTTCAATGACATACTGGCAAACACAACACAGCAAATCATCAAGATTATATACCATTGCTGAGTAGGCTTTATCACAGGGAAACAGAGATGGTTCAACATATGTAAATCAATAAATGTAATACCTTGTATTAGTAGATCCAAGGACAAAAATAATGTGATCATCTCAATCATAATGGTTGATATGTTGTGTCAACTTGAGAAATTTAGTTTTATTAATTGACTCAGCAGGGATCCATGGTCCTCACTTTGCAAACATTCTCATCTTGTAGAAGAAGAGGGCAAGGAAGATGCAATGAGTGCTATACCTGCCTTAGGCAGGTATAGGCAGAAGGGAAAGAGGCTTTTTTCCCCCCATTTATTCTCTTTTGGACTCTTTCTCTTGTTGCCTTTTCTGTCTTCTGCTGGGGTCAATGCCTGACTTTAATCTCAGGTAGGGATTTGAACTCAGTAGGTTGTTGGAAATCTCTAACAGTATGTCTTGCTTTAGATTTCCTATTTGTATCTCTGGTGTATGTATGAACTATGCATGAGGAGAATGACTTCTGGATATTTTAGAGAAGTTTTTGTGGGTAAGATTGGGTGAAGAGAAAGTATGCATTATGTGATAGTGATGAAGTAATAAGATTTTCATATAGACAAGGAAAAATAACAGACGATAGAAGTTTAGATAGAGATCAATATAATAGAGGAAAAGTTTCTGGGTTTCATGGGACATGAGTATAAAAGTAAATAATGTGTTGGGTATTCTTAGAACTTAATAGAATTTAAATTATATTAAGATTTTGAGTGTACTGAATGAATAACTTAGAACTAAGTTATCAGTGAGTTCAATTAATTTGACAATATCAGTAACAAAAGTAAATGGAAATGCATGGGTCATGCTTATAAAGTGAGTATAAAATGTCCAGTAGCATATTTTTTAATTTTAATGTAATTAAAGTATACACTAATAGATAAAATATTTAAAAATATTCTTCTTACTTCTATGAGAAAAAACTTCAACACACCCAGTGAACTCTAAGCAGCTGGCAGGGGCCTGAATTCAGTCCCAGCCCTTGAGTGTGGACAGGTTGAATCCCAGTACACAGGGAAGCCTTGGAACATTGCTCCCAGGCACTAAGATCAAGCCCTTTGTCTCAAATCAAAGGAGGACACATGGGAGTTGCAACAGGCCTAGCTGGCCCACACCCAGAGAACTCCAAGTGGTTAGTTGTTGCCTGCTGTCTGCCCTGGGAGCCAAAAGTGGGCCAGGTGATTCCCAGTGCATGGGGGAAGGTTTGAAGCATCCTACAAAACCCTGAAACATAGGAAAATAACAAAATTAAAGAGCAAAATGCAATCTCAAAATTCCAGCCCAATCCAAGCAAGCCTAGGAGTCATGGACACAGAAGAAAATATAAGCCATACACCTGAAATGCCTGAAATGATAACAACTGAGGTAAAGAAACAACTCCAGGAAGCTGTAAAAGAATTGAAATCAGAAATAGTCTCCCAGGTAAAAGAAGAAATGATAAATGTAATGAAAGAAATGCTGAACACTTCTAAAGAAGACACAGTTAAAAAATTAGAGGAACAATTGAAAAAGATGGAAACTCTGAATGAATAATATAAGAAACAAATAGAATGCATGAAGGAGATTCAAAGAGATATCCAGGAAATTAAAAGTTGTATCAAAAGTTGGCAAAACCACCTCAATGAAAGTGAAGATAAAATTTCAGACCTTGAAGACAAGATTGCAGCTAGTGA
This sequence comes from Hydrochoerus hydrochaeris, assembly GCA_004027455.1. Taxonomy (NCBI): domain Eukaryota; kingdom Metazoa; phylum Chordata; class Mammalia; order Rodentia; family Hydrochaeridae; genus Hydrochoerus; species Hydrochoerus hydrochaeris. The sequence continues at coordinate 173,443 of PVLA01004093.1, read as the reverse complement.
ACAAGAAAGGAAAGAACTTTTATAAATAACAAGGTATCAGGAAATAATAATTCAACAGCTGCAAGATGATATAAAGAAAAACAACATAAGATTGATAGGTGCAAATGAAAAGGAAGATGACAACACAAATGATATCAAGAGGCTATTTCCAGAAGTAATAGATGAAAATTTCACAAACATGAGAATGACATACAGATCAGTGAAGCATATAGAACTCCATATAACCATAATAATAAAAACAACACCGAGTCATATAATAATCAACATCCCAGAAATCTAACATAATAGAATATTAAAAGCTGCTAGAGAGAAGAGACAGATCACCTATAAAGGAAAACCTATCAGAATCACGGAAGACTTCTCAGCACAAACAATGAATTCAAGAAGAGCATAGAATGAAGTATTTCAGATCCTAAAAGAAAATGATTTTCAACCCAGACTGATGTACCCTGCAAAACCGTCCTTCAAAATTGTGCAGAAATAAGATACTTTCATGACAAAGAACAGCTGAAGAACTTGATGACCACCAAACCAACCCTGCAAAGAATAGAAAGACATTCTAGACAGACATAGGAAAAAAAAATACTAAGTAAGGCAAACAATTAAACAGAGTGGAAAGGTAAAGTAGCAATAGCAGAAAGATAACGTGTCAAAAAAACACCAATATATTTCAGTTATAACCTTTAATGTAAATGGCCTCAATTCACCAATTAAAAGAAACAGACAGGAAGAATGGATCAAGAAACAACATCCAACCATATGCTGTATACAGGAAACCCATCTAACCCAAAAGGAAGCTCATATACTGAAAGTCAAAGGATGGAAAACAGTACTCCATGCAACAGGGCTGCCCATAAAAGCAGGGGTAGCTATTCTGTTTGCAGAGAATGTGAACTTCAAGCAAGAATAATCCGAAGAGATAAAAAAGGCCATTACATACTACTTAGGGTAAAACTTCAAGAGGAAGAGATAACAATCTTAAATATATATACTCCAAATTTGGGAGCACCCAGATATGCAAAACAAATATTAACAAAAATGAAAAGTCAAATCAGCAATAATGCAATTATAACAGGAGACCTTAACATGCCATTGACAAAAAGGGATAGATCAACTACACAGAAAATCAGCAAAGAAGTAACAGAACTGAATCACACCTGTGAACAAAAGGAAGTAGTAGATGTATACAGAGTGTTCCACCCAACAACATCAGAATATACATTCTTCTCAGCAGTATATGGAATGTTCTCTAAAATAGACCATATACCAGCCACAGAACATGCTTAAGTGAATGCAAAAAAAATTGAAATTATGTTATCAGATCATAGTACCATAAAACTAGAAATTAATGACAAAAGAAACTGCAAAACCCCACAAACACATGGAAACTGAATAATACACTCCTGAACAATCAGTCAGTCACAGAGCAAATTAAAGAAGAAATTAAACAATATTTACAGGCAAGTGAAAATACATCTTACTAGAACCTATGGGACATAATGAAAGCAGTCCTCAGAGGAAAATTTATTGTGGTGAACTCCCACATCAAGAAAATAGAACAAACACAAACAAACAACCTGATGCTACACCTCAAACATCTAGGAAAAGAAGAGCAAGTCAATCCCGTATCCAAAAAAAGGGAGGAAATTATAAAGGACAGAGCAGAAATCAATGCAATAGAGACAAGAAAACAATACAAGGGATCAATGAATCAAAAAGTTGGTTCTTTGAAAGGATAAATAAAATTGACAGGCCTTGACCCAATCTTATTTAAAAAAAAGGGAAGAAAAAACTCAAACTCATGCAGTAAGGAATGAAAAGGGTGAAATCACTACAGACCCTGTGGAAATACAGAAGATCATCGATACCTATTTTGAAAACCTCTGCTCTCAAAGGCTTGATAACACAGAAGAAATGGACAGATTCCTAGAAACATACAAATTACCAAAGCTGGGTCAAGAAGTTGTAAAACTGCTGAATAACTCAATTTCAATTTACCAAATGAAAATGTAATTAAATCCCTACCAACAAAGAAAAGCCCAGGCCCAGATGGATTCACTGCAGAATTCTACAAGAAATTCAAAGAAGATTTAATGCCAACACTCCTCAAACTCTTCAATGAAATTGAAAGGAAAACAATTTTCCCTAACTCATTCCTGGAAGCAAACATTACTCTAATGCCAAAACCTGAGAAACACCCAAACAAAAAAGACAACTACAGGCCAATCTCCCTAATGAACCTAAATGCAAAAATTCTCAAAAAAAATTTTGGCAAACAGAATGCAGCAAATCATTAAGAAGATTATACACCATGACCAATTGGGATTCATCCCAGGAATGCACGGATGGGTCAACATACACAAATCAATACATGTAATCCACCATATCAGTAGAACCAAAAATAAGAACCACATGATCATTTCTATAGATTCAGAAAAAGCTTTTGATAAGGTCCAACACTTATTTATGATAAAAACCTTACAGAAAATTATAATAGATAGTCTCTACCTCAATATGATAAAAGCCATCTATGACAAACCAACAGACAGCATCATAAACAGACAAAAGCTGAAAGTTTTTACCCTAAAATCAGGAACAAAACAAGGATGTCCATTGTCACCACTCCTATTTAATATAGTGCTAGAAAAATACTAGCCAGAGCAATTAGACAAGAGAGAGAAATAAAAGGAGTAAGGATAGGAAAAGAAGTTAAATTATCATCATTTGCAGATGACATGATACTCTACACATAAGACCCCCAAAACTCCATTGAAAGACTTCTAGGTATAAAAATAAATTCAGTAATGTAACTGGACATAAGTCAACATTCAAAAATCAGTAGCATTCCTATACACTAACAACAAAATCACTGAGAAAGAAATAAGAGAAGCCACAACACTTACACTAGCATCCAACAAAACAAAGTACTTAGAAATTAATCTAACAAAAGAAGAAATAGATCTATTCAGGGAAAATTATAATACCCTGAAAAAAGAAATCAAAGAGGACCTCAGAAAATGGAAAGGCATCCCTTGTTCATGGATAGGAAGAACAAACACCATGAAAATGATCATTCTTCCAAAATTGTTATACAGATTCAATGCAATTCCAAACAATACAACACTAGCATGCCTCACGTATCTAGAGAAATCACTCCTAAAATTCATCTGGAATCAGAAGAGATCTAGAATAGCAAAGGCAATTATAAGCAACAAAGGCAAGGCAGGAGGCGTCACAATCTTTGACTTGAAGTTATGCAACAAAGCTACTGTAATAAAATCAGCATGGTACTGGAATAAAAACAGGCCTGAAGATCAATAGAATAGATTAGAAGACACAGCTACAATTGCAAACACACTCAGCTACCTTATCTTTGATAACCCTTTATCAAACACAAACCCAAACACATCCACTGGAAGAAAGATAGTTTCCTCAATAAATGGTGCTGGAAAAACTGGCTCTCCATGTGCCAACAACTAAAACTGGACCCATGCCTATCACCATGTACTAAACTAAAGTCTAAATGGATCAAAAATCTAAATATTAAAACAGAAACACTAAATTTATTGGAAGACAAAGTAGGTAGAAATCTTGAAGACATAGGTGTATGTACAGAATTCATGAACAAGAATCAAACCACATGTGAAATACTTCCCAGAATCAATAATTGGGATTGCATCCTATTAAAGAGTTTTTGCATGTCAAAAGAAATCTCCAGCATAGTGAAAAGAAAACCCACAAATTGGGAAAAAGTCTTAGTGAACAGTCCCTCAGACAAAAGACTTCTGCACGGTACATGTAAAGAATTAAAAAAAATCAGAACCCGAAAATTCAAAAACCCAATCCAAAAATGGACATCTGAACTGAATACACAGTTCTCAGATGAAGAAATACAAATGGCAAATAAATACATGAAAAAATGTTCTGCACTATTGGTCATTAGAGAAAGGCTAATTATAACCACGCTGAGAGTCCATTTCACTCCAGAAAGAATGGCCAGGATCAAGAAAATTACTAACAACAAATGCTGGAGAGGCTGCACTGTTGGTGGGAGGGTAGACTGGTGCAACCACTGTGGAGGTCAGTCTGGAGGTTCCTCAAAAAGCTGGGATTGGAATTCTCATTTGACTCTGCTATTCCACTTCTGGGCATATTCCCAGAAGAGCCGAAAACATCATACCACAGTGGTATATGTGCACCCATGTTTATAGCTGTACAATTTGTAATAGCCAGATCTTGGAAAAAACCTAAGTGCCCATAAACTGAGGAAAGGATAAAAAAGATGTGGTGTTTTTATACAATGGCATACTACTTTGCTATAAGGAATGATCACATTGAGATATATATATAAGTAAATGGATGCAAGACCATACTCCATAGTGAAATAAATTAAACTCACATGTGTGAATACCTTATAGTCTCCCTAGTGTAAGAAGTGGTAAGAGTACAAAACATACAAAAAAAGTCAATAATTACAGTGAAAGGATAAGAATCTGCTTAAAGTGAAAAAAATAATTTCTCAGGAAAAATGAGGAAAAAGAAAAAGAAAGGGATAAGAAAAAATGTCTAAAATTATATAAACACACTTAGGATAGTTAAGATGATTGTGCTACAAACTCTGTAAGTTCTTGGAACAAAATAGTTACCATTCATAGGATTGGAACAATTGTGCATATTATTATATAGTGATCTGATTAACTCTTGAAGATCATTATGTAAAATAATAACCTTAGTTGTGCTCATACCACCTTGTTTTGAAGGCCTACATTGTCAGTGTTCTGGGCTCTTAGCTATTGTTTATATGTCTTTTTTGTTTTGTGGTTTTCTAGGAATTTGTTTTGTTTTGTATTGTTTTGTTTTGTTTTTTCCTCTAATACAGAAAGGACAGGTATACAGGTAGAGACTCATGTACACGTAGAACTTCTAAAAAGTTTATCAGAATCAATTATATAATGTGTGATGAAATGAACAGCTACTTTGAAGAAAAGAGACACTAAGGTACTCAGTGCTGATTCTGTAGTGTCATGATGCGAAATCCAGTAATACTATTATTCTTTGTTCAGAGTGATTTTAGTCTTGTTTTTTTTTTTTTAATTTCAACATACATGAAGGTATGGACAGCTGTTCTGAAGAGAATGAGAGACATTATGGCAGCCATTGTTGGCTTCCTTATTGTCTAGTCTTAAAGACCTAACTTGCCTCCATCATCCTGTTCTGATCAGTTTTATACTATTTTGTTTTGTGTGAATTTATTGTGTGTGAAGATATGGACAACTAGTTGGAAGAAAACAAGAGACAATATGACAGACAGTGAAGATCTCCAGTTGCCTTGTTTTGAAATCTGTGTCTCTATGTTGTTATCTTAAGATCTGTTTTGTTATGTTTAATTTTACTCTTTAAAAATAAAATTTTAAAAGCCTTAATAATAAAATAATTAGAGAATAATAATATTTAATACAATGTCTATTATAATAGTAAAAGAATGGCCAAAATATTAGAGTGTAAATCAAAGATAAAATAGACTCTCTCATATCAAGAAGAAATAAGCAGATAAATCACAAAGCTTTTACTTCAGTGAATTAAGAGATTTTAGTTTCTGTAGTATTTTTGAATGAGGGTACCTAGTGCACATCTTTTTTCCTTCTGTACAAAAATAGAAAAACAAAATGAGTAATCAGAGAATCCAAGAGTGTGGGGAGGCGTTGGTAAGTTTTGGAGGCTTTGGAAAGCAGGCAGAGAAGAAGCACTTCAAAAGAATGAAGATGGAATCTTTAGTCATGGCCCAGAATAGCAAGGTAATAATGGATAAGTTAGGAAGACAGTTCTAGTAGTTGTATAAATATCTGGAGACATGTTTTGGTCTCAGGTTCAGGGAAATTGATGATATTATTTAGTTAAAAGTTTATTCCCTGCATGGTAAGTGTCACAGCCTAGACAATGTGCATGAGAACCTTATGATGTTATTTGTTGTGGGGAAATTACATTTCTTTGGGCAGGAGCTTGTAGTAAATATTTGTTGTATAAAATCAAGCTGTCAGATGAGCAGAGATCATCTGTAGATTGGATAAGAGTTTTAGGATGAGGTTAAATTGATCAGATTTGCATTTATGGTTCAAGGAACATAATAAAGGCCTCAGTAAACTCCTGAGGCATAACATATACTTCTGATTTACATATAAAAGAAAAAATATATTTTTAGGGGTGATTATGGGGTGAAGAGGTATACAGGTGGGAAGTAGAACAGAAATTGACCATAAAGCAAATGTTAGGTTAGCTAGAAGCAAGAATGGTCCTGGGATTAGAAATTAGAGCAAAACTGGGAAGACTGATTTGTGCACTCAATTCTAGGGCTAGCTAATAGCATTTGCCTCTGTCTTTTTTTTCCCCTAGGAGGGCAGAGGTAGTATAATTACTCAATGTAGGGCCTGTTAACCTTCAATTATAGTTAAAGACTTTGGAGAACTTCTGGTTTAGACTATATAATGCTAATTTGTGAGTGGCATAGAAGAATCTTTTTTTTAATTTTCTTCTACTGGGGATCGAACTCACAACCTTGCTCTTAGCAGAGAAGTGCTTGAGCTGCTGAGCTAAATCCCCAGCCTGAGTGTATGTCTTCTCTGAGAAGTTTAGGTTCTCAGATTAGACAGCCAGTAGAAATTGCAGTCCAAAGGAAGTCTAATGGCCTGATATGGTTTTTAATTTAAGATTTAATTAAATTTTAGAGTTTTAGTAAGAATAAGAAATGCCAAATGGCTGATATTAGTCATTAAAGGGCAAAGGTGGGTAGGTACAAAATTAGGGATCTTGAAAGTGAGAGACAGTGAAGAATGCTAATATCCTAGTTGGAAAGTAAATCACTTCCCAGAAAGATTTGTGGGGTTAGTACAATTAAGAAAACAACTATACTGGTCAGAAAGCAGAAAAAGCTTAGTAAAGTCAAGTGGTATGCTAGATTAGGTCCCCTACAAGTAAAATAAAAAGCGTTAATAATGGAATATGTTGCTTCTTTGTGTGCTGAAAGGGAGGTTAGATGTACATTAGTGGCAATGATTATTTTCCTTTGCACATGGGGAGGTAGTTGTGTTCCCTAGGGTGAGGCATATTCACAGGAAAAAAGCCATCGGGAAGACTGAGTTTTGGACTCTTTGTCTTTTTATATTTTAAGGTCAATTATTCCTATATTCAGCGTCTCTTTCTGTTTGCAGTGTCCACATATATTCCTGTTTATTGAGATTTTGGATAGCAGATTTCCCTTCTTATTGTTTAAATTATAATTCCATGAGTTTGCCTTGTGTTAATTGACATTTTTCTCCAAAGAAGTCACATGGTGTTGAATTATCATATGTATTTCAGAGAAAATAACATTTACATTATTTTTTTGTATAACATCTATAATTTCTGGTCATAAGCTCCTTGTGAAGTTAATGACGCTGGCAGAAATGATTTGGTCATTGAAAGTGTAACTGGAATAGTCCTTCCAAATATTTCCTAATATGTGCTTTTGGTTAGAAATACACATTACTTTTTAGGTGAAGTGTTGTATATTTGACCAGTTATTGTATAAAGAAGACAATAGGAATGGATTTCAAATTTTATCCCTAAGGTTTTAGTCTACATGTAAATGTGGAAGGTGCTTTGATATTTTTGATGATTATTTTGAAAAGTAGTCATTTTTTTTTTAAACCATAAGGTGATATAAGTAAGGTTCTTCAGTGTTTTTACAAGTTTATATAAATTCAGGAGTCCAGGAGAATATACCTTGCATTGAATTGATTACTGAATTCTTAATTCTTACATGTATCCTGAAAGTACTTATTAATAGCATGTAAATCTAAATGTGACAAAAGCTTCAGGCAGATTTTTTCAGATGGATTCTCCTTTTTTTGAACTTCAGTCAAAAGTAGAGAAGGGCTAACATGTTAATATAGGAAGTCAGAGAACAACAGTGTTTAGTGGAGTCAGGAAGAGAAAGGCTTGAATAGAAAAACAGCATTCACCAAGTAGGGCTGAGTAAGGAAAAAGGGCTAAGGCGGTATCCACACGGAGGGCTGCTGATCAGAAGTGTTGAGAGGCTGTGACAGGGACGAAAGAAGAGCTGAGGAATATGTTGATGATAAGATATTATTTAAGAGACTGCACAATTTATCATAGATGCATTTTCTCATTTTAAGCTTCCTTTCACCAAACAAAAGAAGCTGACAATGTCTTATAAGCCCTGAGATTGAAGGGAATCTTATAAATCAACAAAATTTGGCAGCTCCCAAGTACCACAAACACTGGAGTCCCAGCTTGTCCTTATTTAAATTAAGCGAATTTTGACTTTGTAATTGGTTCTGAAAAAGACTGAATGTCCTATATTACCAATGTTAGACCAAAGCTGGCAATAAAACCAAACCAGAGTGTGCAGTCAAAATCAAATCCTTACTATAAAAGAACAGCAACAACAAAAACAATAATAGTAAAACAAAATAAAATTTCAAATCTTTGCTGAACTAGGGGAGACAGATGTTCATAGCTTAGAGAGTAGAAACTTACATCACAGTGAGATCTGAGTTGCCAGTCAAGAAAGGTGCACAACTCCCAATGAGTAAATAATTGATTCATTAAGCAAAGTTTACATTTATTGCCACAGCAGGAAATTTTGATTAAATTTTAATTGTAGATTTGCTGTACTGAATTCCAGTCTATAGTCTAGACTTACAAAATATATGTGTATATACATACCCATAACACACATTTATGTTTATAGTTTGGGAGATTGAGTTTGGGGTCCTGTACATGGTAGATAAACTCTCTATCATTAAGCCACCTCCCCAGCCCAAGAAAATATATTCACATAGGTGAATATTGCATCTGTCAAGATGACTGAGACAAACCTTGGCTAGAAAAAGAACCAATAAAAAATGATGCGGGGGTACACACAAAGTTGTGAGCTCTTAGCCAAAGTGCATTCAGTCCTAACAGTTCCTTTATGGTGTAAGCTTTTTATGGATTACAATATATTTCCCTTTAAGTATGCAGGTCTCCCAGAAATGACTTACAGAACAGGGAAAATAGTCTAGTGCTATTTTGATTGAGTGTAAAATCCACCTTAACATGGCATTGCTACTAATGGTTCCTTTTATGTTTTCTTTTTTCCATAACAACAACTTTGATACACTGTTTACCAAACATTAAATTAATCACCTAGGAAATTCCATTTTGAAATCAAAACTATTCTAATAATATTTGTAAGGATCTTTCATATCATTTTATACTTCCTCTCCATGTCATCAAGAATGACAGAAGCACCCTGATGTAGAGGAAAGAGGACCTGCAGAATGAGGAATGTATCAGTTTGAATCTGACTGCAGTTCATTGTGTGACTTTGATCAAGGCATACATTTTTCAACTTGAGAATGTTAGCTCTACTCAGGTAAAAAAACCCTTTTTCATTGCTGATGCACTTGGTGCTTATAGCAATATGAGACATATTATGGTCTCAGTAAAAATTTGTTAAATCAAGAAATAATTTTACTTTATAAATAGTACGTGTAGTGGAAATGTTGAGGTCAAAATATATGTAGCACTTACCAATGTACACAACACATATTTGGCAGATACCATATTTCATTTTTTTCAAATGAATGTTCAAGTATCATCTACCTAAAAGGTTTTCACTAGCCTTCCAAATATCAGCCCTTGACAATGTTCTCACTGGTAGTTTTCACCATTTAATAATGTTTTAATTATTTGCTTTTTAATTATGAACAATATTCCACTACACTGTGAAAATCAGGAAGAAAATTGATTTGAATTATTAATTGTCTACATTTTGTCTCTAAACAGTGCCTGAAAAAATAGAATCTTTGTAATTTTTCAATGTTGGTGGAATGAAGAAATGTTTGCTTTTATTTTTAACCATTAGTAGGATTTAGGAACTACATTTTGTCTCTAAACAGTGCCTGACAAGATAGAATCTTTGTAATGTCTTCAATGTTGGTGGAATGGAGAAATGTTTGCTTTTATTTTTAACCATTAGTAGGGTTTAGTAACTGAAATGCAGTGCGGGAAGCATACAACTTGATCAGTTAGTGAGTGAAAGTGAAGAAAACATGCATGAAAATAGCTAAGAGATTTAAACTAGGGACTTTTCATGTGGATGGCAAATTATGGCGAATAGGAGCATCATGAAGGCAGATGACAAATAGTTTTCTCATTTTTATCCCTAGTACAGAGCACAGTATCTGGTATATAGGAGTTGCTCAGATGTATTTTTTTGAATAAAAAATATGTGAAGTCAAGAAAGACTATTCTCCTATTAGATTACTATAAAAATGACTAGAAAGATTTTAAAAGTTCAAAATAAATTTCATCACTATTTAAAATGTGAGTACCAAACAATATTGCCAAGGGTGGAATTCATTCCTAAAAACATGGAAAGAAGTGTTGTTTTTTCCTTAATCTGATTAAATGTAATATATTTTCTGAAGATGTCCTAACATATGAATGACTGGAATGTGCAAATACTGAGTTTCTTATTGTCTCAGAATCTACCACTTTGGTTTTGAGGGAAAGAACTGTCCCATTTCTAGTTTTTATCCCAAGTTGATTTTTTTAAGAATTAGTTTTCTTTTTGGCTTCTTCTTTCTCTGTATATTGAGTCATAGTTTATTCTGGCTCCAATTGCAAGAGAGAGTGTGCCAGAAAATTTCATTGCTTTAAGGTCCAGATTGGGTCTTTCCCCTTTTTCCTCTCCAGTTTTTCAACAGTACACAGCTAGCAGTGAAAGATGAGAATCAAACACCAGTTGTGGATGGTGACCGTCTGGATAGTTATTAGGGATGTAAGCTGTAAACTTCGATGTGCTGTCTTGACACAGTCCGTGCCATAAGACTATTAATCTGAATCCCATTACTGTACAGGACTAGGAGGGCTTCACAACCAAAGTGCATTCTGCTAGAAGACAATATTCCATGTAGACTAGTTCCTAAGAAACAATTTGTCAACTGTATTGCCATGCTAAATTATTGGGAAAACAGTTTTAGGAGTAGATGACAAACTGTTTCTTTGAAATAGTTTGAGGAAAACTGGTTTTGATTAATGTTTTAATCATCATCCATTAATGTTTTCATCATCATATCGTTTGCATACAGAGCTCATAGACATGATACAGAAAGAGTTCCTAAAGTGTACAGTTCTCCAAACAAAAACTTATTGGTGTGTCATCAAACTCTTCTGTTCTCAGCATACACTTTACCTGAAAGCCTCCAGGGTGGTGCTCCTGTGTGGTTGTTAAGTTTAATTGCCCACTTGATTGGCTCAGGAATCACCTAGAGGATTAGTAAAGTACAATTCTGGGTGTCTAGATGGGTCATTGAGGTATGAGCTTTATTTTATAAAACAACAGTTTAATCCACTTTGAGTACAGATGCTGAGGCAGCATGGCTTGGTAAATTGTGTGTATGAATAAATAACTATCAGACATTGAAACACATCAAACTTACTGGAAAAAGATCTTCCAACTGAACAACACAATCATAAAAGAAAGCTGATAAATTAGTCTTGCTAATAAAAATATTGCCACCTATAAATATAACAATGAATCAGGAACACATGGACACATGAAATATTTAAGTTATGGCAGAGAAACACAAACCTATGAACTTATCAGACACACAGCCAAAAAAACAATATCCTGAATTATGTAATGGGGGGACACTCAACCCTGGTGTGTGGCAGTGCCACACTAACCTGTTATCTCATTAGTGAATATATTACAAGGTGTACAGGTTGTATGGTCAGGCTTTCTGGCCCCCAGCTTCAACTCAGCTTGATCTCTGTTTCACACTGTTCTCTTGAAAAGCCAGGTTACTGTTGGCTCAAGCTTTGAACCACCTCTATGCTCTGAAAAGCTCTGTGTGTCCTGTAATCTTATGGAGCCAGCTGTGATATCTTTTCACATCTCTGTAGACATTCTACTTTGACTTTTAGTTGTTCAAATCCTATAACCACTGTTAACCCTGTCTTAGACATTCTTTAACCTATGTATTTGGTTGTGTAAAGTGTGATGTATGACTTGAGTGTCATAGATATTAATAATTTAGCTTGGAATAAAAGAACTTGTGATTGTTCAGCTCACTGGCCATTGATTGTACCTTGATTACTTGGCCTGATGAGGTTGATGAAAAATTACTATAGCTAATAAGTTTATTGTAGTTCATTACAATCTGACATTATGCAAAGACATAACTATGTCTAATCTATGTTAGTGGAATAGCCTTGCTTACAACACTCAGCTACTGTATCTGACCTCTGGTCTCTTTTGCTCTGGTGCCATTTCCCTGATCTGCTTTTTGACCACTAGAAAGTAAGAAAATTTTCTCTGCCATCCCCTTCTGCCATGATTTTCTACCATGGAGCCAGCTGTAATGGTAGATATGGTGTATCAATTTTAGAAGTTTACCAGCTTAACTAAGTAGCTCAGCAGATATACATCCTAGGGTGGAGAGGATATGTCCTGGGGTGGCTGTTTACACTCCAGGATGTTGTAATCATTGATTTATTATATCAACTTGAGAAGTTTAGACATTTAAGTGACTCATTTGGGGGCCAACTTCCTCACTTTGTAAATATTCTGAGCCTGTAAGAGGAGGGCAAAGCAATGATATGAGGGCTACACCTGCTCTTGAATTGGCAGGCTGCTTACCATGTAAGGGAGGAAAAGAGACTTTCTCTCCCTTCTTTTGCTCTTATTGCTTTGACTGTCTTCTGCTGCCATGAGCTGTTGACCCTCTGTCATGCTACCCTGCCTTGTAGCCTACTGATTATGGACTAAAACCTCCACAAACTGTGAACTAAATGAATCTTTAACTTTGGTTGTCAGGTATTTTGTCCTGGCAATGGGAGAAAAGAAACTAACACACCAACCAACCAAATCCCTCCATTAAATTGTGGGAGTCTGGGGATTTGTTCCAGAAGTAGGAAAGTTTAATAAAACAGAAACTTCGTACCACAGAATCAGGATTGTTACTACCATGTGGGTTCAGAAGACTTTGGACCTGGATTTTTCCTCCCAGTACCAGTAATCAAACTCATGACCTCACAGACTGGACATATAGGCACTGTGCTGCTAAGTTATATACCTGATTTTGGACCTGGATTGTAAGAAGACTTTGGAAAGGTTAAGGAAATAACAGGTTAGAATAGCCCCAGAATGCTGCAAGCAGGTCCTGATGGCTCATTCTTATTAGAATTTAAAAGTCAAGAATACTGGTAGGAGTGCAGATAGTAAAGGTCAGAATACTATTGGGAAACAGACTTAGAGATCAAGCAAGCTACACTTTGACAAAAACATTGCAATTTACTCATGTCCTGAGACTTTGTGGGAGGCTAAACTTATGGGTGGTGGAATAACTGATATAGCAGAGGAAATTTCAAGGCAGCTTAATGTTCAGGTACATACAGGCACTGCTGTCTGCTTTTAGCCAAATACATAGTGAAAACCAGGAGCAAAAAGCAGGTTAGGATTATTTGAAAAATTTAAATTTTGGTCAGAAAGGGACCATGTATGAAGTTGAGCTAAGAGGATCTTTGTTTGCTGAAGAGATTAGTGCCCTTAAAAAAGAAACCAAAATCTTTATACTGGGGCAGGAAAGATGACTTGGAGGCATCTCAAGAATCAGCCAGATCCCTCCCTCCCCACATTAGTATAAGGGTACAAAAGTGTCTACTTTTCATTTGAGAACAGTCACCTGGCCTTATTCTTGGGAAAAGCCATCTAGGGAATTGGTTCCCCAGAAACTTTTCTCCATGCTCAGCCATTCAAACACTCAAAAGCAGTGGCATCCATGATTCAAGGGGGATCAGCTACTGCTCATTTTGCTGACAGAATTTTTTTCTTGTTTATATAATCCGGGTTGTTCAGAGATGCAGAATGCAACAGTTATGGGGTAAGAGGCTTCTGTCAAGATTTCAAAGGAAGACTGGGGAGGCCAGGCAGTGAGCCTCTGAGAGGTAGGTAATTGAAGTTGTGCAAACGAAGCTGATCTGATAGTAAAACAGAGATGCTAAAAATGTGTAATGTCTGCATAGAAAAGCTGTAAGCAGCAGGGGAAGCCAGCCCAAGGGAAAGGTCATGTGGGCTGTAACCACCAAGACCATAGGATTGTGGGGTCCCCTAAAACCCTCTGGAGCTCATCAGGGGCCTCTGTACCAGACACTGAGCTACAGGATTTAATTTTGGCCTGCTGACTTTTGGTACTTTTATTTAAGACTGATTCTTTTCTATTCTTCTACTCTTCTCTTTTGTATTTTGGGTTTAAGAAACGTGTTTCTTGAATTTTACTGTGATTCTTAGCTAAAAGTTTTCCTTGAATCTCAGAGTAGATACTTGATGCTGGAACTGTGGAAACTTTGGGGAGGAAATATTGCATTTTCAGTTTATACAAATACTTGTAACATGTTAGTGGGATTATTAATTTATCACTGTGTTTTGAGATTGAGTTTGAGGGGCTATATTTGAGTGTCAAGTTAGCAGAGAGGGTGTTTTCAGAGTTAAAATTATTAGATTGACTTGGGCACAACCTGTGGCATTAATAAAGCACATTTTTGAGTGTATCTGGGTGGGCCATGAAGTAGTGGCCTTAGGATTTATGTCTGTTCCCCCATGCCTTATTCTCTTGCACTGTTTCTCTGATTTACATCACTTTTCTACCACGATGTTTCACTAGTTATAGACTGAATATTCTGAAAGTAGGAGGGCTTTAAACCTCTGTGCCTTTAAATTGTGGGTATCTGGTAAAGTGTCTCATAAATGGGAAAGCTGATTAAAATAACCTGGTGTCTTTGTTGTAGAGGTCCAAAAGCAGCTCCCGTGGCAGTGTGAGCCTGAACACTGCTGGTCATCCCAGCCTCCTGTGCCCTCCACCTATGTGAAGTGTGCATTTTCCAGGCCCCGTACTGACAGCAGATTAAAGACAGTCTTCCTTGTCAGGATCCCCAGTTTCGTGTTGCTTTTGTAGTGAGTTCTTAGGACACCTACAGAGGATATTGAAAGTAGCCATGCAGGTGGGCTTTGCTTTTGTAATAAGCTCCCAAAGGACCTGCAGAAGGACATTCAGATAGCCATGTCTCTCCTCTGCCTGGCTTAGTCGCCATCTGTTGTGGTTGGCAGAATCTGAGCTGTTGGTCCCAAATACACATTCCTTATTTCTTTTGCCAGAAAATTCTGAGTGTTTCATGGTTAGAGATTTCTGAATTCATTTGCAGCTTCAGTGAGTTGCAGACAAACTTGCCTTTTCATTTTCACTTGGAAGGTTGCTTAAGAAGCATTTCAGTATTATTCTCTGGTTCTCAACCTGGTCAAAGCTGAATGCAAAGTGCTCATGTAATTCAGTCATGTACTCAGATGTAATACTCTGGGGAACAGGGCCTCCATTGTGGTCTTTTTTTTAAGGGAAGAAGTTGCCTATCAGTGACCAAAAATTCCACTATGTGCACCCCTGTAATCCTAGCACTTTGGAGGCTGAGGTGAGAAGATTGCCTTGAGTTCAAGGCCAACCTGAACCTCATTGTAATACCTGTCTCAACCCACCCCCCAACCAAAGGGGAAAAAAAAAGAATTTCACCTCAGTATCTAAGAAATAAACCTTCTTCAACATATCAATCCTTTCTTTTCTTTTTTCTTCGCTTTTTCTTCTTTCTCTGACTCTCTCTCTTATTTTTTTCTTTTTCTCTCCCTTTCCTTTCTTTCTTGCAAAACTATTTTTCTATTGATAAAAAATACCCCCTTTACCTAGAAGCTCATTTTGTTGGGGATTTAAAATACTTTTACAACATATTGTCTTAAACTATTAGACTTTATCTGAGTTTACACTGGACATTACTTTACAACCATGATTTGTGTTAAAAGTGGTTATTAACCTTTTTTCTCTGTGATCTAGCTTTTTCATCATATTCTTGGGTATGGTTTAAAAACCAGTAAGCTACTGCAAATATAATGATGCCATAATGTGAAAAACATTTTCTAGTAATCTTAAATGAAATATTAATGGGAAGGAAGCATACAATCTCTACAATGTTTGAGAACAAGATAAGAAATATGAGTTTATTTTTTTCTAAAATTACTAAAATTTGGCACTGAATATCCATTTAAGATAATAAAAACAAATTTAAATCTCAGTTAGAACTTTGAAATGCTTTTATCATAATGTGGGTTTAAGAACAATATTGGATTTGAAAGTGTAGTAGAGTATTTATAAGACACCGAGGAATGACCTCTTAGTTCCTGGTGATACTTCACTGGTATATTGGTAGAGTTGTTTCTTCATATTACTATTGAAACTGATGTTTTGCCATTATCTAGACACTGATCCCTGGTTGGAATCAGACACTTTTAAATGGTCCTGTGTACTACTTTTAAGATCAGGTTATGTAAAACTAAAACATCATTGGTTCTCAAACTTTATTTTTTAATTATTTTCTACAACTATTTTCTGATGATTAGAGTTGGTGATTGAATATAAACAAGGAATGAGTTTTTACTATTTATGGAAATCTGAAAATTTCCTTTTCTCAGTGTCAAATATCTTTCTTTCCCAACTCATATAATGAGATTTTCTCCTTCCTTACTGTAGAAGTAGAGGCTAGTAAGTTAGAGACTGGCTACTTCTTTTTCTTTCTTTCTTTTTCTTTTTTTTTTTTTTTAATACCAGAAAATCATCCCCTTTTGTATTGCACTGATAGAAAAAGAAGTAGCCAGGGCCAGAGATTTAGCTCAACAGTATAACAGCCTGCCTAGCAAGTGTGAGGTCATGAGTTCAATCCAAAATGTATAATAGATATTGTAAAAATAAAAAGATAAGGAAGTGTTCAAAAAGAAAGAGCAACTGGGATATGAGAAAGGAGAAAAGGAAGAAAAGAAAAGATTACATGTATGTAGGTACATATATAAAAATATATGTGTGTATATGTATGCAAGTTTGATAACTATACTATTAATCTGTTAGTTTATCAAAAAGAACAGTTTGTGCTGTCATTGGTTGATTGTTTGATAATTTTTTATGCCTAGATCTTGTAACCTGAACAATTACTTATAAGATAACAATATGCAATATATTAACTAGTGTTAATTTCCTACAATTTTTTTGAAATTCTGTATCATTTCTATCCTTTTTTCCTGATTTGCTTTTTAAAATAAAAAAACTCCAAAGTAAAAATGATTAAATAAAGTCTTTTATATAACAATAACAACAACAAAAAAGTGAATAATAATCTCAAAGGAGAAAATCTTGGCTTTTAGATGCAGGAGGAGAAAATTTATTTTACTCCTTTGTATATTTCTCAATTACAAATGAATATTTATCATGTAATAAGTTTTCCTACAACAGATCAAATCTTTTGCATTTGTTAATCAAGGCAGATAAGGGGTTACAGACCAGTTTTATTATTCTTATCACTTGATGCCTAGGTTTTGTGACATTAATAAATAAACAATAAATACTTGGGCTGAGTGTTGAGTTTTCCTTTGGGCTGTTTTTGTCTTATATATAGATAAAACCTCTGTGAAGAAATGTATAAACAGTAGTTATAGTATCCACATGCTGATTACACTCATTCACTGTGGATACACCAATAAATAAAAGAGAATTTTTTTCTTCCTGGAATTTACATATCAATGGGGGAGTACAGAGTAAGATAATAATGAAAATAAGAAATAAAATACATAATATAGATGATGGTGATGGTAAGTGCTACAATCAAAACCATAGTACAGATAGAGGAAAAAAAGGCAGTTGAAAATTTTAATCAAATAAGAATACTTCCTTATTAGAAGATGACATTTGGGCAATAACTGCAACTTTAAGTAAAGGAATGAGCCACATGTGAAATTCCTAGATATGGGGTAAAGCAAATGCTGAATCATAAAGCAGAAACATACCTGATTTGGAAAATATTAGAAGCCTGTATGAGTGGCATGGAGTAAGAGAACACGAAGAGGCATGGTCAGAGGGGCAAGGTGGACTGATTATACAGAACCTGCAAGACACTGTAAGGATAACTTTTTACCCTAATGAAATGTTTAATATCATGTGGCTTAATCAAAGAGAGATGTGACTTTATTCAAGTCTTAATGTTATCATTTTGGTTACTCCATTGGGAATGGAGTGTTGGAGGGTGTTAAGAAGTAGGGCAGAAATACATGATTAGTTAAGAGGCTGTAGAAATAATTCAAGTAATCAATAATGGTGGCTCACACCTTGGATGGATCTGGACAAGTAGCGAAGGGTAGGAAATTCTGGATCTTTTTTGAAAATACAGCCTAGTGAATCATAGATTATTAATGATCAAATTCAAGTTAATGGGCTAATATTCTCTTTTGCTGTATTTTGCATTTTAATTCATTACTTACACTATATTTCTCAAAGAAATATTAAAAGCAAAACTGAGGTCAGTTCATGTTAACTAGCTTTACTTGAGAAAAACAAGGCCTTAGAACCTTAGTAATATCCCAGACTAAAACTGGTTCAAAATGTCCCACGTATCCACATATACAAATTATATTTATAGCAAGAGAAAAAGAAATGACATAAAGAAATAATCCAGTAGGCTGCAGTTGACATTTACTTTATATGAACATTGCTAATCAGTTGGCAGCCTGTGATTGGCAGGAGCATGAACTACTGTAGCTGACTTAGTTGCTTTGTTCCTAGAGTGTGCTCTTACATTAGATTTCAATTTATTTACACAGTACAGTTCATTATGGACAGAAGTTGGCTTGTGCCAAACTTATCGGCCCAATACAGCGGCTGATTTTAGCCAAATTTATTTCAGTTCAACAGAAAGTTATATGAAAGGAAATGACTGATGGAGCTGAACCTGTAAATGTACCATTAGAAATGCCTGTGTTAAGGAGTTATATGACACCCAAGTTGGTTATTCAGGAAGAACAGAAAGTTAAGTCTCTCACTAAATTCTTGGTTTACTGTACCATTTAGATTTCACTATGAGTTTTACAACATGCAATACAAGTATTAGTAGTGAATGAATACTTGTGGGGCTGTAACACAGTGTGAGTTCTTCCTGACACCTATTGGGCTATATATTGCAATACTCATAAAGAACTCCAACTAGTCCAGTCATTACTCCTGAGAATGAGAAAACACCTACTCCTCTTAAAATAATCATAGAGAACAGTGGGATACATAGTCCCATTAAGAAGATCACATGCAGAACATTGCTTTACTAATTTGCAGAAGAGAAAACATGCTTCAGTGAAGTTTGCCAAAGCAATGCCACATGGGGCTCTATCATGAGAAATTAATAGGCAATCAAAGAAAACCAGAAGGCTCCCATTTTTTTTTGTAGATTCAGAGCTAGGAAGTCATTTATTTCTGTAGTTTTCTCTTAATAGTTCAGTAGTTTCTGCCATCCAGCAATTTCATTAGTGCTTTGATCATACCAGTAATATAAACTCAGGATTTCTGCAAAGGCTTCATTGCCCTAAAGAGTTAGTAATTGGCCAAATGGTTTTTAGAGTTTTGTTTGGATCCATCACAGCACAAGTAAAAATCAATTGCCCCCACAGTCTCTGCGATGCCATAATATAAGGATGTCAAAACTTGTCTCTCTAACTGGCACTTTATAGTATCACACTGGATATGGGGTTAGCTATAAATGTGATTTGTGAAACCATAAATGAAGTGCTAGACCTAATTGACTTCTTTTAACTTTATGACAGCATAAAAAAAGTTCTGCACTAGTGATGATAATTCTTTTGAAGTTCTCCAGTTGGCAATCCATGACTTTATATTTTTCCAGTGAGGCAAGTCTTAATGTTACTTAGAATTTGAAATGCAGCTAAAGCTAAGGAACAATATGGCAGATATGGCTGTTTTGATTTTAACCATTATGGTCATCATTATCTTTACCTTCTGTGCTTACTGAGCTCATGCTATATTTATATCCCTGTACTGATTCTTGTACATAGCCCACTATATATTGCAAGCAAAGAGTATCTAATTGTTTTCACTTTGCCGTTTCTCTGATCTACTTACCCACCTTTTTTTCTCCCCCTTTTTCAGTGCTGGGCGTTGAGCTTGATGGTTTACATAAGAGCTAAGTGCTCCACCACTGAGCTAAATCCTCAGATCCTCTTCCACTTTGAAGAATTCATGTGATTTACTTTGAGATCACTCACATAATTTGGGATGACATCCCAATATCACAGGCCTTAATTAATTATATCTGTAAAGCCTCCTTTGCCATTTAATATAATATGTTCTTTAGTTCAGGGGACTGAGACTTCTTTGAGGCGGGGGAACATTAATTAGCCTGATACCACCTTAAGTAATAAGCATCATTGCTAAAAGTTGATGTACATTTTGCTGGCTGTAAGAGGCCTCTCTTGCTAAGGTGATCAGTGTAAACTTGGAAGACTCATGGGGCTTTTCGAAACTTCATAGAGGAAACCCTTCTACATACAAAAATGAACTAATAAGGAAATGATGGAAGGAGAAAGAGGATGGGGACATACACAAATACACTTATACAAACTCAGGCAAGAATATTGAACAATTAGACTTAGTCTTGCCTAAAACTATACCCTGAATTTTTAAGTACACAAACCTTTTCCTTATTTACATCATAGTGCATGTGTTTTTTGTCTTATTACCAAATTATAAATCGGTAGATAGGAGTGTTGCAAGTAACAGAATCTGAAATACAGAACTGATTAAATTGAACTTGGGTTCTAGACAGTGAGGCTTTTTCTAGACCTTTTTGGAAAGCCTATTTATCTCTTTTGTTCAAATAAAATAAGTAGCAAATTAATTCCTGTATCTGACCAAAGTTGCCCCTTATATTTTTGAAATTAGATTTACAGAGACCAAAGATTTGAAACATGTATTATAAAAATCTTAAGATACAATATTTATTGTCAAATTTTGGAGGATTTTTAAAAATTGAACTCTTTGAAAGAAGAACGAGAAACCATTCAATTTTATAAAGAGAAGTCTTTTGCACATGACCAGTGATCTTGGACTCCAGAGAAGCAGATTAGCACAAACTTAAAAGAATTTTCCAGTTTCAAATTCTTTCTCTTACTCTGAAGACAGTACAAGCAAATAGAGGAGGATGGAAACTACAGTAGCAAATAAAGATAGGACCTAGGAAGAGCCAAAGAGATAGAAGAATCTTCTTTGCATGTTTCCTCATTTATCTTTCTTTGTGGACTCCTTGTGTCACAGAATTTATAATCTTTCTCATGGCAGAGCCCAACCCACTAGAATGCAATCTGTAGCAAAGGAGCTACTAGCCTGTGCCACATCACAGGAGCCTTTTTGCAAGGTCAAGATAGAAAAAGCCAAAGCCCTTCACTGTGAGATGACATTTGTGGCTTCTTTCTGGGTAAGGATCCTTACTATTTATGGCTCTATTATTAGCAAATGATATTGCAAGAAGTTAAATAGAATGATAGTCTATAATGCTTAAAGAATTATCATATAGAAAACTCCTAAATTAGTAAAACAAGGGCTTCTGAAAATTTAACTTCTAAGATAGTTCCTAGGAATCCTTATTCCTGGCAAAGACAGGGAGAAAAGCCAACTCCCTTAACTGACTACCTAGAGAACACCAGAGGGGGAAAGAACTAAATTTAAAGTATTTTAAGCCTTTTAATCTTTTTTTTTTATTTAAAGAGAAAAAAAAAACAGGAAAAAGGTGGAAATATTACAGAATTTCAAGAAAAGAAGATAAACAGTAAGAAATCACTAGTTGATAAATTACATATTGTTTTTTTAGAAGTAGTTATTCAAGTTACAAAATTAAAGCACACAAAGCGGACACTCAAACAGTGAGAGTGCAAACAGATCTGTTCAACAATTCAACAAGAACCTAGAAATGTGGTTATCAATCCCACACACCTAAACATACATGCAGCTATATCTTTTATAGTGCTTCCTATTTCCCTTTTAATTTTTTTTCAGGTTAGTTGTTACTTATTTCACCTGGCACACCCTCTTTTATAATTTCCATTTATTTTTGCTGGACAAATATTTTATCATGGGTTAGTGCTCTTAGAAAACAAACACCTTTTCTTCACAGTTCAGAGTGGAAAAATGTTTTTTTATTTCTGTAATTCCATGAAGAGAAAGTCATTAAAATAACAACACATGAATTCCCTCTGTCTCCTCAATCATTCATTTGTGGGGAGAAAAATTAAAATGAGATTGGCTGAATGAATGGGGACTTCCAGGAAGACAGTGGAGTAGTAAGCAGCAGAGAAAACAACCTCTCTGAGAGACACCATCTAGGCCCGGGAATACACCACCATGAGAAAGACAAGAAGGGACAAAGTGGGTCCCTTGAACCCAGGAAGAGTCTGAAGTCTGAATCAAAGCTCACAAAGAGAGTAAAATGAAAAACTTCAATGAAGAACAAGGTGGTAGCTGGTGGTGCCTTCTACTGAGCTAGACTCACTGCATGAGGGGAGCTGTTGGAACCTGGGGACACATGGTCATGATGATGATGGTGACTGGTGACCCCAGGGGCTTCTGCAGAGAGACTCAGCAGTGGAGGGGAGTGGCAAACATGGAGGACTGTCCTGGCTGGTGGTGAAGGCAGAGAACTAGGTCCTCTCATGGGATACCAGCCATTGGCCAAGAGCCATTTTGGAGTCAGGCTGGATAAACCCAGAACCAGAACCATTGCGGCTTCCTCTAGCAGATCCTAGGGGCACACAGTCCCATGGAAATTGCTTGGATTGTAACGAGCCCAGTGAGTCTGGTCTTGGGGCAGGCCTGCTAAGGTTGTCCACTACTCCATCATAAAGCAACTCTTCTCTTGGTGGATACAGTCACATGATTCAGGATGCTGTCTCCACAGGCTGTCTACCAGTGAATCCAGAGAGAATCCTGGAAGTGGACTATTTTTGTTGTTGTTTTTCTTTTCTTCTTTTCTTGTTTTTGTTTTATTTAGTTTGTTTTTTATTACTCTTCCTCTTTTATTGTTTTCTTTTTTTTGAGTGTGAATGTGGTTCCTAACCTCCATGTGGGTGTGGTTTTGTTCTGTTCTACCATTTGTCTCTTCCAGCTCTCTTTTCCTTCAGTCTTCTGCATCAGTTTCCCCAAATTGGTGGGATCCATCTTTGTCCTCTAAACTACTTGTAATCTCTTTCTCTCTTCCCACTTCTCTGTTTTCTCCGTAATCCATTTTTAATCATAACCCTTGAGGACATAATTGATGTATTATGGATTTATATATTGTATATAACTGTTTCACATTCTATTATATGGTCACAAATTCAGTTCTTATGGTTAAAAGTTGCAAGTCAGGGGTTGGCTCAGTTTATTGTTTTATAGGCTGTGTTTTATGCTATTGATAACACTCTAGCCAAAATTGACCTAATTGTTCTAAATAGTTGTTGGCCCTGATAATCCATGACTGTGATTGATTAGGGTTAACAGAGAATACTGTGCCAAAGAACCAGGAACTAGGCCAGGTAAGCAATAGCTTCTCATCTCTAACAAACTGAGAAGGTAAGGTCTTCCAACAGACTCAGAGCCCAAAACCAACTACACCTGGAAGATACCTCAGAGAAGTGATCATCTCCTGGGTGTCCTAAATACCACCAATAAAGCAACCCACCATAGGCAGCTAACAAGTGTCACTGCAGGAATTAAACTAAAAGACAAATAAGAAGACACTTAAACAAGGCATAATCTCACCCAGTTCCCCAAAGGCAAACCCAAATCAATGAGTCTGGGAAATCCAAAATCTCCTTACCAGGTCTCTCTGAAGTAGTAACAAAGCAATTGAATGAGGCTCTGGAAAAAATGAAATCACAAATAATATCTCAAATAACTACAGAGATTACCAAAATACATACCTAGAGCAGACACAGACAAAAAAAGAGCTTAAGAAAATCATGGAGGCACAACATAGGAAACAAGTAGAATTCGCAAAGTAGATTCAAGCAGATATCCAGAATAAAACTCCACTGAAAATATTTTAAGCAGATTAGGCCAATATGAGGACAGGATCTCAGATATTGAAGACAAGCTTGCAGTTAGTACCAGGAAAAGAAAAATTTCTCCAAACTACCAAGGGAACATGAGAAATCAACCCAGCAGCTGCTAGATGAGACAAAGAATAACTGAAGATTAATTGGAGTCAATGAACAAGCAGGAGATACCACAAATGGCATTAAAAATACATTCACAGACATTGTGACAGAAAACTTTCCTGGTAGAGAAAAAGAATTAGATATACAAATAAATGGGGCAAATAGAATTCCAAATAGCACTGATAAAAAATACCTACATCTGGGTATATCAGAGTCAAGATTTTAGAAATTCATCACAGGAATAGAACCTTAAAAGCTGTTAGGGAAAAGAAACCAATCAGTTATAATGCAAAGCCCATCAGAATTAAAGCTGACTTCTCAGTACAAACTCCAAGTCCAGGAGAACTTGGAGTGAAGAACCCCAAATTTTAAAGGAAAACAACTTTCAACTCAGATTGATGTATCCTGCAAAGCTATCTTTCAAAATTGAAAGATACTTCAAGAGAAATAAGATACTTCCACAACAAAGAACATCTGAGGAAATTTATGACCACCAAACCAGCTCTCCAAAATGTTCTGAAGGATATTTTAGAAAGAGATAATAAGGACTATAACTCCATGAATCCCAACAGAAAGAATTCACCAGGAAAGGCAAACAATTAGAGGGAAGCGAAAAACAAAAAGGGGGGGCAGGAAAATAACACGACAAGGATAATTATCAACACCATTAATGTTAATGGTCTCAATTTGCCGTTTTAAAGACACAGATTGGCAGAATGGAGATCAAGAAGTAAGATCCAACAATATGCTGCATACAAGAAATGCATTTAATAAAAAAGCAACTCATAGACTGAAATTCAAAGGATGGAAAACAATATTCCATGCAACGGGAATTCAGATAAAAGCATACGTATTGCTGTTCTATTTGCAGATAAAGTGAATTTCAAGCCAAGACTGACTAAGAGAGAGAAAGAAGGTCATTACATCCTGATAAAGGGAACAACCCAAGAGGAAGAGATAACAATCATAAATATACATGCAATGAATATCAGTGCACTAAGTTATATAAAATAATTATTAATGGACACAAAAAATCAAATAAGCCTTAATACAATTGTATTGGGAGACATCAACACCTCCCTGTCACAAAAACACAGATCAGCTGGACAGAAACTCAATAATGAAATATTAGAACTAAATCAAACTTTTGAGCAAATGGACTTAGTAGATGTCCATAGAGTCTTCTACCTCACAACATCAGAATACATGTTCTTCTCAGCTGCACATGCAACATTCTCCAAAATGGACCATATATTGGCTCATAGAACATGCTTAAGTAAATGTAAAGGAACTGAACTTATCCCATGCATACTATCAGACCTCAGTGCAATGAAATTGGAAATCCATTCCAAAAGAAACCAAAAGAACTTCACCAACATATGGGAATTAAATAGCATCCTACTGAACAATCAATGGGTCACAGATGAAACTAAACAAGAAATTAGACAGTTTTTACAATTGAACGATAATGCCAGTACAACATACTAGAACTGGTGGGACACAAAGAAAGCAGCCTTAAGAGGGAATTTACAGCAGTAAATACCCCTATTAGGAAAACAGAACAAGCTCACATTAACTACTCAGTGTTGAACCTCAAACTTCTAGAAAAAGAAGAGAGGTAAAATGAAATGCTCGTAAAAGGGAGGAAATTACAAGGATTAGAGCAGAAATTAACACACTGGAGACTAAAAAAAATACAAAGAATCAATGAGTTGGTTCTTTGAAAGATTAAATAAAATTGACAAACCCTTATCAAACCTTATCAAAAAAGGAAGGAAAAGACTCAAATTAAGTTAAGAATGAAAAGGGTGAAATCACAACAGACCTAGTAGAAATCCAGAAAATTATATTCTAATAAGATGGAAAATAGAGAAGAAATGGACAGATTCCTAGATATATATAAATTATCAAAGCTGAATCAAGAAGATTTAAAAATCCTAACTAACCCAATATCAATAAATGAAATTAAAGATACAATTAAAAACATATCAACAAAGAAAAGCCCAGACCCTGATGGATTCACTGCTGAATTCTACAAGAAACTTAGGAAAGACCTAACACCACTACTTCTCAAACTCTTTAATGAAATTGAAATGGAGGCAGTACTGTCAAATTGATTCCTGGAAGCAAGCATTACTCTGATTACAAAACCAGAGAAGGACCCAACTAAGGAAGAGTATTATAGGCAATCTCCCTAATGAACATTCATGCAAAATCCTTAGTAAGATATTGGCAAACAGGTTACAGCAAATCGTCAAGAAGATTGTATACCATGATCAAGTGGGATTCATCCCAGGGGTGCAGGGATGGTTCAACATACATAAATCCATAAATGTAATAGAGCTTAGGATAAAAATCATGATTATCTCAAACGATGCAGAAAAAGTTTTTCACAAAAATCACCAATTCATGATAAACCCTACAGAAAATTGGAATAGATAGTCTTTATCTCAATCTGATGAAAGCCATCTATGACAGACCAACAGCTAACACATTAAATGCACAAAAACTGAAAGCTTTCACTCTAAAATCAGGAGCAAGACAAGGATGCCCTTTGTCTCAACTCCTACTCAACATAGTACTGGAAACTTTAGCCAGAGCAATTAGATAAGAGATAGAAATAAAACAAAGATAGGAAAGAAGAAGTTAAAGTATCATTATTTGCAGATGATGTGATACTTTACTTAGAAGACCCCAAAAACTCCACCAAAAGACTTCTAGATTTAATAAGCAAATTCAGTAATGTAGCTGGTTACAAAGTCAGCACTCAAAAATCAATAACCTTCTTGTACACAAAAAACAAACTCACTGAGAGAGAAATCATGGAGATAACACCTTTTACAATCACATCCAAAAAATGAAATACTTAGGAATCAATCTAACAAAGGATGTAAAAGACTACTATATTGAAAACTACAGTACTCTGAACAAGGAGATTGAAGAAAATGTTAGACAATGGAGAGATATCCCATGATCATGGGTAGGAAGAACCAATATAGTGAAAATGGCTATACTTCCAAAACAGATTAAATGCAATTCCAATCAAAATTCCAATAGCATATCTTACAGAATTATAGAAAACAATCCTAAAACTCATCTGGAATCTGAAGACACCTAGAGAATTAGAATAGGCAATCCTGGGCAACAAAGACAAGACTGGGGACATCACTATACCTGACTTGAAATTGTATTATAAAAGCTACTATGATAAAACAGTGTGGTACTCACAAATAAACAGACCTAAAGATCAATGGAATACATTAGAAGATGAAGAAACAACTGCAGACACACTAAGCTACATTATCTTTGACAAAGGTGCCAAACACATTCACTGGGAGAAAGATAGGCTCTTGAATAAGTGGTGTCACAAAAACTGGCATTCCACATGCCAGAGGTTAAAACTGGACCCATATCTTTCTCCATGTACTAAACTATAGTTAGAATGAATTAAAGATCTTAATATCAAAACAGAAACATTAAATCTGCTGGAAGATAGAGTAGGTAAAATTCTTGAAGACATAGCTGTAGGCAAAGACTTTCTGAATAAAACCCAGATTACAAGGGACTTGCCACAAAGAATCAACAACTGGGATCTCATCCTACTGAAAAGCCTTTGCATAGCAAGAAAAACTACCAGCAGAGTGAAGAAACAATCGGCAACATGGGAGAAAATGTTTGCCAACTGTCCCTTAGATAAAGGATTACTATTGAGAACATAGAAAGAGCTCAAAACATTCAGTCCTCCAAGATTTAAAGACCCAATCCAAAAATGGGTATCTGAAATGAACACACTCTTCTCAGATGCAGAAGTACAGACAGCGAATGAATACATGAAAAAATGTTCAATAGCACTGATCATTCAAGAGATGCAAATTGAAACAGCACTGAGATTTCCCCTCACCCCAGAAAGAATGGCTAGTATTAAGAAATCAACCAATAACAAATTATGGTTGGGTTGTGGGGAAAAAGGAACCTTCTCTACTATTTTTGGGAATGCATACTGATGCAACCACTGTGTAAATTAGTGTGGAGAGTCTTCAGAAGGCTAGTATTGGAGGTCCCATTAGACCTAGCTATTTCCCTTCTGAGTATCTTCCCAAAAGAATTAAAAATGTCATATCACAGCAATATATATGCACCCATGTTTATAGCAGCACAGTTTATAATGGCCAGGTCTTGGAAACAACCTAAATGCCCATTGACTGAGGAATAAATAAAAAAGATGTGGTATGTCTATAAAATGGAATACTACTCAGCCATGAAGAATGATAAACTGGACACTCTTATAGGTAAATGGATACACCTTGAGAACATGCTTATTAGTGAAATAAGTAAGACATGCATGTGTAAACATCATATTGTTTCATTAGTGTGACAAGCTGAAAGAAAAATCATGTATATGTGTATGTATATGTATATAAAAAACATAGTTAAGATGGTTAAAAAAAAGAAACATAATGGCCTCCTTTGTTATCCACATGGCCTGTTCCGAGGCAAACCCAGTGCCTGCCTTCACTGAATACCTCTGTAGGTTCCGCATTCCCTTCTATACCTTGTCCCAATCTTTTTGTCCCAGAGAGAAGGACTTCAGCCAAAGCAACGACTCAGGTCTCACCTGCCTTGAATATAGTCCACTGTGAGCCATTTTGAGTTGACTTTTGGATGACTTAAGACATATTTGATATGCTATAAGGTTTGGGCTTTTTGCATGTGGATATCTAGTTGTTCCAGTATATTTATGGAAGTTATAATCCTTTCTCCACTTCATTACCTTTCCATCTTTGGCAGAACTCAATCATCTGTTACGTGGGTATCTATTTTGGGACTTCATACTGGTACCTTGGTGGTTTGCCTATCCTGATATCAGTGCCGTTTTGTCATGTTTGGTGTGACTCTGTGATAAGTAGTGGGATTGGGGAGCTGGAGCTCTAATTTTGTTCCTTTATCAGAGTTATTTAGACTATTTGGAGTCTTTTGTATTTCTACAGAAATGTAAGAATTAAAATGTTAATTTTTATGAAAAATGATGTTGGAGTTTTGATAAGGGATTGTGTTTTCTGATCTTTCTTATTTTCTTCTATTTGTTTTTGGTTTTATTCTGTCTTTTATCTCTAATTTCTTAAGGAAAATATGAGGCTATTTCATAACTTTCTTCTTTTCTAATAAACGTACTTGGTGTTAAAAAAAAAATTGAGCCAATATGGCTCACTCCTGCGCCTTTCCCTTCACAGAGTTTTCTTGGCCATGTGGTAAGCTGAGACATACGTGCCCTCTATGTACCAGAGGAGCACTGTTGTTGGTTGTTTCTCTATTCTGTGTATTCTGAAAAAGTCAGAGAGAAAATAATAGCGTGTCCTTTGGGCTCACAGCTTCAGCTACCCTTTCCACTCCTATTTTAAATGGGCATAATGTTTACTTTTGATATCTGCCTATCAGACTGCTGAATCTCTTGCAACTGACTCTAATTTTGAGAGGGGAGAAAGAAAATGCACGCATAAATGAGACTAGACTTTAAAGGAATGCAATGGAGCGTGAAAATTTGTGTTGCTATGCACTCTTTAGTTGCTCTCTTTTGTCTTATACTGTAATGATTTAATTGACAAGAATATCCTATATTTTATGGAAAAGAATATACATAAATATTTGGAAATTTAAAGTGTAATATAGTAAGGAAATATTAATTTAGATATCTCGTTTCTATTCCAGAAAATCTGACCAATTTAATTCCATGAGTATAATGGGATTGTCAGTTCATGTAGTGTGTCCTCCATCAAGCATGAATCATTAGACTGACCAGTCATAATATGTTAGGCCTTTGGCAATGGTGAGCAGTATGTAATGGGGGCAGTGAATCAGACCAATTATAATTACATAAAAACCCCTTTATTTTCTTTTGTTGAGGTATTAGTAATAAAAACTAAGAATTGCTAATGGCTATGCTTATTAGCAGCAGAGATGAAATCTGTCTTTAGTCAGAGAAAATAAGTGCAACAGGGAGAGGCAAGTAGAACTTAAAAATATAGAAAGACGGCAGCTCTCTTCAGGGATCTCTTGAAGTTTAGTTCTAGTCTTGCCTGACGCCAGTTCTACCCGTGGTTGTCTTGGTTAAACTAGAACATACATTTTTTATTAGGATATTTTGACATGTGTATCTGTCACTTTCCACTGAATGAGTTTTAATTCACACAGAAGGTTCAAAATGAGGAACTAAAATATAGTGGTTGTGAGAAATTTGGGGGGTCATTATTTGTTGTTATTTCCTGTTTATCACATGCATGTGGGAAAGAGTATGGTGATCACGAGAAAAAAATTCACCTGAGGCATATTTCAAGTTATTAATATCAGAGAAACCTATAAAGTAGAGGAAAATGGTATAGAAAAGAAAATACTTTTGTATTTTCTAGGTAGTAGTGGAACTTACTGACTATCATGAAAAATTGGCACTGAGAAAAATCTATGGTTAGAAATGGTGTAAAGGACACCATTAAAGATTAAAGTTGTTGGCTTGGAGCATAGTCAGATTTTGGAGAAATACCAGGAATCATCTAAATGACAGTAAAATTTAAAAACATTGATTAGATAGAAAAATGTGAAAAAATGGACCACTATGTCTACTATGAGAAGAATAAAACAATGGTAAAGAATAAAATATAATTATGGTAAATATAATTATGAACACATTTCATTTCTAAAATTTCATTATAGCTTTAAAATTTGATTTAAAATGAGAGTTTTAAAAATTTTGGTAATATATTCATTGCTTTTTTGGAATAAAAATATTAATTACTTCCTACTAGCATAAAAGTGTTAGTATAACTGTGATATTATGTGAACTATTGTTTCTGTTGTGTATTTGCAAATCTCAAGGATTTGTCCAATAGAAAGTTTTATTTTCTTTTATGATTAACATACATAGACATTTTTCCATCATAATTTTACTATCCAAATAAAATCTTCTTTTGTAGAATCTTTATTATGTATTTGTAGAACAATATCTATTTTCTTTATGTTAGGTAAATTTTATCCCATTTAATTTTGTATCACTTGTCAACTGAAGATAGCTTGAAATTTGTATTATTAAGCTACCACACAGAGTGAGCTGTTTAGTGTAAGATTAGTTTGACTTTTGCCCATGACAATGCCTGGATATTATTTGATCAATAAAAGACAACTGAAATTCTGTGAAATCCATTTTCCATTCAATATTCATAAGAATCTGTTAGTACTATGTTAAATTAAGAAAATACATTATCTCTTACTTCCCTGACTACAATTTAGTGAAAGTGTTATCTGCTGTGTTGGTAATGGTATATCCTGATTACAACCCAAAATTCAATCAATAATTGCACTGTATGTGTCATCAAAGTATGTATTAGATCTAGCAATTTAATTCTTTGGTATCAGATGAGGTATAAACTTAGGGAAATTACTTTGATACACTGAATTTTAGTGAAATAGAGTTAATGTGTATTTCTATTTGATTGTGTTGACGATTAAGAAGGTCATTTGTGTCAGGCTCTTTAAACAATTCTGGTTTTTGGAAAATGGTGGTGGTGTTGATGATGATGATGATGATGAAGGCATTATTACATAGGATCCCAGGAAGCAGCCTTCATGTTTGCCCACAGGGAACTTACACAATGCCTAGCAAAACTGCTTCATGTTCATTTTCTCTTACCCATTTATCTATTAATAAGACGAATTACTCTCTTCTAGTATTTTTTCTCAAAAACAAAACAAAACAAAACACCAAACTGTCCCCAAATCTAACTCCTTCCTCATTTAAGTCAGTGGTTTGAAGTGATATATTTTCTGGATATAAATAGAATAAACATAACAGGTATTGCATATTTCCCAAGATGAAAGTGAAAAAGGCTCTCATTCCAGCACAGCTTCCTGAAACATCCTAGCTGTGGTTCATGGCCTTGTCTGGATCTACTTACAGAAAGAAAAAAAAGCATCTTCCTAATCTTTCTGGCCTTGCACCTGTCTCATTTCACAGGTGTGCATTCTTGACCCTGTTCTGATGTGAGAACCAGGCAGAACAGGTACCAGTGCTGCCCCTTGCTCTCACGCATTCTTTCTTTCACTGTTTTAGACCTGCAAACACATTCCCTTTTTCCTCAAAATCGCTATTTTTGAGGAAGTTGCTGTGATTTTCATCTGCTTTCCTCAAGGCCTGCCACTCTGCTTTATCCATACCGCAGGCTCATTACAGATGCCTTGGATTACTGCAAATTTTATTTCACTTACTGCTTATAACAACTTTAAAGTAAGTGCTCTGGGACTTTTCTTAAGGCTACAAATCTGTTTTGAATAAAATTTTTCTCTAATATTTTAAAAGGTCTTTCTTTAACTGTAGTCTCAGGTGTCCTCACTTTCTGAGCTTGCAACATAGACATTTCTACCTGAGTGAATTCTTTCCTCCCTCTGATATATTAGATTATTTATAAGGAAATGCTCACTTTGTGGGAGGTAAATATTTCTTTGCCTTGGTCATGTGATTTGGTGACATTTGATTTAGTCAATTGAATTAGAAATGTAGCTTGCACTGAAGCTTAAATGGACTTGCATTTTTGGTCCTTCCCTTTTGAGCTCATGATCTTCACCGTGAGAAGAGTATGACACAGACAACTACTAGTAAAATAGAGATGAGACATCTTGAGCAGATCCCGCCCCAATTCATGACTTGGAGCCATGCTTTCTAATTCCAGGTTAGTAGAGCAAACCCTAGCTGACCTATACATTTTTGAATTAAAAATAAATGCTTTTTTATCTATGTTATGTTTGAGTGACTTTTCAACATTATTTTATAATTAATTAATCCCTCTATTCAGCATATATTATTATTGGGAAAATCATTTGAACTGTGAACTACGCTGGAGGACAATTAAGAGAATAAAAAGTTTTAGTAAAGCTTTCTTCTTATTAAACTCCTTAAATTATTATGAAAATAAATATTTTCATTCCTTGAAATAACAACTTCACAGCATATGAATCTGTGTGGCTCTCACTTAAGGTTCACGGTCAGGACTTTCTGATATAACAGTGAACGACTTGCTACATTACTTCTAATAGTTCAACAATAGCTGAATTGTCTTATTATATAATAACCATGTGATTGTATTTTTACATTATACATATTTCCTTGATAAGCATTTTTTGGTTTATTTTTAGCATGCCTTAAAATACATATTGAAGTAAGTTTGTCACTGTTTTTCTAATTTTTGGAATAGACATCTATCTACAAGTGAATTCTTTTGTCTTTCACTTTCAGTCTTGGAATTTTCTCAGTTCATGAGCTCTTCAATTTTACAGGCCTACAATATCACATTTTTAAGGGGTTAACTAGCAATTTCTGCCTTATAAATTCTTTTCATTGTTCACACTGGAGAAATTCTTCCAGTTACGTTGACGACTGCCATTTCTCATATTATGATTAGGACTTGTTCGTTGGACCAATTTTGAAGATGATGTTTTT
This sequence comes from Hydrochoerus hydrochaeris, assembly GCA_004027455.1. Classification (NCBI taxonomy): domain Eukaryota; kingdom Metazoa; phylum Chordata; class Mammalia; order Rodentia; family Hydrochaeridae; genus Hydrochoerus; species Hydrochoerus hydrochaeris. Next base: position 139,859 of record PVLA01004093.1, on the reverse strand, counting down.
TTCTTCACCAAAGTCATTACGAAAATGGGAAGAGCACATCTCCCATTTGGAGTCTTTTCCCTCTGAGCATAATGAGACTATCACAGCAGGGTTTTAAAATATAGGTGAATTTTTAAAAGTGCTTACTAAAGATGTTTGACAGTTTCAAAGAAAAATAAATATAGTTGTAAAACAAAGTTAGAAAAATTTTTTAAAAATCTCAATCCTTTGACTAGCAATTCAAGGAGAAAATATTTAAGGGATTGGTTTCTTTACAAAATACTTCCTCTCCTAAATGGTGCCAGTTTTCCTTTTCCCTTTCTGGCAGCTTGCATAATTTTATATCTATACTTGCATTCCTAGAAGACAGTATTCTTATCTATAATGAGAGGTTTTGGTTACTTACCTGTCTCTATTTTTTTTAAATATAAATTAATCTAAAAGAGTTTCTTTATATTTCTATCCAATTGTAGTGATATCTACTAATTCTAAAACTTGAAAAAATCCCAAACTGAGAAACAAATTTCTAGAGATGGAAAGGGTACTTCAGAGTCACTGCTGTTCTACAGCTCTGCAAAGCACAGAGTAGGCTGTAGAAAATGAAAAATGGGGTTGATGTGCAGGGGGGTGACTTGGAATGTAAAATGGACAAAGAGAAGAATCACACCTCATAGATATCAAACTTTTCACAACAAGAGAAATCTTAGTTGTTAAAATTCAGTGGGACTTACCTTTGCTTGTTGATTTCACTGATGGACTGATTCTTCTTTTTGATATGTGAGCTCACTATTGCTGAGGCTAGCTTCAGTCTTACAGTTCTCTGTCTCAGCCTCTCAAGTAGTTAGGATTATAGGAGAGTTCTACCACTGCTGCTACTTTCCTTTATTTAGTCTAATGTTTATTTGACCAATATTTCTGGAGCTCTTCCTTACATTCCTTCCACCTTCAATACAGCATGACGAGGCACTGTAATATATAGTTGCACTATAAAAATCAGCAGGACAAATATAGTTCCTGGTGTCTACATTTGCAACTCAGATATACAGGCACATATTTACCCAGGCATGTGATGATACTCTCATCCTGTACCTGGATGACCAGCTTAAAGTCAAAATACAAATTTTATGCTATATTTTTTTATAGAACACAGGTATAAGGAATTGCATATACCTAGAAATTAAAAACCATCCCTATTTTATAACTAAAAGACCATCGTTTTCAAATGATGATATAGTCTCCAATAAAAAAATAGAAGGATACACTTCAGATTAGTAATCTGCTGCTTATTTGTTTTGAAATCTTGGTAAATTTTTATCTGGATCCATTTTGTCTGTTCTTAAACATTGAAAGTAATGCTGAGTCACACTACATTGCAAGAATCATTTCTAAATGATTCTAAAGTGTTTTTATGGAGAATCATGTATGTATCAGAGGTGCTAATATTGCCCCATTAATTCTTCTCATGACAAAAAAAGCCACATGTTGCTATTTAGGGAGATGATGTGTGTGTGTTGGGGGAAGAGATGGCCTAATATAATGAAGACAGGAAGGCAGGCTTAGAAAGTGAATTAACTTCTTTATCAAATGGATGACACATTTGCCAAATGCCAACACTTTTCTTTATTTCATTTTAAATAAAGTATGAAGGAAAATGCCTTACATGGACAAAATTTTTTTTAATTTATGTCAATTTTACCTTTGTTTTTCTATATGGGCAGTTAATGTTTTCTTTAAGCATTTAAACAAAATGTCCATTTCATGCTAATTTATTTGCATTTATGTAAGAATTTTTAGTTAAAAGCAATTCTCTTATATTTCATTATTTAGAAAGGAAACTTCTGTCTAATGCTTCATTTAAGATTTAGTGAAATCTTTTTTGCTTCAGTAATTTTCCTATTAAATTACAGCTATTAGTGCTAGTTTTCCACCCTAAAGGAAACCAATAAAATCTCCAAACTAATGAAGTTGTTTCCAACAGCAAGCTTCTCGTTATGGGGGTACTTCTAATTACTGTTAAAATGAACTGGAACAGAATGTCTCCAGAATGGTATGTCCCAGAGCAATAAACCAGAACCATAAACAGCTGTGCAACTCCTAATCTATTCATTTCACCTTTGCAATCACAGCACATCAACTAATTTTGAATACTGATAGAGAAGAAAAAAGTTCAGAAACAAAATAGGACACATCAGTAAGAATTTTCACGTTGATATAATAATAGTATATTGGTTATGTTTTGTTTCATGGATAAGATTTGTTTTCTATTACACATGTAATTTCATTTATTCATTTGTTTCTGCACTAATTGCCAAGTTTAGGTAGCACCTCAGTGTAGACTGCATTGAACATGATGGTTCAGTACAGCAGAAAACACTGTCAGTGCTGAGGTAGCTTATAGAACTGAATGGCTTCACAACAGACTTAATGGAGATTTGCTTTGCTTTCTGGTGTAATTTTCTACAGAAAGCAATACAAAGCTGAACAACTCAAATAAAAAAAGTAGCCATTCTATAGATAAATAATAAACCATTATGCTTTTGTTGGCCTTAATTCATTTACAGTGAGGACATCAAACGGAAACACATGACTATTTTGTTGGTGAATTCAAATAGCTGTAGACGTTAAACACAGATAAGCAAACAGGTTTGGATTCCTGAGGAAGAAGTGATTATAGAAATTAAAATACAAGGATAGATTTGGAAAGCCTGTAGAAAAGCAATATTAAATTCATTCTCTTCTTCTCAGGTGAAAAGAATAATGGCTTTGTGAATAGCAATGCTGAGAAACAATAGTTCTATATTTTTAGTTGTGTAGTTAGGGTAAAATGCAGCTCACGATCTGCGTGCCTTTTGTGCTTGTACCTGTCCTTCCAGTATCCTGTGACCTGAGATGCTTATACTTCACATAGGGCCATTTGTGGGATATACCTCATTCAATATCCATAAAATAATTTTTATCCCTTTGTTGGAAAATCATCAAAAGTAGGCATATCTGTATATGCCTCTGAACTATATGGATTATGAAATTGATAAACTTCTTTGTGATTTGTACATACACTATTTTTCCATCTTTCTTGGTAGAAAAACAAAATTTTGTTCTTAATTTTAGTCCCTAGACATTCCATTTAAATGTTAAATTGGTGTGTGTGTGTGTGTGTGTGTGTTTATAGTGTTTACAGAGATGGTAGTTTTGTTAGCTCAAATACATTGATATATAGTAACCTCAAATGAGTTTACTATAATCCTCAAAATGGAAAATCCAGAAGCTTACTGTTCAGGGATTTATTTAAAAAGTCAGTATTATATACATTACCCTGGTCTTAGTTCTCTGTGTAGGGTACATGCTCTTTTAATTCATTCTACTTTTAATCACTTACAGAGTTATGTAATTTTATGCTCAATATTGTCCTTCATATGCTTACCTTTTGATTATTTTGAAAACAACGTGTATGCTCTGTGCTCAGTGGTGACATGGTTAGAATTCTTATCCATAGTACAAGTATCTGTAAGTTTAAAGGGAACTCTGTCTTTAGTATTTAGTAGCAGTTCTTTGAGAAAGCATGTGTAGCTTTGAGCAGGATCTCTGGTACTAGTTGTATCAGCCTAGAATCCTCTCTATGCGAGTATTCTGAACAGAAACTGCCACAAGTATAGCATGATTCCCAGATGAATTATTCTTGGTCAGTACAGAAGCACTGTGAGTAGACCGTATATACAGCTATACTAAGTGCACTAGTTCGCAACTCTTGCATTCCCCAGGTCTCTTTAGCGTGATTCCTTGAATCAGCCTGTTTTGTGTTGCTAATAACATAGTAAAATAAAATAGACAGTTTATTTTGTCTCAGTTCTAGAGGCTTAAATTAAGGAAGCCATCTGGTATGAGCTTCTTGCTGGTAGAGTCCTGAAGGTGTCACTTGATGAGAAACAAGGTGTGTGACCTCTGGTCTATATACAGTACCTTCTTATAAAGCTACAAGGATTCAGTCATGAGGGGATCCCCCGTGATAATTTTATCTACTTCTAATTACTTCCCGAAGGCCTCACCTGCAAATTCCAGTCAGTTAAGTCCTTACTCTTCTTAACTCCTCACAAAAGGAGTTAAATTCCAACATGTATTTTGGAGAGAACAAATCGTCCTAAAACTACATGTCTTCTATTCAGTTTGTTTATGGCCTGTTAAAGAGAATCTCTTAGCTTTTATTAGTCCCTAAGACTTGTGACATCCTGTCATAAATGTGTGTGTGAAAATGTTACAAATTTGAGAGTCATTGGATCTCTTTAAATTGAGACTGGGATAGCATTTTGTCCATTTTTGAAATTATTTTTCATAACCAATTCTATAGAACTTTAATTCTTCCAAAGAGTGTGTCTGTAAGCTAGGCTATCTTTATTTCATATTTTCCCACTGATTTTCAGCCACCATTAAATAGAGCTAAATTTCAAGTAGCACTGTAAAACTTCTATTATTAGATTATACACATTAAAACATTTCAAGAATTTTAATGACACTTGTTCTTTTCAATTTCAATTTATTTCTTATCTGACATGTAAAACTGAGTAACATCCACTTTGATGGGAATCTTGTGATGTTTGATATATGTATGCAACAAATAATGTTTAAACCCGGTTAATATATCTATACTACCTTCTAACACTTATTATTTTCTTATGATGTAAACTCCTGGTTTTAAACTCCTAGCTTTTAAAAAAACACAATATATTGGCATTTAGGGATTTTATATGCTTTTTCTCCCCAATACAAATGTGTTAATTTAATAAATGTATCTAGAAATGGCTGAGAAATGATGTTTTGGATAAAAATCTCAACATCCTATAATTTATTGTTAATAGAATATGGAAGAATCATTTATTTCTGCTGTCACTGAGCACCAACTATCATGCTACATACTTGAGACAAAAAGATGGTAAGATTATCTTATTTTCTACTAAATATAGAATGTTCACATGCTTAGGTCTTACACCCTTCTGCTTAGAAATAACATCTAGTTTAATGTATTTAAATGTCTTTATGTTCCTGATTTTTATCTCTATCCATGGATACCACTGTCTTGTCTTTTCTCTTCTCTTCTCTTTTTTTCTTTTCTTTTTTCTTCTTTCTTTCTTTCTTTCTTTCTTTCTTTCTTTCTTTCTTTCTTTCTTTCTTTCTCTTTCTTTCTTTCTCTTTCTTTCTTTCTTTCTTTCTTTCTTTCTTTCTTTCTTTCTCTTTCTTTCTTTCTTTCTTTCTTTCTTTCTTTCTTTCTTTCTTTCTTTCTTGTACCTGGACCTTGCACTTGTGCTTCCAGGCAGGTGCTTGTGCTGCTGAGCTATATTTCCAGTCCACAAATGTCTATTTGAAATATACAATTGTCATATAATAAATTTCTTGTAATTACACTTTTTAAAACTAAAACACTTGTTTCCCCATGCAGTAAAAAGCTGCTTCTCTCCTTAGGAAATGACACCATTGTCCCCTCAGGTGATAAATCCGAATACAAGATCTATTCTCAGTCTCTTCATTCTCCACATCCAGCCTCTCGCTGTTCACATTGGCCATTCCTCCAAATGAATCTACAGCTTTTCATCTGTATGTCTTCATGCCCAAGCTGCTGTCTTTCCTTGCTGCATCGCTGCAGTTCTCCTGCTTCTTCTTTTATACATCTTTCACTCTTCATAGCGAGGATAATATTTTTAAAAATGTAAGTCATATAGTATTACCACTTAGCTTTATATTACCTCTGTTCTAAAAGTCTGTACCTAATGTGACTCTTCCACCTCCTGCTCAAGACATTTGCCTCACTGCTTCCTGCACTTTGGGATTGTGAACATCAGCCTTTTCTATCTAAGTCTGCCAAGTCCATTGTTGTCATAGGAACATTGAACTCTGTTGGAGTTTCCATGTCCCACACTATGCACTACGCTTTCCTGTCACCGTCCATGTCACTTCTCAGGGAAGCAATCCTTTGCACACAGTCTGAAAGAATCTCCTCATTTATTTCCTGTCATTCTCTGAAAATCACCCAGTTTTATTTTAACCTCATTAACACTATGGATATTTTCATCTGTTTGTCTGTTTACCTCTGTCCCCTCACTTGCAGTATGAAATTCTTGACAAGATCACATCAGTGTTTGAAGAAGGCACCACCTTCAGTCCTGTAATTTCATTTTTAAGTGAACCAAAAGCTGAAAGGCTATAAGCCAAGGAATGACATGTTACAATTTGTGTTTCAGAATGATTATTTCTGCAGAAATTACTGGAGTGAAGCAGGAATGAAAGGGGAAATAAATAATTAGAAGGCCACTGCATTTCTTTATGGGTAAGGAATGAGACAGAGCAGAGGTAATGGAAATGTGCATCAAAGGAAACTTTGAGGCATACTTAGCAGTAAAATCTATATAATTCAGTAATATATTAAACATCAAGAAAAGTATAAAGTAACTGCAAATGTTCTGTCTTGCATGACTTTTGGCGCTATCAGTACACAAATAAGGGAAAGAAAAAAACATTTATGCAACAGTGAAACACATTCTGGACATGCGCATTTACAGTGCTGGTAAAACATTAGGACAAATACAGATATTCATCAAAATATAGAGAAAATAAGACGACAGACTTCTTCTTTTTTTATGTAAAATAATGATAGTAGATTTATTTATGAGGATTTGGGTGCTGGAATATATTAAGTAGAACCAAAATGTTGATATTACAAATTATGACAATTGGTATCAGGAATTGATGGGTTAGTTCAATTTTTGAAATGCTAGTTAGAAAAGCATTAAATGAAATTAAAAAGAACTGCATTCTAAATTGTCCTGGTGAGGCTTTAATGCTGCATTTTAGTTCCATGAAATAAGGTTCTAACTGCTACAGAGGCTATAATGAGGTCTTAGTAGTATTTTTGTTCCATTTTATTATTGCCTTCAGGCAGGCTACGAACTTTATGATTTTTTGCTCACTAGAGCAGATATTTAGGGAAAGAAGTCTTTTTGTCTCCTCATTCATATTGAGTATATTTTTACACTTTAAAATTGACTTAAACTAACAGAAGTGTAAGGACTCCTTGGCATGGCTTTTAAAAAAAGAGCACTCTATAAAAAAGTCCAATATTGTCCATGTTTTTAGGGTTCTTCCCCTTGCAGCACGATTTGAAAATCCCTCAACCCAGCATATTCTTATAACTCCACATATCTCAGGCTGTTTTCGGTAATTGCAAGATATTTCCTTATGTTTGTCTGGCAAGTAAATATCTTATTTTAACTCTATATAATTTACAAATGGATAACCTAAAATTTGCTACATTTATAAAGAGTAACAATATCTCTAAATTGAATCTAAAAGCTTAAGACTTAGATTTTTAACAGAGTAAAGATTAGGTTTTAAAAACCAATTAGCTCTGAATAATTTTCTGTGCAAATAGGAGGCCCTACAGGGAAACTTTTAATTAATGTTGATTCCATTTATCAGTTTAGTTTATAAAACTCATTTAAAAATTTAAATAATGTCTGTATATTTAATTCTCTTAAAATTATGTCAAGTTTCTGGAAACCTGTCATATCTATAATAAATTTGGCTTTAAAATCTGGAAATAAAAAGAAATTTGGATGTAGTTTCAAGTATAGAGGTATCATGGGTACTTTGCAAGCAAAATGAAACAAAAGAAACAAAAAGTTCAAATACATTCTTCAGTTTTCCAAGAGTTTATCTTCTTTCTAAATGTGATCCATCTTTCATAGAAACAAACACACCCTAATGTGGTATATTTGATGTCACCAAGTTTATCCGAAATGTATCTTATTCTTGTCCTTCTAACAAAATAGTTGATTTAAGTGATCATCATCTATTAGGCGAACTTCTGTGAATGTGGTTTTAAGTGGTTTCTTTCATTCATGTCTTGCTTATCTGAAATCCATTTACTGGAGCAGAGCTTATCACTTTAATTGAATCCTGATAGCCAATTTAGGCTCACCACCTGCTTTTGAGTATCCTACAGCTATGGTGGTGACCCTATGACACACATGCCTCAGCGGGCTTTTGTATCATTAGAAGCTCTAATATATTCACCATCACTGTCCTAGACTGAGACTAAATTTTCTATTTACTTTAACCTTGGGAAAAATTTTTTTAAAAGAATAATATTGTAAAATACATGAAAATTCTATGAAAATCAAATTAGAGTGTCTATACATAGTTTTTTCATACACATAAGGTCATCCAGATCTTGTCTTTAACTGATGGAAATAATGTGATCATATTAAGTCTTTTGTTGAAATTATAAATCTCTTATTTAGATGTTGACTGATAGGTGGTAGAATTCATACATTTTGTTTCCACGAATCTTTGAAAGAAATCGAGGTGGATGATGGGGTCGGGGTTGGAGGTAGTTGTGGTGGCACTGCTGAGTACCGAGTTAGCACTTGACCACCTAGCTGTGAGGCAAAATTAAAGACAGTATGCCTCTATTACCTACAGCGCTGAGAGTTATGGGGCTCTAATTTCTGACAGTATGGTAAGTACCAGGAACACTGCACACAGTCAAAAGTTGTGTCTTTATTACTATAAATACAAAAGTTCTTGAAACTGGCATTTACTTTTACTCCCCAAATTTAGGAGTGAACTAGATGGAGTGACTTGAAATAGTGATTATACAGAAATCAAATTTATTATCTTTCTTTGAGTAAAGTGATTTTATTATTTTTTAAAAAGTCAGTTTTTTCAGGAAGGCTGGGAGATTTTATTATGAACTGGGGTTCAAAAGTGAACTTTTAGTACCACCATCATCATTTTACCAGCTGACTGGGCCCCTACTGGCAAGCATTTTCTCAGCAAGCCATTTTATTTCAGAAAATAAGCACATGTTAAAGTCAAATTATTAGTGAATATATTTGTTTTCCATGGAAATGTTTCATTTTGGTTTTGTTTGAAATTTTATTCTGACGATAAATATATTCAATCATGGAAGATTTTGACACAGGTTTCTTTTTTCCCAAAGAAATTGCATTAGTAAACAATAAAATAAACTTTTCCTCTTAGCTAAGACCTGATATACCTATGTGGGAACACACATCCAATAAAATATTATTGTCAAGCCACATACACCCACTGTTATGTATGTTTAATGCAGTGGTTTTTCCTGGCTAGTTAACATCATCGTCATGACCAGCATTTACTGAGGCCTTATGCTTCGGAGGGCAGGAATGTGGTAACCGGGGAAGCGCAGAGCCTTAGAAAATGCCTTTTTCTCCCCTCATAGTATCACTCAGTTCATATAAGGCATAGTGTCTTCTTTCTCTTCCTTGAAAATTCCAATAAGATATTAGTTTCTCCATGCTTATTTGAAATTATAATGAACATTAATAAAAATCCATATTTGATGACAAATCGACAGAGTCCTGGAGAGAGTAATTTTGTTTTTCATGGACTATTATAAGATGAATTTTCATGTGATAGTTTTAAATAAAAATTGTAAAGAAAATATATTACATCATTATGATTTGTCTTTTGGGGCTGTTATGAATTACTCTGGGTACTGAAGTGAACGAAATTATATTGATCACCTGGTTCATTTCATTTGTATTCAGTAATGAGAAAATTAAAGCTGATAGGACATTGGCTGTGATAGGGCATAAAAGTTGGAGAAGGGATCCTACTGTTACATTCTGCTCAAAGGATATTGCTGTAGAAAGCACATTATGTATTAATCTCTCTCTCCACACACACACACACACACACACACACACACACATTTTATTATCAGTATGTGATTTCGGCTGTTTTACAAATTGTCACTACAGTTATTTACTACTATGCTACTCTGAAGAAAAGCTAAGTCATACTTGAACAGAAAGATGAATGATAATCCATGCTCTGATGGGCTTACAACTCAGCACAAATCTCTCCTGATACTTTTAAGCAACAACTTAGGTTAGCATTGGTTTAGAGATTAAACTGATGTTCCTAACACACTGAATTACAATCAACAATATAGAGAAACATGATTTTTAGTTTTCAGAAATTCACTCCATGTTTGAAAAAAATTAGGTAGATATGTTGTAGTCTGTTTTTAAAGCTAGACTAGGTATGATAACTGTTAGGGAAAGTTATCTTGGTTAATCTTAGGATATCACACACATTTTTATATTTAATATAATAAAAGATATTTTAATAAAATAAAACAATACAATATTTTTCCTGAGGATCAGAATGAAAAATAAATCAAGACTATCAATACATGATTCCATTCAACTTTTACTAGGAGACTGAGGTTAGAATAATAAATAAGGCAAGGAAAAGTTATAATAAAAGTTCTAAGGACTAGAATGCAAAAAATAAAACTTGTCATTCACAGACACCATGGATGAACATCTATCTATTATCTATCTATCTATCTATCTATCTATCTATCTATCTATCTATCATCTATCTATCTATCCATCTATACTAAAACATCTATCTATATATATTTAAAAATCTACAGATAATCTATTATAATTAATGAACACTAGAATTTCTATGCATATAGAGCCAATATTCAAAAGTTAATTGCATTTCTGTACAGCAGCTCAAACAATTGTAAAAATAATTCCATAGAAATCAGACAATAAGCAATAAAAATATGAGTTCTGGGAAGAAATATATGACAGGATAATGGGATGAAGTTCGTAAGACATATTGTCTTGAGGAATGTATACTTTCTTCCTTTGTATTTTAATGAAAATCACATTAATTATATTTTGTCTTTATGACTTTATTTTTTGTATCAGATGTCTCAAAATATTAATTGTAGCTTGCATTCTTCCATTCTTCACTGGATAGCTGAAAACAGAATTTAAAAACAATCAGAATATGCAAAGTGCTATGGAAGAACTCTTATTAAAAATGTATTTATCAAGGGCATTACCTGTGCTAGAAATTGTCTCCAATTTATATGAAGCAAAACTATTCTTTTTCCCCTCTTTAGTTGTTTTGTATCAATAATTTATGCTTGTAAGAGTCTAGGCATATAGTTAATAAATTTCAATGAAAAATAAGAGCAAACAGGATATTCTGAGAGACAAAAACACTTTTCAAAATAGCAAAATTTTTTTCAATATTGTTTTTAAACATAAAGGCACTTACTGTCCTCTCAAATTTTCTCTTTCTGGAGTAAATGATGGAAATTCAAATCACTTGTGTAAAGACTTATTCATGCTATCCTGGGCATAAAAATTGAAATTGAACTGAGATCATATTACAAGTTATGATGACCTTGAATTTTATGTAATTAACAGAATTGTGTTAGCACTTTTCAGAAGTTCTGGTCCAACACAAGGCCACACACTGTACTTATGTTTTTGGACCGGACACAGCAAATCACAGCAGGCACAGAGCTGCACACTAACCTGTGATTGGGAAAACAGAGAAACCAAGCTAATAAAACCAAGATCCCACAGTCCCTTTCAAGGCTGTGCCTCCAAAGACCTAGGGATAACCAATAGACGCCACCTCCCACAGATGTCTACCACTTTCCAAAGCACCAACTAAGTATGGCGGCTAATCTTGCTTGTCAGTTTGATCTGGTTAAGACATCTGCAGAGGTGATTGCATCAACAGACTGATGAGTCCAAAGCTGAATTAGCTATTAGGAGATAGACCCTCCCTGGAGAAGAAGGGGCACTGGGGCACAATTTGAAATGTGTAACTTTTTTTTGTGGCTTTTTTATTCTGTCTCCTGGCTTCTACAAAATGAGGATGCTTGCCCCACCATGACATTCTGACATCAGTCCCACAGTCATGAGTACCAGCCAGCCATGGACTGAACTCTGGAACTATGAGCCCAAATAAACATTTTCTCCTTTAAATCGTGTTTATCAGGTATTTCGTCCCAGGAAAGGAAAGGTGACTAACACACTAAGGACCAAGCTAACAGATGGAATTCTGTGGGACATATCAGATCCAAAATAAAATAATTATCTGATATGAGTTATTCTTTGGCAGGCAAATAGATTTACACTCCAAGACATATAAGTTGGTCAAGTATCTCTAGAACATGACGCCAGTGTTAAAGTACAATGTTTGAGCACTGAATTTCTGACTATTCCTTGGAATCAGAAGGAGCAAAGACAATATATTTCATATAGGATAAATATATTTTATTTTAAATTTGGTGTATTTTTAGTGATACTTTACAAATACAATTTCCTTAATGTATAGAACTATTCAGAATTTTATATCTTTTAATTTTTTATAAATAAGTCTATATTTTCTGTTTGGTGAGATTTTCATAATATTGCTTTATCTTTTCACTTTTAAGGGTAGTCTTTACATTCTCATTTTATATTTGTGTTTTAGTTCTTTCTTTTTAAACCAGTGTTTCTAGTGATGTGTCAACTACATTAATGTTTCTGAGGGGTCAGTATTTTGTTGCTTCATTGGCACTTTCTATTTCACTGGTTTTAGTTATTGTATTTACTATCTTCTTTCTTCTACTTACTTTGTGTTTGATTTGTTCATTTTTCCTATTTCATTATGTGGAAACATAAATTTAATATAGGGAATAAAATTTAAAATTTTCCTCTAAGCATTTCTCTAGGCATATATGACATTTGATATGTTGTGTGTTCAATGTGCCAGCAAATATACTTTTCAAATTTATTTATTATTTCTATAATCAATTATTTAGTATTGTGTTATTTAATAGCAAATGCTTAAAGCTTTCCAGATATCCTTTTATTATTTATTACTACTTTAATTCTATGGGGTCAGATAATATCTTTTCATTTTTTATTAGCACATTAATTATGCAGAATGATGGGTTTAATTGACATTTTCATATATGAATCTAACATGCTTTGATTATATCCAAACCCAATTACTTTCTTTTAACCTTTTCTTCCTGATCCACATCTTCTTTTCTAATTTCATATCATCATTTTTTTTTCTGGATTCCACATATGAAAAAAAACACACACAATACTTATTTTTCTAAGTCTGACTTGTTTTACTTAACATGGTGATTTCTAGTACCCTTCAAGTCACTACAAACAATGTGATTTTTATTTCTTTTTTTTTTTTCTTCTTGAAACAGGATTTCATTTTATGGAGTCCAAGCTGGCTTTGAACTCACTGTGTGGCCCAAGCTATCCTTGAACTCATGGCATTCTCCTGCTGCACTACCCCCCACCACACCAGTGCAGGGGTTACAGGTATGTGCTACCTCACTTGGCTTCCAAATGACATGATTTAATTCTTCCTTATGGCTAGCTAATACTTCACTCTGCATGTGTATTACTTTTTCTTTATTCATTCATCCACTGATCTACACCTAGGTTCATTCATTAAGTTGATTTAAAATGGAGATGCTGACACCTGGATAGTATGCTCAGTTTTATTCCCTGAAAGTTAAAAATGTTGACCACTTTTTAAAGACCTCAAAGGCCACTTGCACTTCTTTTGAGAAGTGTCTGTTCAGTGATTTGTCTACTAATTTTTTGAATTAAAGAGAACTTTTAGTGTTACATTTTGTAAATACTTTATATATCCTGGATTTCAAATGAATATTGGGTAAAATTTCTTTCTCATTCTGTAGATTGTCTTTCATTTTGTTGTTTCCTTTGCTGTGCAGAAGTTTTATTTTAATTTTCTGCAGTCCCATTTGTCAGTTCTTGCTATTATCTCCTCAGCTGCTGGCACCCTACTCAGTAAGCCATTGCCTATGCCAGTATTTTTATTTTATTTTATTTTACAGAGAATAAAACAAAAGAGGACAGAACAACGCAGATCAGAACAAAACAATACAAGCAACATAGTACTTCATGACAAGACAATTGGATATCAACAGTAGCTACCATAATATCTCTTTCTTTGAAATACCTGAGCATAGTTTCACAAATAATAATATCAAACATAACAAAATAGAATAAAAGCATTCAAGACAATGAAAGTATTACAAGGCATTCTGAACCAAATAACAGAAGATGAACAATGGCTACTGTAATATCTCATTTTCCATAAAATTTTTGTTTATATTATTACACATATTAAAATCCAGTAAGACACAACATGATAGAACCAATGATAATAGAAGAACAAAAGCATGGTAGGACTTCAAAGCTAGATGATACTGAATCAGCAACCGCTGCCATAATATCTTGTTTTCTTTAAAGTAGCTGTTCATACCATCACACATAATAAGGTCAAACAAAAAAAGAATAAAACCATTTCAACCAATGAATGAAAACATTACAAGTATTCAAAGCAATATGATTACCATAGAATCTTATGTAGTCTTATCTTTTCTTACACTAGGGAGACTATATGGTATTTATACATGTGAGTTTGATTTATTTCACTTATGAGTATGGTCTCAAGTTGCATCCATTTATTTATAAATATCTCAATGTGACCATTCTTTATAGCTGAATAGTACTCCATTGTATAAAAGTACCTCAATTTTTTTATCCATTCCTCACCTGATGGGCACTTAGGTTGTTTCCAACATCGGGCTATTACAAATTGTATTGCTATAAACATGGGTGCACATATATCACTGTGGTAGGGTGTTTTCAGTTCTTCTGGGCATATGCCTAAGAGTGGAATAGCTGGGTCAAATGGGACTTCCAATCCTAGCTTTTTGAGGAATCTCCAGACTGACCTCCACAGTGGCTGCACCAGTCTACACTCCCACCAAAATTGCAGAACAGTTCCTTTTTCCCCACAGCCTCTCCAGCATTTGTTGTTGGTAGTTTTGTTGATCTTGGCCATTCTTTCCAGAGTGACATAGACTCTCAGTGTGGTTTTAATTTGCCTTTCTGTAATGGCCAGTGATGATGAACATTTTTCATGTATTTATTTGTCATTCATATTTCTTCATCTGAAAACTGTGCGTTCATCTTGGATGCCCAGTTTTGGATTGGGTCTTTGAATTTCGGGGGTCTGATTTTATAAATTCTTCATAAGTTCTAGACAGAAATGCTTTGTCTGAGGGACAGTTCACTAAGATTTTTTTCCCAGTTTGTGGGTTTTCTTTTCACTCTGCTGGAGATTTCTTTCAACATGCAGAAACTCTTTAATAAGACATGATCCCAGTTATTGATTCTGGGAAGTATTTCCCATGCAGTTTGGTTCTTGTTCATGAATTCTCTACCTACCCTTATGTCGTCAAGATTTATACCTACTTTGTCTGCCAACAGATTTAGTGTTTCTGTTTTAATATATAGATCTTTGATCCATTTAGATTTTAGTTTAGTACATGGAAACAGGCATGCGTCTAATTTTAGTTTTTGGCATATGGATAGCCAGCTTTTCCAGCACCATTTATTAAAGAGACTATTGTTCTTCCAGTGAACATGTTTGGCCCCTTTATCAAAGATAGGGTGGTGGAGTGTGTTCATAATTGTATCTTCTAGTCTATTCCATTGCTCTTCAGGTCTATTTTTATTCCAGTACCATGTTGATTTTATTACAGGAGTTTTGTAGTATAACTTCAAGTCAGGGATTGTGATACCTCCTGCCTTGGCTTTGCTGCTTAGAATTGCCTTTGCTATTCTAGGTCTCTTCTGGTTCCAGATGAATTTTAGGAGTGATTTCTCTAGATCTGTGAGGTATGCTGGTGGTATTTTCATTGGGATTCCATTGAATCTGTATAACAATTTTGGCAGAATGGCCATTTTCAAAATATCTATTCTTCCTATCCATGAACAAGGGATGTCTTTCCATTTTCTGAGGTCCTCTTCGATTTCTTTTTTTGGGGTATTATACTTTTCCCTGTACAGTTCTTTTACTTGTTTCATTAGATTAATTCCTAAGTATTTCATTTTTTTGGATGCTCTTATTTCTCTCTCAGTGATTTTGTTGTTAGTGTATAGGAATGCTATTGACTTTTGAGTATTGACTTTTTATCCAGTTACATTGCTGAATTTATTTATTATATCTAGGAGTCTTTCAATGGAGTTTTGGCAGTCTTCTATGTAGAGTATCATGTTATCTGCAAATAATGATAGTTTAACTTCCTCTTTTCCTATCTTTACTCCTATTATTTCTCTCTCTTGTCTAATTGCTCTGGCTAGTATTTCCAGTACTATGTTGAATCGGAGGGGTGATAATGGACATCCTTGTCTTGTGCCCGACTTCAAGGTAAAGGCTTTCAGTTTTTGGCCATTTAATATTACACTGGCTGTTTGTTTGTCATAGATGACCTTTATTATATTAAGGTAGAGACCATCTATTCCAATTCCCTGTAAGGTTCTTATCATGAATGGGTGTTGAAACTTATCAAAAGCTTTTTCTGCACCTATAGAAATGATCATGGGATTTTTACTTTTGGCTCTATTGATATGGTGGATTACATTTATTGATTTACATATGTTGAACCATCCCTGCATGCCTGGGATGAATCTCACTTGGTCATGGTGTATAATCTTTTTGGTGATTTGCTGCATCCTGTTTGCCAATATTTTGTTGAGAATTTTTACATCTATGTTCATTAGGGAGATTGGCCTGTAGTTCTCTTTTTTAGTTGGGTCTTTCTCAGGTTTTGGTACTAGAGTGATATTTGCTTCCAGGAATGACTTAGGGAGAATTGTTTCTCTTTCAATTTCATTGAACAGTTTGAGGAATGTCAGCATTAAGTCTTCTTTGTATTTTTTGTAGAATTCCACAGTGAATCCGTCTGGGCCTGGGCTCTTCTTTGTTGGTAAGGACTTTATTACATTTTCAATTGCATTAATAGAAATTGGGTTATTCAGCAGTTTTATATCTTCTTGATCCAGCTTTGGTGGTTCATATGTTTCCAGGAATCTGTCCATTTCTTGTGTTATTGAACCTATGAGAGTAGAGGTTTTCGAAATAGGTGTTGATCTGTATTTCCACAGAGTCAGTAGTGATTTCACCTTTTCCTTCCATATTGCATGAATTTGACTCTTTTCTTTCCTTTTTTAAATTAGGTTGGCTAGGGCCTTATCAATTTTTTTATTCTTTCTAAGAACCAACTCTTTGATTCATTGATTCTTTGTATTATTTTCTTAGTCTCTATCTCATTAATTTCTTCTCTGATTCTTATAATTTCCTCCCTTCTTTTGGCTTTGGGCTTGGCTTGCTCTTTTCTAGCTGTTTGAGGTGTAGTAGCAGGTTTTTTATTTGTGTTCATTCTGTTTCCCTGATTTGGGAACTTCATGCAATAAATTTTCCTCCGAGGACCACTCTCATTGCTTCCCACAGATTACGGTAAGTTGTACTTGTATTTTCATTTGCTTGTAGATATTGTTTAATTTCTTTGTTAATTTCCTCTATGACCCATTGATTGCTCAAGAGTGTATTATTCAATTTCCATGTGTTTGTGGGGTTTTTGCAGTCTTTTTAAATCATTAATTTCCAGCTTCATGGTGCTATGATCTGATAACATGCATGGGACAATTTCAATTCTTTTGCATTTGCTTAAATATGTTCTGTGGGCTAATATATGGTCTGTTTTAGAGAATGTCCCATGTACTGCTGAAAAGAAAGTATATTCTGATGTTGTTGGATGGAACACTCTGTATACGTCTATCAAGTCCATTTGTTCACAGGTGTGATTCAATTCTGATATTTCTTTGCTGATTTTCTATCTAGTTGATCTATCCCTTTGTGTCAATGGTGTGTTAAGATCTCCTGTTATAATTGTGTTATTGTTTATTTGATTAATACTTGTTATTATGTTAATACTTGCTTTGTATAGCTGGGTGCTCTGGAATTTGGTGCATATATACTTAAGATTATCTCTTCCTCTTGAAGTTTTCCCCTAACTAGTATGTAGTGACCTTCTTTATCTCTTTGGACCATTCTTGGTTTGAAGTTCACATTGTCTGCAAACAGAATAGCTACCCCCTTTTTTTATTTTTGAGTTCCTGTTGCATGAAGTATTGTTTTCCATCCTTTGACTGAAAGGACTATGAATTTCCTTTTGGGTTAGATGGGTTTCTTGTAGACAGCATATGGTTTGACGTTTTTTCTTGATCCACTCTGCCAGTCTGTTTCCTTTAATTGGTGAATTGAGACCACTTAAATTATTGGTTATAACTGGCATATATTAGTTTATTGTTGACATGTTATCTTTCTGCTGTTGTATCTTTATCTTTCCCTTCTGTTTAATTGTCTGTCTTGCTTAGTGGTTTCTTTCCATGTGTAGCTAGAATGTCTTTGAGTATTCTTTTTAGGGTTGGTTTGGTGATTGTGAAGTTCTTCAGCTGTTCTTTATCATGAAAGTATCTTATTTCTCCAAACATTTTGAAGGACAGCTTTGCAGGGTACATCAGTCTGGGTTAGAAGTCATTTTCCTTTAGGATCTGAAATATTTCACTCCATGGTCTTCTTGACATCATTGTCTGTGTTGAGTACGCTGCTGTGATTCTAATAGGTTTTCCTTTATAGGTGATCTGTCTTTTCTCTCTAACAGCTTTTAATATTCTGTTCTTATGTTGGATTTCTGGGATGGTGATTTTTATATGTCTGGGTATAGTTTAATTTTGATTATGGCTGTTTGGAGTTCTATATGGTTCGCTAATCTGAATGTCAGTTTCCATTCTCATGTTTGGGAAATCTTCAGCTATTACTTCTGTAAATAGGCTCTTGATATCATCTGTGTTGTCCCCTTTTTCATTTACCCCTATTAATCTTATGTTGTTTTTCTTTGCATCATCTTCCAACTGTTGAATTGTTATTTTCTGATTCCTTATTATTTTTAAAAGATCTTTCCTTTCCTGTTTACTAGCTGCAATCTTAACTTCGAGGTCTGAAATTCTATCTTCACTTTCGTTGAGGCAGTTTTGGAAACTTACAATAGAATTTTTGATTTCTTATATATCTCTTTGAATGTGCTTTATGTATTCTGTTTGTTTTCTTATACTGTTCATTCAGGGATTCTGCCTGTTTGCTTTGTTCCTCTAATTTTTTAGCTGTGTCTTCTTTAGAGGCATTCACTATTTCTTTCACTACTTTTATTGTTTCTTCTTTTACCTGTGAAATTATTTCTAATTTGAGTTCTTTTATAACTTCCTGTACTTCAGTTGATATCATTTCAAGTGTGTATGTGGCTCCCAGGCTTTCTTGGGATGGGCTGGAGGTTTGAGATTGCATTTTGGTGTTTCATTTTGTCATTTTCCTACATTTCCGTGTTTCAAGTGATGTTCCAATACTTTCCCCGAACACGTTGGGAATCACCTCCTGCACCTTCAGCTCCTGGGACTCACAAGTTTTGGCTCCCCTGGTTGAATGAAGGTCACTGGGCGTGGTCCACTCAGGGGTTGGGTGTGCACCCAAGTGCTAGGAGTGATGTTCCAAACTCTCCTGGGCCAGAGCCAGGGAGCTGGAACTCAGCTCGACATTGCACAGGCTCACCTCCCCTCTTAGAGCCTGTTTGAATAAAGGTCACTGGATGTTGTCCACTTAAGCCTGGGAAACCTCTCCAGGCTAATCCAGTGTCCTAGGGAGCTAGGCGGGCACCCCAGCACCAGGAGTGATGTCACAAACTTCCCCCAGCTAACAGTATGGCATAGTCTTACTGCCCAGGAGCAGAATACCAAGTCCGCTTGCCCCCTGCACTGGGATGCCCCTGCAGTGTGTGGTTATGGCCCTGGGGTGGCTTCTGGGCCCTGCTCTCTGCCCAGAGACCGCTGAGCATGGCCCAGCTAGGGCTACTGGTTCCTCTCCCCCATCTTAGGCTGGCCCCAGACATATCTGTGCCAGTATTTTAAACTTTTGCCCCTATGTTTTTTTTTTAGGATTTGCAAAATTTCGGTTCTTATCCAAAGTTATTTGACTTGGTTTTGTTGATTTTTGTTCAGGATGAGATTTCACAAATGCTTCATATGGATATTTGTGAAATGACTTCACAAATATCCATATGAAGAAGGTTAAAACTAGTTCACTATGACATACATTTTAACACTTTAATATTGATTGATACTTCTTTTATGAATATAGGTTTTATTTGTGACTGTTCCATGCTCACTTGAAATATATATATATTATCCAGTAGTTTTAGTATTGTACAAATGTCAGATTAATTTGTTTGACAGTGTATGAATCTTCCATGTTCTCTTGGTTAGTTAGACTGCTTTCTATCAATTTTTGGTTCAAGAGCAACACAGCACAAACTTGCATTTTTAATAATTTGTTTCATAATTTTAGTCTACTATGCTTCAAATATTTTGCAGCTGTGCTACTTCTTGCATTCATCATTTGGATTGTTTTATGTTTTTCTGATGAATTGACTCTTATTTTTATGACAACACTTTTTGTATAATCATGAACATGCTTCTTGATAGAATTATGTTTCCTTTCTAATTTTAAGACAGGCTCACTAGTTTTCTAAGAATTGCATAATATAACTTTTTCCATCTTTTTATCTTCTTATATTTAACAGAAAATTTAACAATTTAAAAACATATAATTAGGTCTTAATTATTTTACACAGTTCACCTATTTCCTTTTTTTAGTTTGTATTTAGCTCATTTAAATTTAAAGTTATTACTGATAGTGTTTAATTTGTCACCATTCTTTTTGTTTCCATTTGTGCTACTTTTCCTTTTTCAGCTTTCTTTAAATTGAATACATTTAATATTCTATTTCAGGTTCTCTTTTATGTTTTAGTTTGCAGTCTATGCTATTTAACATCACCTGTTCAGTGATTATCTAAATATCATAATACCATTTTCTTATCATGAACTGAGAGTTAATAATTTACCTATTCTCTTCAAAATAAGAAGATTAAAGTTGGATGTGGTGACACATTCCTAAATCCCAGTACTTTGAGAAGCTGAGGCAGTTTTATAAGTCGAAGCCCAGACTGAGTAATGAAACAACTAAGCAACTAATCTCTAAATTAAAAAAAAAATAAACAAAAAGGGACTGGGGTTATAAGACACCATGAAGGTCCTGGGTTCAATCCTTAGCAATGGTGAGTGTGTGGGATATCCTAAATATTATGATTTATCTATGTAGTAGTATATATGTACTATCCTAATCTATTCCTTTATAATATTCTTACAATAAAACTTTTCTCTATATATGAACCCTTAGGTACAATGAGCAATTGTCTTTTAAATAAGGAAAAGGAAAAAACTGTCTTTCAATCACCAATATTTATATGATTTTTGGTGCCATTTTCTTTCCTGTAGATCTAAGTCAGGTTCTTTTTGCTTCAGTCTGAAGACGTTGTTTTGGAATATCTGATGAAAAGTCTCCACTTTTATTTATCTTAATATTTTATTTCATGTTAATTTTTTATTTTTTTATTTAAAGAGAAAAAAACAGGAAAAAGGTAGAAATATTACAGAATTTCAAGAAAAGAAGATAAATAGTAAGAAATCACTAGTTGATACATTACACATTGTTCTTATAGAAATAGTTATTCAAGTTACAGAATTAAAGCACACAAAGTGGACACTCAAGCAGTGAGAGTGCAAACAGATCTGTTCAACAATCCAACAAGAACCTAGAAATATGGTCATCAATCCCACACATCAAACATACATGCAGCTATATCTTTTATAGCACTTCCTAGTTCCTCTTTTTTTAACAATAGCAATTATACATTTTAACAATTTTATTTAAAGAGAAGAAAAAAACCCAAAAAAGGTAGCAATAATACAGAATTCTAAAAGAAAGAAAGAAAAAGGAGAATGAGAAAAAGCCCCACTAAGAAATCAGTAATCTGTAAATTATGTATTGTCATCTTGGATGTAGTTGTTCAAGTTACAAAGTTAAAGGGTACATAGTAAATATTCAAATAGTCAGATTACAAACAGTTTTGCTCAAAGATCCAACAAAGATTCAGCAATATGGTCATCTATTTTACACACTCAAACTTTTCATGTTAATTTTTGAAAAATTGTTTCAGTATAACTTAAAGTTCATTTTGTTTTCTTTTGGTTTTTGTTTGTGACTTTAAAGGTATCATTAATTTTATTCTTCCCCCCACTCCATGAAAAATTACACTTAATCTTGCTGCTCTTTTGAGTATAACACACTTTTTCTTATTCTGGCTGCTATGTTTTTTCCTGTTCTTTACCTTTGGTTTTCAGTAATATGTGTAAGTTTAATTGTTTGCTGAGGAGCCATACACTGTGTTTTGAATAAATTTGAGAAATTTTGGTGATTATAGTGTTTGTATTTGTTTCTGTTCTGTTTTTGCCTTTCTCTCTTTTTCTCTTTCTTTCCTTTCTTTCTTTCTTTTTTATTTCTTTCTTTCTTCTTTTTCTTTCTCTTTCTTTTTCCAATTGCAAGTAATGAAACCACTTTGTATTATCTATACTTCCCAAAGTTCTTTTTTGTTCTTTGCTGTTTGTTTGCTTTTGCCTTTTTAAAAATTCTGTTCTTCTGGAAGGATGATTTCTATTCATCTGTTTTCATGCTTATTGGTGTCTCCTCTGCCATTTCCAATCTAGTTTTCAAGTCATCCTTTTTTATTTTAGATATTATTTTCCACTGGAAATATTTCACTAGGTTCTTTTTTTTGGCTTTCATTACTCAGATATTTCCCTTTTCTCACTGATTAGGCCAATTTTTATCTTATTCTGACTATATTTAAGCCTTTGTCTTCTAATTCCAACATCCTGCTCATGTTAAGGTCTGTTTATATTGCTGCTACATTTTTTTGCTATTGACTCTCTTTTTGTACTTCTTAGATTTTCTATTTTTTTTATGTGCTGGTCATTATTGTTGAAAAGATGTAAAAGTATTTTATATTATTTCCCTTTGAAAGTTGCCCAAGTTTGTTCTAGAATTCATTTACAGTTATGGACAAGTTGATTTTAATCTCAAGAAGCTGTGTTTTGCTCTTCTTTTAGTAACAAGTATTATATCTTTCTCTCTAGCCTTATGTTTTGGGCTTTTCCCTAAAGCAGCATTTCTTAAGCAATTTAGTATAGAATCCTTTTACTCTCCTAAAAACTTATTAATAACTCAAAAAACTTTTAACTAAGAAGTTTTAAAACATAAACCTAAATATGTATTTTATTTTAATTTGCATTTAAAAAAAATTCCAAAACAAAATATTGTAAAGAAGAGTGACATTGATTTATTTTGAAAATTAATTTAATATCTGTCTTAATAGAAAACATATTTTCATATCTAACTTTACATTCATGCTCTCACTTTGATTATCATGTATGAAGAAATTTCTGACATATGCTAAGCAGCTTAAAATTGATCAAAATTTAACAATTTTCTTTTTAGTAAAGCAGATATATATCTTTGATGCTATGTTCAAAAGTGGTAATTCTTAGGTAAGTTGTTGTGAGATCTCTGAAACCATATTAACCATCTTGTACAATTTTATGTATTGAAATCCCATTGATTACTTTTCAGTCTGAGTAAAAGTTTTCTTTATACAGGATTTTGTAAAAATGAGTGTTGATAATTTAATAATAATTGGATTATGATTTATGATGTTTTGTTTACACATTTTTCTTGTAAAATTATCAAATAATATGTATTAGGAATGACAAATACATCTTTTATTAGAAAACTCATATTTTCTCATTGTTTCAAATACTATGTACCTGTATCTTAGAAATATAGTTTACTTTTATGTTTTGAGAAAATATCCAAAAAGTAATCAATCCTGAATAACTATCTTTTTTGGTCCACATTCTCACAGGGTAAAATGGTGTTCTATGAAAAAATATTTAGAACAACTTGTAATTTGTATGAATTTTTTGAGATGCATGTTGTATTTTGGTACACATTAGAGATGCTTCTTGCATATACAAAGATAATTAATACATAATGCTGCATTAAAATTTCATAAAATTATGAATTTATACTACTTCATGAAGGACATTCTTAAGTTAAACTGAAAAGATCTATCATATAGCAGTAATTTTTTTTTAGCATATGGCAGAGAAGAATGAAATGTCACTAACAGACTTTGATGTTGTGGCTTTAAGATATGGGATATTTTACTTGCCTGTGGGGTTTTTTTTTCCTTCTAAGTGTAAATATTAATACAGGAGGAAAAGCAGAAACATTTAGTATCATTGTGAAAGCATTTTTGCCTTTTTGTGGAGTTCCTATGACTAATAACTCTTTAGTGACTGTGAACCAATCACACTTTGAGATCTTTAGCTGTAGGACAAAATATGTAGCTCTTAACTCATGTCTTTTGAATTCCCGGCTCAGACAGACACTGTCACTTTGGCTGAAATTTTATGCTATGGAACTTTCAGGGTTTTGGTAGAGTTCTCAGCTTTGTAAGCAATCATTACTGGTCTCAGAGTCTTGCTGCATGCATGTGAGGGTCAGCTCCTGATCAAGGACGGTAATGAAGCTTCATATTGTGTCACAAACAGTTCTAATAGAGCTAAACTTGTATCTCTGCTACCACAGAGTTAGTTTGCTCTGCATTGCACAGAAGCACTATAATGGCAGAAAGCAGAGAAAGAAGGGGATGGTGTGATATTCATGTGTGCATCCCTTCTTTAAGGATCACAGTCTTAAGTTACCTGCTGTCCAATATTTGAAAATTTGCTTTCTATATCTCTACCAGCTTCACAGTAGCTTGTAGCATGAAGTAAGTGTAGCACTGTTTATTCAGACATGGCTAGAACTGGAAGTTCAGAAGATAGTTGGAAGTCTATTGAAAATCATATAACATCTTATGCAAAATATACATATATATATATATATATATACATGTGTACATATATATTTATAAACTATCTATACACATCTGTACATATATTTATAAACGTTTTAGTTACTTTTTTCTTGTTGCTGGGACAAAATACCTGACACCAAAAATGAAGGAAGGAAAAGTTTATTTGTTACAGTTTGTGGAGGTTTCAGTCCATACTCAAGTTGGCTCCAAGGCAGGGTGGCATGGTGGGGCTGCAGTTCATGGCAGCTGCAAACAGCAAGGCAGAAACCGGCAAGAGAGTGAGACACACCTTCTTCCTGCCATTACATCACATCTTGGCTCCACCCCCAGGCTGGTGTAGCACTCACACTCTCAACCCAAGCATTAGACAATGAACCAATCACAAATGCATAATGCAAAGACATGAGGCTTGGGAGTCATTGACATAAACCATGGCAATAAATAAATATATATGTGCACATATAAATAGGAAAAATAAAGTGTAAAGGAAATTGCAAATCTCCTATATGACAGACATATTTCCAAAGTGTAATTCCCATCCCAATTACCACTTTTTTAGCAACATATTTCATAATAATTAGGAAATAATTTGAGAATAACATAAAAGGTTTTGTATAAATGTTGGTAAAGCAATATAGCTGGGCAAAAGTCTATCTTGCAAATCAACAAAAGAACCATACCAATCACAAATTTTAAATTTTCACACACTTGGCTGTAGATTTTATTATTAAATCTGGCATTAGGCCTTAGACTAGTAATAAGAAATTCTAATACTAATTTTAAAATAGTACATGCACAGATGAGTCAGGAACATTTTATTGTTGTTTAGAGTATGTTTCTTTAAAATTAGGCTTCAGATGTTGAATTGATAATTTCTAACCTGCACATGATAACCAAATACATCCATTAGATAACCTTAGATTTAGGGAATAAATACAATCACCACGTTATCTTTTGGAGTTGAAAATGCAAATTAAATAAACACAGTAAACTATTGTGGGAAATCTCCCATTGACACTAATTAATTATCTGCCATTTTCTGGGGGCTGTAGGGGTAGAATCAAGATGTATAAACAAACAGGCAGTCACAGGGAGAATGAAACAGACGTTTCTATGAGGTATATTGATTAGCAACAGGTTATATAAAAACTCCAAAGAATCAATGGCAGTTGAACTACACGTTAAGAATTGAATAGACTTAGAAAGCTAAAGTCAAGAAAGGGTATCTAAATATTTGTGATAATATGAAAAAAAATATGAAACCAAGAGGAATTGCTGTTCTAGGAACTCTGAATAAATGATAGAGGATATATAACTGGAACACATTGTAGATGATATGGAATGTTGCGATCATATTGAAAGAGTCTTGTATTTGTGATGGAGTTTAAAGTTATTTCTTTAGGGAGGTACAGCCAAATATCAAAAAGGTCTAATGTGATCAGATTCTTTTTTTTGCGTTTCTTGCCAAGTAATACCAATTCACTGACTTACTCAGAAAATATCAATTAGACAATAACTGTGTACCAGGCATTGTTTTTGAAAACAAGACATAGAATGTAGACTGATTCAGTCATTGTCCATGCCCTTTTGCAAATTACCATTAAGCAGAAGAGATAATCAAAGAATTACAATATACAGTGATGCAATCATTGCTAAGAAAAGGAGAAGACTAGATTTTTTTTTTTTAGAAAAATGGCTAAGAAAACCTGATGATGATGAGGAGGAAAGGATGTAGGTGGGATTTGTTGAAAAAAATGATATTGAGTTTGAGACCTAAAAGGTGAGCTAAGCAAAGTGGGATTGGGATTTTTAAGTAGAATGGACAAAAGGGAGACAGACAGTGACAGAGAGCTTGTGATATGGAATTCAAGTTGGTCAGAATTGGTGGAGTTTTTGGAAGTGATTTGTGAGAGTGAGGTTAAAATATTAGGATTTTTATGTATATTATTAATATTAGCTATAGAAGGTGGTTAAGCATGACAATACTCTAACCATATTTAATACTTAGAAATATCAAATCAAACAGAAAGACTTGTTAGGATACAGTGTACAAGATCCCAAGAGACGATGATAGCCATGCTATGTCTCCCATGAGTTTATCCCGTGAGATTTGGGAATTAGAATGAAGGATTTGCATAATTTGAATAGGACTACAAAGTTGAAGAATACAAAGAATGGCAAGGTATCAGCAATGATAAGTTTCCTCCTGCATTCTTTGGTTACTTTGAAGATAAGGTGTTTACAGCTGAGTCACATAGGAAGAAAAGGAAGAAAACAAATTCAGCATTGTATTGGGCTTCTGATTCTTACAGAATATTAAACTAATATTTAGTATGCAGTTGTTCAATCTTTTAGTGAGAATTTGGACAGACACATGTGTACAGACATTACTGAGATCCATCTGCATGTGAATATTATGAAAAATAATAGCAAAGCATTTATTTATTTTTTAGTTTACCCAGGCTTTAGGTGAAACTCATTGATTTTAACCTTCAGACTTCAGACAGTTTTGCTAGTTTTTGCATTGCTTTTTTCTCATTGCTAACAAACAAAACCTCAGTATACTCCCAATGATCTGAAGATTCAAAATACGTTGTAAAATATATTGATGTTATCTGTGACAAGTACATTGTTGGTTTTAAACACATAGCAACAATCTGATCAACAGCTAGCAAAGGGCCAATTCCATTTCATTGTCATGAAAGTACTGATTAAGAGTTGGTACCTTTTATTCAAGCCATTACAGTGAAGATCTTTATTAAATATGTCAGAGAAATAAAATGGATTTATTATACGGGAAATATATCAGCACATGCCAATGCAGTTGATCAGTGATTTTCTCCCTTTATTTTAATTTTATGGAAAGATAATACAAAACTTTATAACAAAATAATAGGAGACTAACAATAGTTAATCATTGCATATTGTTATCTTTAAAATAGTTACTAATAATGTAAGATATGGACATAAAATATTTGCTGAACAATATTTGCACAAATCTTTGTTTTAAATGAACTAAGAGATAGTAGTAGTATTATAACTAATTTGCATATTTTTTTCTTTTCCATTCCTTTCTTCTCCCATCCTAGTTCCTATTTCCTTCTGAACAATTTCTTCCCATTTCACAATATCTCTTTATATTTTATACCTTACTTACTCTTTTAGTTTCTAATACTAGGGAAACAATACAATATTTACACACATGAATATGATTTATTTCACTTATGACTATGGTCTCAACTTGCATCTGTATACCTATAAATGTCTCAAGTTTATCCTTCTTTATGTCTGAGAACTTCTCCATTCTATAAAGAGACAACACTACATTCCTTCATTGATGGGCATTTGGCTTGTTTCCAAGATTTAATTATTACAACCTATGCTACTGTAAATATGAATGCACATATATGTTATGTTATGATATTTTTAACTCCAGTGAACATGTTTGGCCCCTTTATCAAGGATATTATAACTGAGTATATTTGTAGTTATGTCTGCATCTTCTAATCTGTTCCATTGATTTAAGGTCTTTTTATTTTTATTTTTTGCCAGTACCATGCTGCTTTTATCTCAGTAGCTTTGTATTATAATTTCAAGTCACAGCTTGTGATGTGTCTTGTCTTGTCTTTGTTGCCCAGGATTGCCTTTTGCTCTTTCAAGTCATTTCTATTTCTAAATTGATTTTAAGATTGCTTTCTCTAGATCCATGAGATATGTTAATGGTGTTTTGATTGGGATTGCATCAAATCCATATAACAGTTTTGGAAGTATGATCATTTCCACAATGTTAGTTCTTTGTATTCATTAGACAAGGACATTTTTCCATTTTACAATATCTTTTTTGATCACCATTTTCAGAGTATTATAATTTTTGAGGTATGTATGTTCTACTTTTTGGTTAGACTGATTCAAAAGTATTTCAATTTTTTTGGATAAATTGCGAAGGATATAGTTTCTATAATTTCTCTCTCAGTGAGTTTGTTATTCGTGTAAAGGAAGAGTACCAATTTTTTTACTATTGACTTTGTATCCAGTTATGATACTGAATTAGCTTATTAAATCTAGAAGTCTTTTGATGGAGTTCTTGGAGTCTTCAATGTAGAGTGTCATGTTATCTGTGAATAATGATGATTTAACTTCTTCCTTTCCTATCTTTATTCCTTTTATTTCTTTATCCTGTCTAATTGATCTGGCTAATGTTTCCAGAACTCTATTGAATAGTTGTAGGGATAGTGGACATCCATCTCTTGTTCTTGATTTTAGAGTGAAAGGTTTGAGTTTTCTTCATTTAGTATGATGTTGGCTCTTGGTTTGCCATAGATGACTTTTACTAGATTAAGGTAAAGACCATTTATTCTGATTTTCTGTAGGTTTTTTTCTTATCATGAGTGAGTGTTGGACTTCATCAATATCTTTTTCTGTATCTATTGAGAAGATCACATGACTTTTATCTCTGGCTCTGTTGATGTGGTATATTATGTTTGTTGATTTTTGTATGTTGAACCATTTTTGCATTCCTGGAATGAATTCCACTTAGTCATGGTTGTGAAGACAACTTGAGTGACCTCCCTTAAATGTAGGACAATTGCTGCAGCTTTGATTATATCAAAATTTATTTCCTTATACTGATATGTACAGAGCTGACTATGATATTTCCTTCTCTCTTCAATTGTCTCTAAGCATTACAAATAAGGCTAGCCAAGATATTGGTATATAATCTCTAAAGCCATCAGACAGTCTCTTGTTTTTACTCAATATTTGGGATTACAATAATGGTGTACAATCTGCTTGATGATTTGTTGCATTCTTTTCACCAGTATTTTATTGATGATTTTTGCATTTATGTTTATTAGGGAAATTGGTCTCTAGTTCTCTTTTTTGGTTAGTCTTTCTCTGGTTTTAGTATCAGAATAATACTTGTGTTCAGAAATCAGTTAAGAAGCAACGCTTCCCTTTCCATTTTATTAAAGATTTTGAGGAATATTGGAATTAAATCTCCTCTAAATCTCTTGTAGAATTTAGCCATTAATCCATCAAGACTTGGACTCTTCTTTGCTTATAAGTTTTTAATTAAGTTTTAAATTCCCTTAACTTATATTACTTATTCTGCATTCTTATATTTTTTTATTCAGCTTTGGTAATTCATATTTCTAGAAATCTGTCCATTTCTTCTGTGTTTTACATCCTGTGTGAGTCAAAAATTTTGGACATAGGCTTTGACCTGAATTTCCATAGGCTCTGTGGTGATTATATCCTTCTTCATTGCATGAATTTGACTTTTTCTTTCCTTTGTTAATAAATTTGGTTATGCATTTATCAATTTTATTTATTTTTTCAAAGAACTAACTTCAGCTCATTAATTCTTTGTATCACTTTCATTAATTTTTCTGATGTTTATAATTTCCTCCCATGTATGGGCTTTGGGCTTGATTTGCTCTTCCTTTTCTACAAGCTTTAGGTGCAGCATTAGGTTATTTGTGCTCATTGTGCTTTCCTGGATATGAGAATTCACCTCTGTAAATTTCCCTTTAAGACTGCTATTGATGCCTCCCACAGGTTCAAATACGTTGCATCTGCATCTTTGTTTGATTGTAGGTATTGTTTAATTTCTTCTTTAATTTCCTCTGTGACCCACTGATTGCTCAGGAGTGTATTATTCAATTTCCCTGTGTTTATGGAGATTTTGCAGTTTCCTTTGTCATTAATTTCAAATTTTATGGCACTATGGTCAGATAATATGTATTGGCTGATTTAAATTCATTTACATTTACTTAAGTATATTCTATGGGCTATGTATTTTATAGAGCATCTTGTGTGGAGCTGAGAATAATGTGGACTCTGATATTGTAGGGTGGAACTCTATTTATACATCTACTAAGTCCATTTGTTTACAGGATTTTAGTTCTGATATTTCTTTGATAATTTTTTTGTCTAGTTGATATGTCTTTGTGAATATATGGTTGTAAAGTCCCCCGTTTCAATTGTTTTATTACTGATTTGAAATCTTACTTCTATTAATATTTGTCTTATATAGTTGTAAGCTCCCATATTTCCTTTTTTGTTGTTGTTGTTGTTGATACCGGGAATTGAACACTTGCCAGGCAGGCACTTAAGCCACTGAGCTAAATCCCCAGCCCTCAATGCTCCCATATTTGATGCATATATATTTGTTGTTATTATTGCTTCCTCTTGCAGTTTTTCCCTAATATCAGTATGGAGTAATCTAGTTTATCTCTTTTGACTATTCTTGGTTTGAAGTTCACATTGTCTGCGTACAGAATAAGTACTTCTGCAATTTTCTGGGTTCCTACTGCATGGAGTACTGTTTTCCATCTTTAGTCTTTCAGTCTATGAGTTTCATTTTGAAGTTAATGTGTTTTTTTTTTATACAGCATATTGTTGGATCCTATTTCTTTCCATTCTGATCCAGTCTGCCAATGTTTCTTTTGATTGGTAAATTGAGACCATTTACACTGACGATTATAACTGGTATGTATTGGTTTATCTTTGTCACTATATTTTTCCTTTGTTTAGTTACTTGCCCTGCCTGGTGGTTTCCTTCTGGTGTTCTCAGAATTGCAGTCATTTTTAGCTCTATCTAGCATATAGTTCAGTCCTCTTTGTAGGGTTGTTTTGCCAGTATGAGTTTCTTCAGCTGGTCTTTGTGATGGAAGTATCTTATTTATTCATTAGTTTTGAAAGATAGCTTTGCAGATTAGAAGTTGTTTTCTTTTGGGACTTGAAATATTTCACTTCAAGCTCTTATTGATTTGGGGGTTTGTGTTGAGAATTCTGCTGTGATTCTGATGGGGTTTTCTGCACAGGTGATCTGTTTTTTTTTTTTTTTTCTCTAACAGCTTTTAATATTCTGTTCTTGTGCTGAAATTCCAAGATCTTGATTATTATATGTCTAGGTGTAGATTTATTTTGGTTATAATTAATTGAAGTTCTCTATGTTTTACTTATCTATATGTCAGATTCTTTTCCCATACTTGAAAAATTTCTGCTATTGCTTCCATAGTTTTTCATGTCATTTGTGTTAGTTCCTGCTCTTTCATTGACACAAATTGTTATTATATTATTTTTCTTTGCATCATCTTGCAGCTGTTGAATTGCTATTTCCTTATCTTTTGTCGTTTCCAAGAGATCTTCCCTTTTGTGATTGCTAACTGAGATCCTATTTTTAAGATCTAAAAGTCTGTGTTCAGTTTCGTTCATGTGGTTTTTCCAGCTTTCAATGGAAATTTTTATTTTGAATCTGTTTCATGTATTCTGTTTGTTTCCTATATTGATCATTCATGGTATTCATCTTTTCCTATCATTGTGTATTTTTTATCTATCTATACTCTAGATTTTCTGAACAATTCCTGTATAAATGTTGAAATTTCTTTTTGTATCTGAGATTATTTCTGATCTGACTTGCTCTATTGCCTCATGAAATTGTTTCTTTAATTTTTATCATTTTAGAAATGTGAACTATATATCTTCCATTTTCCTTCATCTGGTTACCTCCTGGACATATTTCAGGTGAGCTTAACATCTGAGGCTGCATTTTGTTTCTATGTCTTGTAATTTTCCATTTCAAACGTTTTGATTTTGTTTTCTGTGATGATCCTTGCAATATTTTGTAATAGGTAGATATATCACCAGTATGAAGTCCTCTGTAGGACATGTCTGTCCCTCAGTGATGTCTTCCATGTGTAAGAGGTTCTTGGCTTTTGTCTCTTCCAGGATCCTACCTTCTCAGTTAATTAAGAGTGAGATGTTGGTATCTTTTTGGCTCAGTTCTTTGGTACTGGGTTGTGGTGAGGTTATTGCCTGTAGGCTTCCCAACTATTGTTACAGAAGGGAGAACAACTGATTACACTAGCATAATTGGCAATTTTAATGGCATTAAGCACAGATTAGGAACTAACAAACTGTGGTAGCTATTAATTTTGTACCTTAAACCATAGAATCAAAATCTATAATTATATAACAGAACCAACTGTAAATTGGGAGCTTGTATTCAGGGTGTTTCCCCTTGGTACGGCAGTTTTACTCTGTGATGGGGAGATTTAAAAAGGATAGTGAATAAAACAAAGATAACTGAAGAGAAAATAGAAGCAAGGCTGGACAAAGGATGATCACACAAACTTTGAGAAACTTGAGGAGAGGGCAGGAGAGAAAGAATTAGATAGTCAGCAAGGAATTAGCTGAACTTGGTCTCTGGGTTTAGAGAATGGAATTAGTTTTCTGTGGCTGGTGTTCTCCCCAGTCAGTTAGAAAATTGAGAATAGAAAACAAAACAACAAGAAAATAGAAGAAAAGGAAAAGAAAAAAAGGACACAAAACAAAAGAAAATAACAACAACAAAAAAAGAAAACAGGTGTGAGCCCATCTGCCTGCTTATATTCCTTGTTTCTTTGCCCCAAGTACAATGCTGATTCACCTAACATCACCTATTTGCTCATTTTATTGTTGCTTCAGACTGTTTATACCACTATTCCCATTCTCTGGGGGCTTCTGGCACAGTTCTGAATCACAGCTGCAGCCATGGCAGTGAGAGGAGCCCATGCCATTCACTTGGTTTACGTAATTAATTTCTTTAAGACTAGCGCTTTTGCCTAGAAGTAGCATAAAATATTTTGGTAGATCATAGTTCTTATTTAAAAGAAGACATAAAAGAGAGTGTAACTATTTTAGGATTGTATCCCAGTAACTTATTTAACTTTTGACATGTTTTCCTTTAGGAAAAAAATAAATGTTTTATATTGAAATGGTACATATATAAAAGTAGAGAAAATATACTCATATCAGTAAATTATTATAATTATCAACATGAAACCCAACAGCTAAGCTAAAAAGTTGTGAATAGAGCTGGGGACATAGCTCAACAGCATAAACACCTGCCTGGTAAACACGAGGTTGTGAGTTTAATCCCTGGCACAAACAAAAAAGAAGTTGTGAATGTAAGTAGCAGCACAATAATCCTCAGCATACATGTTCTCTCTCACTGATGTCTTCCTTCCTCAAAAACTACTATCTTTGAGGTTTATGGTGGTCAATTCCTTGATTTTTCTAATTCAAGCAGTTAGATTAAATTTGTGTTTCTAGGATCTAGGACTGACATTCCAATATTTAGTATGGTTGAATTTTTTTCTTATAATCTTTTAAAAATCATCATTTGGATTCACACATATTATTGTGTACATTTTTAATGTCATTGTTTAAGAATACTATAGTTTGTTTAATAATTCTACTATTAAAGGACATATGGCTTATTTATAATTTGGAACTTATTATGAATAATTCATCTGTTGTCATGTATGTTTTAGTGCATATGTTCATGTATTTGTCTTGATTATATATCCAGAAATAAAATATCTAGTGGTAATATTAAACTATTTACCCAAATAATTTTCAATTATTTAAATAACTTCCTTGTTCATGAAAAGTTCCACTGTTCCCATTTTTGCTAACATTTAACATCAATCTTTTTCATTTTTGTTATTCTCGTCAATGTAGTATAGACATCAGTGTAGTAGACACCAGTGGTGTGTCACATATGATTTCAATTTGTATTTCCCTAATTATTACTGAGGCTGAACACATTTTCATTTGGTTATTTGGTTATCCTCTTGTGAATTGATTTTTCACTCTTCTTTCCATATTCACACAATTAATCTTCTAATTGATTTATAGGCATTCTAGGTAAGAGTCATTTTACCACTGTACATTCCAAACACTTCCCTACATTATATGCTTTGCCTTTTTACTCACTCAATGACATTTAGTAAGCACAAGATCCAAATTATAATATAGTCAAGTTTATCAATCTTCCTCATTGTTAGTGTTTTGTTCTGTGAAACAAATCTATTTTCTACTGTAATATCTTGGAAATATGTTTCATTCATCATCTAAAATGTCTGTTGTTTTGCCTTTAACAGTTGAAATTGATTTTTGTACAGAAAGGGAGATAGAAATCGAGTTACATTCTCCTCCTCCAAGTTAATATCCAATTATCTCAGCATTTTTATTGAAAAGATAATCCCTTTTGTACTGCTCTGCTTTTAACTTTTATCATAAATAAAGTTTCCATATGGGGATGTGCCCAATTCTGTGTGTGTGTAGGGGGTCTCTCTTCAATTCCTTTTTTCTCTCAATGGAAATATATCATGCTGTCTTAATTTCTATGCTTTTTCACTGAGATGATATCTATTAGAATAAGCCTCCATCTTCTTTTTCTTTTTTGCCTTAATTACATATTTTATGTATAATTCTATATGTCTTCCGCTGAAAAACTGCACCATAAGTTTGATCAAGATGATAATATTAAGAAAATTACAATCATGTAGAGCCTTCCAATCTATGAAAAAGTTTATTTCATTTTTAAGTTTTATTTGATTTTCTTTATAAATGTTTAGAGCAGCAAAGATAGTATGACAGTTAACTGATTGTGTCAACTTGAGTAAAAAATGCCCAATTAAATTGGATCAGCATAGTTGTGTGTGTGGCTGAAGGGATCAACCCTGAGTGTGAGTAGCACCAGCCAATAGGCTTGTTGCCCTAAAGGGATAAAAAGAAACTAAGAAAAAGGGTTCCTTTGTTTGTTCTGGGATTCCAGTCTTCATCTTCACCCTGGACATCATCTTCTAGACTCTTCTGCCTCCAGTGCAGACCTTTCAGCCTTTGACTGGATCATTCATACATCCAGCATGCTGAAAAGCATTTTGTACTCTTCCACACCTGACCTTATGAATGCCCATTGTAAAAACTGAAAAAGCAGTAAGATGTAAAATGTACAATAGATACTGTAATAATGAAAGGGAAAGTGTTCAAAAGGAAAGAACAACTTGTAGGTATATATATTTAACTGTACGTATGTATAAGTGTGCAAGATAGATAACCATACTACTAATTTTGTTGGTTCATCAAAAAGTATAATTTGTGCTGTCATTGTTTGATTGTTCATTTTTTATGCTTTGATTTTGTAACTTGAGCAACTACTTCTAAGATAATGTATAATATATTAACTAGTGTTGATTTCTTACTGTTTTCATGAAATTCTATATTATTTCTCTTTTTTCCATGTTGCTTTTTAAAAATTAAAAGAAAGAAATAAAAAATGTAACAAGTGTTGTATTACAGATAAGCATAAAGTGATAAAAAGCAATCAAATAGCATATTTGATTCTATTCAAAAGGAAAAGTTTCATAGATAAATACCCTTGTCACATAAGGGTTTAAAAAGCATTCTAAAGAATGGAAATAATTTGGCATGTTTCAAGTATTTAATATGTGTTTATTCTTAGAGTAAAAATAATAATTAAACAAATATTTCTTGCCTTTGGATATGATAATTTTTGGAAGTTTTCCTCAATTGCCTTTAATAAAAAAACTCCTTAATATTCTCCACTGAAGGGTCTTAGTTATTAAGTTGAAAAAAAATATTTCCAATGACCTCTTTCAGTTAGATACTGGTAAAAGATAAAACTTCAATTCACACTGCCACAAGTTCTATGAATATATACGTGTGCATTATTCAATGATTTAAAGATGCTGAAAAGATTAGAGTCATGAGTATCTACTCATAAAATCATAACATGAAGCCAGCAGTCATAAGACTTTTAATTAAAGCATTCAGAGCAGTTCTACCTCTATAATATGCAATTCCTGCAAACTTCTTATTACATAGCATTTTTTTTCACTGAATTGCCACAGCTACTGTGAGCAATGAACAAGATTTATAACACCACAGATTGGATGACAGATAATGGTAGGAGCTAAAGATAATAAATAATTATTGGTGCCATCTGGACCCTTTGAAAAACATTCTTTTAAAGAGTGAATTTTTGAGTTGTACAAAAATAGAATTCATGTAAAGAAAACAAAAATGTTATATTTAAACTAAATGAGAGCAAAGATACTAATTAAGAATTCACAAGGGAAATATAGATCTAATTTAGAAGCAATTGACACAAAATTATTCATAAAACAGGATAGTTTTTCAGAGTAACATCCACACTGATGAAATAGAATATGTTTTCTATCAATCTTTGCATATCAAAAATAACAAATGCCACCTAATCTGAGCCATGAGCTCATTTTGACAGTTTTTACAATTTTTTTTTTAAACTGAGAGATCTGGTTAACACTGACATCAGTACACATTAAATTCAACATGAAATAATGTAGTAATTGATAAACATACAGGCTATTTGTTCTATTGGGGTCTTCCTGCATCAATAGAAGATGAGTTAATTATATAAAAAAAGTTAGTGCATGAATTTGCAAGGATGTTAAATTTGATGATATTTCTAATTCTGTAACTGTATTGTATTCTTGGTATCTCTCTCCCGACAATGGAGAGAAGGAAGCATGGAATACTTAACTAAATTTTTAACAGAGCTTCTCAGAACTTCAATACACAGAAATTCCAAGAAAAAGACCTTAAAAGGAGGGAGTTGCAGAAAACACATGAATATATTTGCTGAGTGCCTGCAGAACACAACATACACACATTTTACACATAGTGCTTTACATCTGCCATATTTTATTATCTCACAAAATTGCCTCTTGGATGTGAGTTCACTTTTCAGGTGAGGAATTTGACTTTTTCTAACTCAAACTTATCTATATGTTTCTACACTACTAAGCAATGAGTAAAAAGTTCAGAAAAGTAGTTTAAAAAATTCACTAAAAATATTCATGAAACATATAGAGCAGAAGAAAAATGTAGAAAATCCAGATCAACATAGAACATTTAGATATATTAACTTGTGTGAGTAAAAATAAGGTAGAAAGACACTAGTTTTTGTTTTTTGTTTTAGTGGTGTTTTCACCCTTCATGACTTCAAAATGGTAATTTCTCACTGAAAGTTACAATGTTCTAAAAAAGGAGATTGAAGAAATCAGAAAATGGAATGATATCTGTGCCTCATGGACAGGAAGAACCAACATTTCAAGAATAGCCATACTCCCAAAACCATTATCCAGTCAAAACACCATTAGCATATCTCACAGATCTAGAGAAAACATTCCCAAAATTTATTTAGAGCAAAGACAATCTTGAGCAACAAAGACAAGGCAAGAGGCTTCACAATCCTTGACTTGAAATTATACTACAAAGCTACTGTGATAAAATCAGCATGTTGCTGGCACAAATACAAAATAAAAAGACCTTAAGATCAGTGGAACAGATCAGAAGATGCAGACACAAGTACGAACATACTGTCACCTTATCTTTGATAAAGGGGCCAATCATGCTCACTGGAAGAACGATAGCCTCTTTAATTAATGGTGCTGGAAAAAAGGGCTTTCTATATGCTAAAGACAAAATTAGACTCATGTCTATCACCAGGCACTAAACTAAAATCAAAATGAATCAAAAATCTAAGCATTAAAACAGAAACACTAAATCTATTGGAAGAGAAAGTAGGTAGAAATCTTGAAGACACAAGAGGAGGCAGAGAGTTCATAAACAAAACCCAAACTGCCTGGAAGTACTTAAAAAATCAACTACTGCAATCTCATTGTATTAAAAAGTTTTGCACATCAAAAGAAGTCACCAACAGCGTGAAAATCAAATCCACAGAATGGGAACAAAATTTTAGCCAGCTGTCCCTCAAAGGACTTACACCTAGAACATATAAGAACTGAAAAAAATCAGGCTCCCCAAATTCAAAGACCTAATACAAAAATGAGTATCTGTGATACATATACACTTCTCAGATGAAGAAATACAAATGACAAATAAATATATGAAAAAATGTTGAACATCAATGGTCATTCAAGAAATGCAAATTAAAACACTGAGATTCTATCTCACCACAGAAAGAATGCATATCATCAAGAAATCGACCAATAAAAAATGCTGGAAGTTCTGTATGGGAAAAATGAACACTTCTCCACTGTTGGGAGTGCAGACTGGTGCAATCACTGTGGAAATCAGTACGGAGATTCCTCAAAAAGCTAGGATTAGAGATTCCGTTCGAACTAGCCATTCTCCTTCTGTTATCTTCCCAGGAGAATGAAAAACATCATACCAGAGTGATATATGTGTTCCCATGTTTATAACAGCACAATTTGTAATAGTTAAATTGTGGAAATAACCCAAATGCCCATCAATCAAGGAATGCATAAAAAGATGTGGCCTTTTAATGCAATTGAATACTACTCAGCTATAAAGAAAGGCAATCTCAAGTCTTTTATCAGTAAATGGATGCCACTTGAGATCATATTATTAACTAAAATCAGACTCACATATGTAAACATCATATTAACTCCCTGTATATCAAATTGAAAGAGTAAATAAAATACAAAATGTGCAATAGATAGTGTGAAAGAGGAAAAAACTGCTCAAATGGAAAAGAGCAACTTGTATGGAGAAAAGGAGAAAAGAAGGAAGGGAAAATTATATATATATATATTGCATATTATATATAATACATAGTATAATACATAATATATTATATAATACATAATGTAATTCTATTACTAATTTCTATTAGTTCATTAAAAAGAACAGTGTATGCTTATATTTGATCAAGTTTTCATGTCTATATCATGTTAGCTGAACAACTACTTTGAAGATTACAATATATAATGTATTAGCCATTGTTAATCTATTGTTGATTTGAAATTATTTGTGATTGTTTTTATTGTTTTTCTCCTTAAAATAAAAATGAAGTAAATAATTAGAAGCTTCAATATTAAAAATTTATAAATTATTGATTATGAAAACAATAGAGGAAATATTTTATTTTGAAACAATTTCCCCAAATATTGGATAAATTTATTATTCATGAATGTCTAACAATTAAGTCTGTAATCCTGTATTAGCTTAACTTATCAAATAAATATTGACATATTACTGTTAAAGTTCATAGACTTTGCTATTTTCTTAGTACTTTTTCTGTGTAGGTTTTGATACAAGCTATTAAATTATATCTTTTTTCATTATCACTGATACAGACTATTAACCTAAATTACATTTATTTGTGATTATCTCTTTAGGCTTTTCTTGACTGTGATAAGCTCTTCTACTTTTTTTTGTCCTTGACAGTTCTGAGCAGTAGTGATCAGATATTTTATGAACTATGCCTCAAGTGAGATTTACCTTGCAGTTTTATAATTATTCTCGGATTATGAAACTTGCGAAAAAAATAAGAGGAATAAACTTTTGCTTTCACTGCATTGTATACAGAGTACACACTATCAACATAGCTTGGCACTGTATATATTGACCTTGGTCACTTAGCAGGGATAGATTTTGTCAGATTTCTTTACTCTAAAGTTAACATGTTTTCAATTTTTCTATTTCATCATCTTTGGAAAGAGTCATAAGCACACATCCCAAACCTAAAGAATGGAAATTTAAAACTCTGATACCTTGGCTGGTGACCTAGTTTCATCTCTGGTGTAGCAAACTGATTTATTTTTTCTGGTTGTTCCACACACATTTGTTTCCTTTTGTACTGGCAAACCCTCTTCCAGAATTAGTCTTGCTTTTCTAATTTACTTTTCTAGTCTTCTTCAGCTACAAAAATTTTTTATTGATTTTTCAAGATGAAGTGCAAACATAACTTTACTTGTGAACTTCTCTGAAGTTTTGTCAAATATTTAGTACTTCGCTGCATTTCGATCTGAACTTTGGATTCACAGTATTTTTAGTACTCACTAAGTTTTATTGCAGCTATGATTCTATATTGTTGTATCCCATTTGGCTATGTGGTTCACCAACACAGGAACTAGATCTTATCCTACTGTACCATAGCCCCTGTGCCTAAAAGAATAACTGAAACTAGTTTCTATTAAATTTAAAACAAACTAGCACTAAGGGATGCTGTGAATATTCTTGAAACGTAAATGTTTCCACCACTGTTATATTCTTGTTAAGAAATATAGAGGTGGAAACCAAGTGGTAATAAGTTATTTTCCTAATTAATCCTGCTATAGCAGAAGCCATATATAGTCAACTCTTACTTATCTTCTTCAAAGTCTGTTTCCTTCTTCCAGGAAACACAAGGCATGCTTCATTTAAATAATATGCCTTCATCATGTGGTTTCCTCGGGGTGGTGTTTCAGAGAACTTACTAAAAATCTCTGCTCACTGAAATAATTATAAGTAGAACATACTCTTAAGTTCATAATGTTTGATCAGAGTGGTCAAATACTCTGTGCCAACCTTTGGCCTGGAGCCATTAGTTTTCAATTTTGGTTGTTAATTTTTAGTTTTCTGGAATGCCCGCTCACTGTGATTTTTTATTTTATGCTTCTTTCTTATTGTATTAATTAGATGACATCTCATTACTCAGTAATTTTCATTTCAATGTACAAAGGAATAATTGTTCTATGTTAAAGTTCTGTGGTTTTGTATAAACTGTGGTAGGATGAATATGCAGTGCCAAAGAATTGCTGGTATTACTTTGAAATGACATCAGGGCATCCTAATTATACACCAAGGCTTTTGGGAAGTAGGAAAAATGTATGGGAGACTAGGAGGGTGCTGCTACTTTCTTGCTAAGAGATTTTTTTCTGTTTTTTAGAAATGATTCAGCCATGTTCAACTGTGTGGTGTGTATTCTGTGATGCCTGGATAGGGCTTAGTCTGCCAGGCCTAGATTCCAATCAGAAGAGTACACTGGGTCATCTATAGGGGAGCTCCTTTTTAGTATGGATTCACTTTGTTTAAGCTGCTTTTTAAATCATTTCATATTTGGTGCAGATGGCAGAAGAGCACATTACAAAACTGTAAGTCAAGCTCTAGGTCTGCTGTGATTTTCAGTGTGTTTGTCTTGAGAAGAGCATTTTCTAGGCTATCTGGGTAGAAAATGGTTTTCAGCTGAGCAGAGAATCACAGACCATTAAGCGGGCACTGGAGGCCTCAGTCAGAGGTGGAAAAATCAGCATGCTCTTGTGATAGAATGACTTTTCCACCAGATTTCTGATTGCCAGAAGCCAGGGTTGAATTTTTAAAAATATTGAATTTGCAGCTACAAGACAGAATTGAGTTCTGTCTTTTGCCCTTGGCTATGTAATTTTAGGCCATGTTTCTCAATACTTTACAGTATTATTCCTGTAAGAAACCTTTCAAGACTTGCTTTTCTAATTGCTTTTCTTTGAAATTTTAATAATGACAAATGTAATGTATATATTTATATAGCAAAGATATGTCCATGCAGGGTTAAGAATGAGTAATTAAGATAGAGTTAATTTATAAATTGGAAATTTTTCATATAGAAGGTAACTTTATATTTGTTAAGTAACTCTTAATATAATTTACATATATATATGAAAAGTATCAGGTTGCATACAAAAAGTATCCTAATCACAGCCATTTCCTCACCTTAGTTTTGTAGATGAGAAAATGTCTATAAAAACAGGAGTTTTCTCATGTACTACTGTATTCTGCATGTTTCATATTTGCAGTGTCATTTATGTTCATGTGATAAGCAAGACAACTCAATGACAGATTGCAATTTTTCCAGGTAGGGAAATCATCGTAATTGTTAGGCTGTCTTTCTTTCCTCAGGAACCAATTTTCATTCATTTGGAGGTTGTATCATCCCTACTGAAATTATATGACTTAAGGCAAAGCCATTAATGTTGAGAGCTTTGGATTCTCAAATTAATAAAACAATGATAATATTATCAAGCTCAGATTGAATTATGTGAAATTGAGTACTTCATACACTGCTTTGTAATATAGTTTATAAAGCAGTATTTTTGATTATTAACCATGGCCTGATATATTGGTGCTAGAATTATAGTTGAACATAACATTAATACGGTTTGATTCTTACATTCAAAAGCATATGGTATAAATAGGAAAGAAAACATAGGCAGATTATTTTAATATAATACAGCAAGTAGAGTTGTAGTATGGACAAAGAACAGACATTCTGAATTAGTTTTCCAGTGAATCAAGGAGATGACAGATGCCTTTCATTTTAAAGGATGGAGAAGAGTCAGGAAGACTCTTGCCTGGTATATGAGGGCCGAACAATCTAAGTAAAGGAATTGGCATTTGTAATGAGATCATAAAACTGTATGATTAAATTCTGTTTGCAGACACAAAATGTGTAAATAAATAGAAGGTAGGCTTAAATATATAAAAGATAGGCATAAAGGAAGAGTATTCTGTGTGCTGAAGTTTGGCAATAACCAGAAGAGAAGCCATGGATCAAAATACGTGTGTGTTTGTGTGTGTGTGTGTGTGTGTGTGTGTGTGCACGCGCGTGCGCGTTTGAGTTTGAATTTTATTCTTTCCAACAGTGCTTCTTAGTCACTCTTGGGAACATACTGTAACAACAGAGACTACTATAATCCCATACTGTTATTTTATCATTTAACTTAAAATTTCATGTGAATTTTAGAATCCACCTCATTACATATTTACCTACTAATCTAATGATAATTTGGAAATTACTTGCTATATAAATTGTTCCCAAAAGTATTTGAGTATTGTTTAGTCTCCATTATGCTTTGTATTTTCCTTAGTACAGTTGTCTCTGTGATAAAAGATACGTCCTTTAGGTTTTCAGGAAATTTTAAACAGAATGGGTGGTAGTAGCATAGCAATATTTCTTCCTTAAGGAGTTTATGTAGATAGAAGGGAAGAGGTTGAGTTTGCATTAAGTAGAATATTTAAGTGGAAGGTAGGTTGATGAATTTTAAAAAGACAAGAGTGTAAAGGAGTAGGAGGCCACCGCAGTAGTTTAAATGAATGTTAAATAAGATAGGCTCCTAAACTACTGTGGAAATTAAGAGATAATGGGGCTGGGGATTTAGCTCAGTGGCATAAGCACCTGCCTTGCAAGCACATGCGGGGTCGTGAGTTCGATCCCTGGTACCGATTTAAAAAAAGAAAATCAGGAGATAAGGATTTTAGCTTCCTTGATTACATTTCAAAGGGATGACACCTAGGACTTTCAGAAACACATTTTGAGTGTTAAATCTGGCAAGAAACTTTAAAAAAAAATTTTGTGCCAAAAGGGAAAAGAAAGAATTTACAATTACAAGTTTTGAATAGTACATATCTTAAGAAAATGAAGATGGATGTCAGGAAGATGGAGAGTCAGGAAGAAGCCTCTTTAAAATTCAGTATAACAGAGGGAAACATTAGGTTCATCTTTGTTAGTCTGAAAGATTAAATTTTAAAGTTGATCTCCAACAATTTGTGCATAAAATAACAAAGGAAAGAGAGAGAAAAGAAACTATGAACAAATCTATACAAATAACAAGTAAATAGAAAAAACAAACAAACAAACAGTAATTCCATGAAGATGAGCCTGTTTGCATACATTTTTGCTTTCAAAGTATGAGTTGGTCCAAAGCAATGCTGTCTGAAATGCTATTAAAGTATTTGATCATAACTGATATGCTATAAAGCAGCACAGTTCACATGTTTGTGAACAGTGGTGCTGACAAAAGTATTATGTAAGAAAGATTAATCCATGCATAAAATATATGTGTTCATTTCTGTGAGGATGAATCTCTGACCCTTCATAATGCAAGAGGTTCACATAATCAACCTGCCAGCTGGCTTAACTGACTCTACCTCATACTGAGAAATGATGTCTTGTCAGGTATTCAAGACTGATTTCTTCTTGGATACTCTGCAGTAGAAATAGTTAGGTGATATTTGTAAGAGAAATTCCAAATTTTGAACTGCAGATAGCTTCCATCCTTGGCATAAGGGACTCTTTACAAAAATATCTAAAGTAAAAAAGTGGCTGACTCATGTATGATTTTTTCCACTGGACAACTGACAACTTCCTTTGTTGAACACTTACACGGATCAGAAATATCTATATTTTAGGTGTCGGTTGTGATAAGCCCATGTAACCTAAGTCTGTCGCTAATCTTTAATTCTTTTTCTTTCATGTCTATGACTATCTAAGCTATTGGGATTGTATGTGAGTCAGCAGTACCTTTAGAAAATGTGGACAAATGAGTACTGTTTCCATTCGTAGATACTCTTCTTTTTCTGGTTTGCATATTTTGCTAAGACATCCAAACTACTTGGTATTTTCTATTCTTTAGGTAAAATCATCAAAATAGTGGGCCAATGTAATTATATTAACTATATCATGGCAGAGGGCAGAGAATTTGTTTTAGTTTTAAGTTAAACCTATCTTAAGATTATATATATATATATAAACTATGAAGGTATATTCCTGGTGTTTGGAGAAAAAGGGAATTTTTTTTTGGTGTTCTTTACACATTGGTAGGGAGAAAAGTATAAGCCAAGTTAATCGCTGCATACATAGCACCAGGGGTGTGTTAATTTACTGAAGTAAAATATATGTGTAGAA
Source organism: Hydrochoerus hydrochaeris (assembly GCA_004027455.1). Taxonomy (NCBI): domain Eukaryota; kingdom Metazoa; phylum Chordata; class Mammalia; order Rodentia; family Hydrochaeridae; genus Hydrochoerus; species Hydrochoerus hydrochaeris. The sequence continues at coordinate 94,974 of PVLA01004093.1, read as the reverse complement.
TAACAGTTGTAGTTAGATTCACTGTATGATTACTTTGTGATCATCAAGGCAACACCAATATTCATCCAACAACAACTTCTACTGCTGTTGCTTCTTCTTCTTTTTTCTTTCTTTCTTTCTTTTTCTTTCTTTCTTTCTTTCTTTCTTTCTTTCTTTCTTTCTTTCTTTCTTTTTCTTTCTTCTTTTTCTTTCTTTCTGGGACAGGGATTCACTGTGCAGTTCGGGTTGGCCTTGACCTCACTTTGTAGTACAGGCTGACCTGGAAATCACAATGGTCCTCCTGCCTCAACCTCCTGAGTGCTGGTATTACAGGCATGTGCCACCATGCCTGGCCATCCAACTTTTTAATATGCCAAACATATAATTTAAATGAGAATCTCATACATATCACTACTTTTGCTTCTTATGAATTTCTGATGTTGTCAATAATCTCTACAATTTTCCCAGGAATGTGTTGTTGCTTCTGATTTACTATTTTGTGAGTCTGAAAGTTTCAGGAGCTTCCATTTGATTCTTCCTAACTTGGAAATTACTATGTGGCCCAAAAAGACAATTTAGATATTCTACCAGTTTTCAAATATGCCTGTTTTAACTGTACAATCAGGGATTGTTGAAAAACATGTGGAGCATGGGCCTATGTAAATTCAGTTAGTCATTCAAATCAGAGAGCAGATACCATTGATCATTTGATCATCATAAATTCCTCTTTTGACTGGTCAGTCACTAGTGATATTTTGGGCCCCAGTGATTACTGATAATTCACAAATGTCTAGTAATATCCAGAAAGTCCAGGTATTTAATCTACTGTTCTGTTATTACAATGGTTTATATTAGCCTTTTGAGAAAGGCTGGAAGAATAATAATGATTGTATATTAATAGCATTGTTGCAGGGTCTTTCCACAAGGAGATCCAGATTTCTTTCAATTAAAATATCTATTGTTTTAAATTGGCTTGGATATACAGAAAAAGGAGCGAGAAACCACAACTTAGCATCATGGTGATTTAAGCCAGTTTTGAGCCATCAGATTTAAGAGTGCTTTCAGTTATGAGATTTAAATAGTTCCCTTGTAGGCTTCCCATCTGTTTCACTCCTGGGGACATTTTGGTCAATTAGTCACTGTCAGATATCCCTGAAGGTCAACACATTCTGATTACTGGTAAATTCCTATTGCTTTTTATGACAAATATATTCATGTTGTGCTTGACAATTGGTCTTTGCTTTTCTAGGAATTCTATCTTTCTCCTTGAAATGAGTCTCTCTTATTTGTCACATCCCTCATGGTAATATCTTGCTAACTATGGAGTAGAACCATTGTTTTCAAGGATGAGGGTTTTCTTCTTAATATATTACATAGGAAGTGCTCTAATACAAATGGTTTTGCAAGATGTGGTGTTATGTTTCACCCTCCATGGTTTAACAGTTACATGATCAACATCTGTACATGTCTTAGTTGAATGAAGCTAAGTAATACACCTAAGCAGTACTCTTGCAAGGAATCCACATCACTGAGATAATTACAGTTTTCAAACAAAGAAAAACTAATTTCCTTGGATACAAGAGTGCAAGCTACTTTTACTACTAAGTGAGTTTTAACACACCTGAGTTATTGAGATGTTTGTTATCATCTGAGTCTACTCAGATGTCTTCATTTAGAGTTTGAGTAGTATATTGTTGTTTAATCAACATCTTAGTGCTACAGGTGAGTTGGGGAAAATATGAACTTAACTGATGCTATTAAAATTTTATCACATAAACAACTATATTTAGTATTTTATTTTTCATCAATATCAATCCATAGAAGATCTCTATGGGTGTTTTGTTTATTTTTGAAATTTTTTGTTTGTTTTCTTAGTAATACTCAATTATATTCAGGACATTCTGTCCATCTTGTAACTTTTGCTGGTGTAATTACTGAAGATACATATGAAGCAGCCACTCAGACATCCAACTTCCTCATTTCAGTTGGAACTTCATGAAAATCAAATACATGATAGCATGACTAACCGTGGCACACCGTCTGACATGAATTACCACACACACTTTGCATTGTCACTATCTGGGCATTTTATTTAGTTCCAAGGAAAGAAATCTGTATGTATCAAGGCCCCACAAGAACTAATGAGAACAGTAATTTTGAGAAAGCAAATTCAATTTGAGAAAAATTAAAAGTGTTATAGAGGTAGCACATTTTAAAAGTAGCTACTTACATTAGGACTGAAAGACAATGACCAAAGAAAGACTAAGAATTTAGCAAATGCCTCTTAAACTAAGATAGGTTCATATCTTTTCTTAGGGGTGGATGAAACAGAAAAATGCAACCTAATGACTGTAAAGAAATCTGCCAGAGGCTGCAGTTGAAGATCATCAGTAACTATGATCCTTAGTATGGTTGGAAACAATTTTCTAGAGGTCACTGATGTTAGGATAGGAGAACATCCAGTGGGAGGTTGGAGAAATTTACTGGAGAGCGCAGGCTCTTAGTTTGTGACAGTCACTAATGTGAGTGCTATTGGGCCAAACACTAATCTTCTGACAAAAGAACAAAGATGGTACACTAGAAATCAGGAAGTCTTCCTTACATGATGACTTTACACTGTTCTGCCATTACTCTGTTTTGGAAAGTTAACAACTAGTTGGTTGGTGAAATAATTACCTGACCATATCCAACATCATAAAACAAAGAAAAGAGGGGCAAATTTGGAGCTGAAAAGTATAAAATATTAGGTAAGATGATCTACGTGATTTTGGACGTTGAGATTCTGGCACCTATAATATATTAACGGAACTCACCAGTAAAACTGTAGGCAGAGTATCTTGAATGATTTCAGGGCTTTTAACGAAGGATTAGTCCACATAGGAGTGCTTGAGATCTCCAAGGAAAACATACAAAGAGAAAATTAGTGAGCTAAATAATGCAAGAGTCAGAGGAAATACCGTTATGTAAGGACTGATCAGAGGGAATGAGAAGTCCCACAAAGAGGGCTGGAAATCAGAGTAGGACAGCCAGAGTTGATAGGCTTTTTGGAAGCTAAAGTGTAGAAGTTCAAGAAAGTGAGAGTGTCACTATTGTTAAAGTTAGCAGAAGAAACTAAAGATGTGAATGAAGGCCATATATATTCCTGATTAAAAGTTATCTGAAATAAGACATACTCAAATTTAACTTGGGGAAATAAATGATAATTTCATGATGTTTGGCTCCAAATGAGAAGATTGGCATGATGAAGCGAATGTGAGGTGTAGTGCAAGTGCGTGTTGAGTGGTCAAGAGATATCCATGCCTCTGCACAGGAGTAACTTGGTATGTTTTGGCTTACAGATGTCCTTCGCCTCACATTATGTTCTTCTGAAAAAGTATGACCTCTGGTGTCTGAAGGGGGACCATGAATTCCCTGTTATATTTTATCTACCTCAAAACATTCATTTATGTTACTTACCTATAAGTAAATGTCATTACAGGCATTTTAGAATACTTACGTTTGAGACCCATACTTTGAATAAATGGACAAAAGCATGTTGTCAGGCGTTTTTCCAGAAAGGAAATTTATAGTATAATGGATTCAATGAACATTGGAACTAAAAAGAAACTTTGAAATGCTTGACCTCTATGACTTCACTTAATGCTTACAAACTAAGTACAGTACTATTAAAGTTAGCAAAGCTAAAGTAATGCCTCAGAATCACACAGCCAGGATATGGTAGGGAGATGGTTAAAGCTAAGCTTCTTTTTCTCATTCCATTCCTAAGAATGTCACTATCGGGTGGCAACTTCCATTCTCATTCTGAAACTCCATCAATATCTAGTTTCGATAAAAATGTAGACCAGAGATAAAGCTGGGAATATAAGAAACTGATCTTTAATAATTGAGCACAGTATCATTCCACTGTTTTTCAACCTGGTGATTTCCTGTTATCACACAAGCCAATTTCTAACTATAATTTGCTATCCTTCTGTTTAAAAGTCAATGGTACTATTGATTTCCATTATTTAAGCTTATGTTTATGTTGTTATTTAGCTTATGTTTTCTTTTAGGCACGGAATTGACAGGGGCATTAAGAACAGTGTAACACAGGTAAATTGCTTCAAGATCTTTAAATATTTTTGGATTCCAAAATATCAGAGATCTCAGTTATTCTCTTTCTTCTCTAAGGAGTCTATATTTTTTAGTGTTACAGTACACTGAAAACAAAAAAAATGAATATTAGGCAATAAGAAGGCAACAAAAGTTCAAATTATTTTTATATAATAATTTTTATGAGAATGGGAATGAAGTGAAAATACCTGATACTAATTTATGAATGACTGGTTTCTCTGAGATCTAGCTTGTCCATTTTATGTACCTAACTTTTCATATGACGAGCGAAAACAATCACAAGTAGTAGTTTGCAAAATTTCTAGAGAAATTTATATGCTGTTGTCTGGAGCTTTGCTCTTGCTATCAGTGAAAACTTAAGCAAGTGATGACTCTTTGAAGCCTGGTTTCCAACAGAAATAAAACTTCTAATTTGTAAGTATAATACATGAAATCCACTCAAAATCCATCTTAGGTGCTTAGAAACATTCCTGGAACTAAATATTGACAATAATAATGATGATATAGTTCTTATTGTATCACTATATTATCTAAAATCTTTTAGTGACTTTAGTTTGTTCATGAAAGAAAGCTAAAACTCAGAAGTACATCCTCAAAACATGGAATCAGTCACTCTAGATTATAACACATACAACACACACACACACACACACACACGCACGTAAACACACAGACTTTACAGTCTAACTACATTGAATTTCTCTTCCTTTCCAAACAAGCTCCATCTCTTTGTACTCTGTCATAGTTGCTTCTTCTGTTCTCTTACCAAGAAAACCCTTACTTCTATTACAATAATAATAAATTATAAATTTATGAATGAATGAAATCTTACTTTTCCATTAAGGCATCCTTTATAGAAAACATTTTGAAAAGTACAAAATAGTGATTTCTCTTTCATATGAATGTGGGTTCATTATTATTATTATTATTATTATCATTATTATTATTATTGGTACCGGGGATTGAACTCACTATCTCATGCTTGCCAGGCAGGTGCTTATGTCACTGAGCTAAACTTTTAGCCTCTTGAGGGTTCATTATTTAGAAATTTCTCTTAGCTGTTGATGTGTATGCCTTGTGTATTACATGAAAATTGAGATTGTGTTTTATAACCAAATACAAAAAGAAAAAAAGTTCTACTTTCTCTAGATGAAGAGGGCCCATTTCTGCCTCACTAGCTCTTCGATACATTTTACCTCACGTTTCTTGGAGGATGACTTTTTGGCTGGTTGTGTCTACCCCTCATTTGTAGTTGGGCAGTGGTTAGTGTGTTGTGTGACTGTATGATCTGTGGAAAGTAGGGTACTTGAGAAGAGTGAGAGAGGGCAAGATTTATAACACCACAAGACCTCAGAAACAGATCCTGGGTTAATTTGATGTTAACCATTATTTCTCAGCTTTCTTCACAAGAGAAAATTAATAGTTGCTTTTGCCTCCTAGGATTCAATATACTGCAAACAACTACTTATAGAACTTTTTAAAATTAAAAATATAAAATTGGAGGTGATCAAAAAAATCAAATGGGATAACGTGTAAAGCAACTCGTGCATATCCTGGAACTCAGTAAAATTAACTTTACTCCCTTTTTTTGCCATAGAGGTGACTAGATACAATTTATCACCAAAAGAATACATTCTTATCTATCTTATAGAGAAAATATTCAAAGGCATGCAGTGATTTTATGACAATAGGTCACTTGATACCTGAAAATAGGTATATATACAAATGACAAACTAAATCTATTAGTGAATGCAGTGTTTATAAGGTATAAAATATCACTTAATGAGTAGTTACTAATCTTTTAACAACATCAGTCACAGAACCAGAGGTGAAGAAGATTAAGATGTAAACATTGCAATATGTTTTTAACTTCTAAGTTCCTGGTTTGAAAGTGACATGGAATCAATGGAAGCCTGATGGCTGCTTGATAATCTGCATACAATGAATCTGAGGAATCATATATGAACCTATTGGTAATGTCTTTAAAGTAATGGTTATGTCTGATGGCTCTGGTTTGTTTCCAATATCATGGACTAGTCTAGCACTTGGGTTAAAAAATAGACTGGGGAAGGTGTACTGTGACAAACTAATTTCTTTCAGAGGATTTTCTTCCTTCAATAACAAAAAATATTAGAATATTGTAAAAATTTTAACCACTAATAAGATATACATTTGTATTACAGATACTCTTAACAATATACCCTGATAATTTTGTTAAGTTATAACTTTTCTGTTGTTAAAAATTTTTAATCTATAGCACAATTCTGTTAATTCTCCTACACTCCCATCTCTTCCCAAAAATATGACTTCTTAATTTGTAGGCCATGTTTCGAATTCTGCTGCTGATCAAATCATAGCTGGATGGTTTCCTTGCTTTCTAATCCAGCCTAAGTAAAGCAACAACTATATTTTTCCTAAATTATTTTAATCAGCTTGCTCCCTACCCAGGAAACCATTGTATCTCATAATTAGCTTTAAAATCAAATTCCTCAGCATTGCCTTAAGGCCTTCAACTCCCGATGCTCATACTGGATTTGTTCTATGTTACACATATTCAGACAAGATAAACCTTTGCTCCAAACACACTTACCTTACTGCTGTATTTGAGGTTCCAGAGTCCTAATCCACTTCTCCACCCCCACCCATGCCTTTAAAAATATACTTTTATGTAGAATGTGGTTATGTCCTCATCTACCTGCAGATCTTTTTATTTCCAAATTCACATTCTCATTCACTATGTCTCAGGAACTACTCTAGATTCTGACAAAACTCTTCCTTTAATATTTTCTTAGCTTTTATTTCTTAAGTATGATTTCTAAGACACTGAAACATCACACACACACACACACACACACACACACACACACACGTCTGTTGAGAGATGGAGTACCTACTTTATTCCAGGATCTCCATAAAGAATTTTGGACATATATTTTTAAAAAAATGAATGAAACTCTATAAAGGATGTTATTTTCTTTTGTTAATTTACAGATAAAAACAATGAGATAGAGGGTTAACACAACATCATAAAAGTAATGGACAAATAAAGGTTGAAAGTGGATTCTGAGGCAAGCCATCTGACTTCAGTGACTGGACTCTTCATCATTAGGCTCTTAGATAGCCACAGTAAATTACAACCATACCCTTTATCTATGGGAGTCTTTATGTCTTTGTTACACTTGCCCATTCATATTTGACTGGTAGAATTCAGACTATTTATTTATTTATTGAAAAATCTCCATACTCACTTCCATAATGATTGTAGTAATTTGTACTCCCACTAATAGTGCAATACTTTCCTTTCCTTCCCCCCCAAGTCTCACTAACATTGATATTATTTTACTTCTTGATGAGAGCCATTCTTTGTGGATTAAGATGAACTATCAAGATTGTTTTAATTTGTATTTATTTATTTTTTTAATGGATGGAGACCTTTAGTATTTTTTCAAGTATTTATTGCCCATTTTTGAATGGGTTTTTTATTTTGGGAGGTCTATTTTCATGTTGCTTTTATATATTCTAGGTATTAGTCCTCTATCCAAGGAATTACTAACTTTTTTTTCCATTTGGTAGGTTAACTCTCTAGTGCTGTTATTCCTTGTGTGTGAAAGCCTTTTAATTTGTTTTGATGCCATTTGATGATTCATGATATTATTTCTGGTGCAACTGGTATTCTCTTCAGATTAAACAGATCAGTTCCACATCTAGAAGTATGATGTCCACAAAGTAGAATCTTAAAACAATTTGCTTCTTAACCTGCTGGCTAGAATTTAAGCTGAGCTTGTTTTTTTTTCCTTTGCATCAAATTTTGCACTACAGTTTTGATTTTTTTACATAGTTTTTGTGAAAATTTTAGAAGATCAAAAATCTAGAGCTCTAAACATCTCTGTGGCTGATGTTCAGTACAGTATATGTATGGCACTACACTAGCCACTGGAATTAAGCAAGGAATAAAAACATCCTTAATTTACAGACACAGTTATTCTATTGGAGGATTATGTTAACCCAAATATAGGCAATTGCTTGTTTAATTATAATGAGATAATATAAAATATATTTAATTATAATTTTCATTACAATAAATGTAATATATCAACAGAGTCAAAGACAAAAATCTTATGATCATCTTAACAGACACATAAAAAGCATCTGACAGAGTCCAAAAATCTGTTCATGATAAACACAAATATTTGAAATACAAACAGAAAATAGGAATAGATGATCTTATCAAATCTTTTTTAAAATTTTATTTTAAGGAAAATAAAACCAAGCAAAATAAAACAGAATAAGACCAAGCAAAACAAACCAATGTAAATGACACAAGACTTCAAAACAATACAAAATCAACAATGGTTGACATAATTCTTCTTGTATTCAAAATAGCTGTAGATATCTTTAGACATAGTAAAAGGCAAACAAAACAGAACAGACTAGAACGAATAAAAACAAAACAATTAATGCAATACAGGACTTCAAAACAAGACAATAGTGAATCCAAAATATCTATCATAATATATCTAGCTATGTTTGAAATGGCTGCCCATGCCACTGGATATAACAAAATCAAACAAAACAAAACAGAATAAAACCAATCCATTAAACCAATGAAAATGATACAAGACTTCAAAACAAGATAATAAGGAATTAACAGTGGCTACCACCTTCAGATGGAGATCTCCCATAGATGTTGCCCTGCGTACTGTTGTCCTCTGAATAGATGAGCAGACAACCAGCCCTAGGCCTGCAAAGTCAGTCAAACACCAAACATCACAAGCATCAAATTGCGTTTCACCTGAACAGCTATCATCGCAGCTTGTGTTTATCCAGTTCAGCAGGTCACTTACCGGGGTGGGAGTGTGTGTCGGGGTGTTGGCTCTTCTTGTTTCCCAGCTCTTGCACCAGAAGGGTCTGGAGTCTGGCTGTAGCTGCACCAGCAGTGGCCCACACATGGTGCTGGTTTGCAGGGAGTGCTTACTTCTTGGTAAATTCTGGTTCTCTTCTCCCACAGTCCACGAATGGCGCTGAATCACGGAATAGGTTAGTATCTGGCTGTCCCCTCAGTGGTGGCCTGTGCACTGGTTCCAGTCATATCTAATCTGATAAAAGCCATCTATGACAAACCAAGTAGCCAACCTCACTAAATGGTTAAAAACCAAAAGTTTCATTCTAAAATTAGGAACAAGACAAGGATATGCACTATCACCACTCCTATTTAGTACAGTTCTGGAAACTTTAACCAGAACAAGTAGACAAGAGAAAGAAATAAAAAGAATAAAGATAGGAAAGGAAGAAGTTAAATTATTATTTGCGGATGACGTGCTACTCTACATAGAAGATTCCAAAATATCCACTAAAAGACTTCTAGATTTAATAACCAAATTCAATGTATGGCTGGATACAAAAGTTAGTACTCGAAAATCAATAGCATTGCTATACACACATAACTAACTCACCAAAAAAAGAAACCTTTCACAACAGCACTGAAAAAAATGAAATACTTAGGAATCAATCAAAGGAAGTAAAAGATCTCTACATTGAAAGCTACAATTACAATTTTATTATAGTTTTCAAAAATGATCTGAAGGCTATGTATAAGGAGTTTGAAGACTGAATAATAAAGAAAGCTAACTTAGGGAAAATCAGAAAAGTAGCATGTAAGCCTGAGAGGATAATGGAAATTGGGTAGGGAAAGAGACAAGGACAAATGGTACCATTTTAGATCACAGAATAGCATTTGATCTGGGCCTAAGGTCATTAGGAATTGAGGGGTTAAAAAAAACCGAAATGCTTGGATTGCTATAAGTTAGCAGGGATACATGGTGGGATAAACTGGAGTGGTAGAAAGGCATCAGATCACACAGGATTTGGGGCCATGTTAACAGTGTTGGTGTTCAGCACTTTATAGTTCCCTCTCCATGTCCTTGTTTTTCCTCTGTGAGCTCAGCCCTCCCTCTTGCCACATCTGATTTTGTTTTCCTCTCTCAATAGTCCAGTGATGAATTAAACATTTCATTAGTGATTGACAAGACTTCAAGTATAATATTTTCCATGATGTTTGTATTGTAATAGAAATTGGAGCCTATATTTTGTTTAAGCCAAACAAATTAAGATGTAGTTATTGTCTCTTACTTACAGGGCATTTAGGTGTGTGAGCAGAAGGGCAGCTGGTTTGGAACTGATAATATTATGATACCAGCAGGGAGCCTCCTACCTATCAGTGGATGATTGGTACTCACTAAACGAAGAGTTCTTTCTCCCACATTTTTTGCCCTTTGTATGTTTCATTCAAGCTTCTCATCATCATGAGGGTGTTGGGGGTGTTGAGAAGATGCAGATGGTGATATGTACAGTAGATACTTAAAGAATTATTAATGATGTCTGTGTGCATGTGCGTTAGTGGAGAAGATAATTTTATTTGATAAATCTAGCAAGGAATTCTTCAGGTAGGTACCTAGCCATCCTATACCGTAAATGAATAAAACATATTTGAAACATAATGCAGAAGTTTCCCACTCACTTTTTACTTTAAAGAAAAAGAAATGCATTATCTAGATCTTTCTTCACCTGTCATGAATCATGTGGTGCTTTAAGCTGCCACTTGAAGCCATGATTAATAACATGCTTAATTGTTTTCCTTTTCCCCCCTCACAGCTGGCAGATGGAGTGCTGTAGTTGTGACTGAGCCACACTGGTAGTTAAACTGCAGAGAAATGGTGTTACAGTCTGTGGTTTTCTCTGTTTTGATCCAAATACCCTAAAGACAAAGCAGAATTCTTGAAAATTTATGGTTGTTTCATCTTTTGCCTCTGCTGCCCTCTTAATTTTTATGCCAGTATAGTTGGGATTTGAGGCCCGGTTAAAGGTGATCTTGAGGTTTTCAGCTTGTTTCACAGTTGTAACTTAGAAAATAGTTTTTGGAGAGATAATTGGTGTGATATTAGCTGCTTGCTTTGAGAACAGCATTCCCTGGCATTATTACTTTTTATTTATTTATTTCTGGTAATGGGGATTGAACTCAAGACCTTGTGCTTGCAAGGCAGGTGCTTATGCCACTGAGCTAAATCCCCAGCCCCTCATTACTACTTTTCTTCCCTGTATAATCAAATAGGTACTTGTCATCCTTTCTTCATATTTTGAAATATTCCCTTCAATGCTTAAGAACCATCAGGTTTATTTCTCGCTTTTGATAGTGATTACTTTCAACTTAACTGTGGGCACTGTGTCTTCATTAGCTAATGCTCATTTTCTATCGAGTGCAGTGGTCTCTGGAACTGAAACAGTTGAAGGAAGGAATCTCTGCCACAGAGGGACATAATATCTGAGAGAGGTAGATTCAGGGTATCAGAGGTGAAGACATGATCTTCACTGATAACACCTGCTGGGGAAGTTTTCAGGGAGACCTTAGTTGCACAAGTCCTATTAACCTGAGCTGACATGCAACAGAAGGGCTGAGAAACAATGAGCAGAGAGAGTTAGCTTCTAGGGCTGATGTTCGCTGAGCAAAGGTTTTTAAGAGGGGAATATTTTATAGCCTCAGTAAAGGAGCAAAATGTTTAGAAAATGGATTTTAGATCTGAAGAGCAATTTTGGATATTTTATAATTTTAAAACTTAAACAATTTATTAAAATATTGGTTTGACATAATATTCTATTTTTTTCGAAAAAATATTAGCAACATAAATAACCAGCCCCTTGGACGCTCAGCTCTCCCATGTTTCTCTTTTTTCTGTTTTCTCCTCCTTCTTTAATTCCTTGATCATGTTCTTTTAAGTTTCTGATTTCACTGAAGTTTACACACATGGCTTAATTTACAAGGTTTAGAAGAGAGTTTCTGTCTCTTCCATGGAGCAGAAGCCAATTATGAATTTATGAATCAAACAGCATTTTATTTTATTTTACTTGGTACCAGGGCTCAGATCTATGCATGACCTTGCACTTGCCAGGTGCGCACTGTGCCCCTGAGCGATATCTCCAGCCCCAAGCAGTTTACTAACAAGTATTAGTTTTATAGCATGCAAAGCAGGACGTACAGAGACCCATGAGGCTGTGTATGGCATCGTGCGAGATTAGAGTGATGGTGAGAGGGTCTTCTGGAATGGTGAGATGCTTCTGGACAGGATCTCAGATGAGTCTTATGTGTGCAGTCAGCAGCTTTCCTTGTCCTGTATGCCATAGGTCCTCTGGGGAAAGATTAAAGCCTCTTCAGTCTTCTGTTTCTGGAGGGACTCAGTCACACACAAGGTGTTGCAACCACTGGCCTAGACTCTGTGGTGTCATCCAAGTGTGGAGGCTCAAGCAGGGGAACTTCTACAACTAACGGCTTAGGTGATCCTTGGCCCTCTCTTTGCAGCCTGAGTACATGCCTAAGACAACACTAGATGGCCAGAAGTGACTCTATAGGCCACCATCAGGTCTGAGCTGGAACTTCTGTAGGAAATTCATGATTTATGTATGTACTTTAGGCATAGTCTGGGTGTGGTTGTTTGCCACTCTGAGGCTTATATCAGTAAGTGTAAGGGGTGTGATAAATTATATTTAGAATCTATCATTGTGTTACTCATGTCAGTCTGGCTTAGCTTGACATAGAGGTTCTATAATAAAGTTCAAAGTCTTTAAAGTTAATATATTCATCACAAGCTCTCACCACTGATACAGGGAGCTTCCCTATCCTGTATGGTCAGCCCCCAAATATTGCCCTTCCACCTCCCATAGTAGGTCTCTTACTTCTTTTATTTGGTGTTCTGGTTTTTATTTTTATATCCCTAAATACCATGCTTCCACTGGCATTTAGAATTTTCAATTAGGTTATTTATGATTTTCCATTGCAGAAGATTCTGCAATCAATTTCTTTCATTGTCCTTATTCCCCAGCCCTTTATATATGAAGGAGAATCCTCTCCAGTCCCCCTTTCCCAGTGCACAAACACTGTAACACAGTCAGGCATATTCAATATGTATTGTTTATCACCTTTATAAGCTGAGAAGCAGCTGAACTATAATATTTTCTAGAACTATTTTCTCTATTCTGCTTGTCTTTTTTTCTTTTTTCCATGTAAGTTAATAGTTGACCCACTTTTCATATAAAATAATATTTTACTTATTTGTCACTAACTTTACTCCCAAACCTCTATCCATTTTCTAAATATTTTGTCAATATAGTCAGATGCTTTCATGATTTGCCAGTAAAATCATTGATTTCATCAAGTACAGAAGACAAATGTCATCTAGCAAGCAGTGACAGAGATGACAAAAGATTCCCCTCCAGAGAGAACTGCTCCAGTGGTATGAGAGCCAACAAAATGTGCCCTCATGATCCTTGGAGCAAAGGACATGCAAAAAGCTGGCGCACACCATTATGGACATGTTCCTACATTGATTTTACGTTGAAGCTCTAGGTTTTCATGTAATAAAAGAACCATGCTGGAATTTTGTAAGCCCTTATAATATCCCACAATTCTCTCATGTTGTTCTTTTCTCCTCCCTCCTTGCTGCTTCTACCTCTTGCATAGAAAGGTGACTCCATAGCATTTAATCTAAACCAGGGCACAGTAAAGAAAGGGAGTATAATTAGTAATAATTATATCTATCCAACAGGCATAGAGTGCACTGGACTTAGGCCATAGATTAGGGTACATTGCTGTCCTATTTTAAGCCCAGCAGCAGTTGGAGGGAAGAGATATATAGACAATGGTTCACTCAGTGGGTGTAGTTATTATGTTGTGCTGAAGTGTTCAGTGTGGAAAAGGCACACTTGCTGGGATTTTCTTGCCTGGAGGCTCTTTTAGGCCTCCTCTGAGCATCCCTTGCTATCCAGGGACTAGTCTCTAAAGTCTGAGGTGCAGATGGTGTTTCTTGTGACTCGATGTGGCTTCTGGCTTAGAATATACATTCTCTCCTTCACCACCAGCTTTTTCTTGCTAGAGATCAGTTCATCATAGGCAAGAAACTCTCTTGGGTTGGTGTAAGGATTAGGATAGTTACTGTTGTTTCCCTTCTGATAGGTCCACATTTGACATTAATTTTGACTTTTTTTTTTTTGAGACAGGTTCTCACTACATAGCTCAGGCTGGCCCTGAGCTCACTTTGTAGCTCAGGTTGGTCTTGAACTCACAATGATCCTTCTGCCTCAGTCTCCCAAATTTTGGGATTACAGGCTTGTGCCACCACACCCAGTTTATGCTTGACAGTTATGTTTAGCCATCATTTGGCAGATGCTTCATTCTTCCATGGCACCATTTCTCTTTTCTGCCAACTCCAACCAATCTCTTACCTTTCAGGCTGCTTCAGTCATAAGTCAGGTACAAACTGGATATAACTAGATGTCCTCTTATCTCCAAGACACCCATCAAATGCCACTATTTCTCTGGTCTGCTCATTAGGATTAGTAAGCCAGCATTTTTCTCCATCCACAAACTCTTTCTCTCTAAGAAAATATCTTCTGGAATTCACTCAAGCATCATGAAATCTTCTTTACTTACTTTAGGATATGGTTTGTTAAGCATTCATAGTGATCTTGACCTTTTAAGCTTTAATTCAAACTCCAATACAATAAGAAAAAGTCACTTGTGACCCCCATTACCATAATTCTTACCAAAGTGTTTGCACTGTGCATGATAATTGGCATTTTGCATGTAATTTTTTCATTTAATGTCATTGAAATGGAAGATACTAATATTTCCATTTTATAGATGAGACTTGAGGCAAAGAAGAATTCATTAAAACAAACAAACAAATAGCCATTGTACAAACAGTAAAAAGCTTGAGTTTGGGTGGATTTATACCCAGAATAGCTACTTTCATGCATTAATCATGATTCCTTGTGGCATGTGAGAGGTAGATGGATGAACATTAACATCTACCACCTCACTCGCTTGTCTGTTTCAAATCTTACCAAAGTGGCTTAGCGACTAATAAGGCATCAAAATGGTATTTTGCACATAAAAAGTCTGCTGGTCATGTAGAGAGTCTAAGAAATAAGTGTACATAGGTGAAAAGTGATTTTCTGGCTGAATTATATGGAGCAGCAGTAAGATGAGAATTAGAAAGGGAAGTAACTTGAGGAGAAGAATAAATAGATTAGAATTAAAATCAGAAAGGAAGGTAATCTGAGAAGAATAAATAAACATTTCCATCTTTCTATTACAAGATTTTTGGTGTCAATAAGGAAGGTGGAATTTATTCGGATAATAGACTGAAATCTCCTAATTAATACGATATCAAAATGTAGGACATATGTTGCAGAGAAAGGACAGTCACTGAATTGAATCTATTGAATTGAATCTAAATAGGCTAGAAGTGCAGAGAAACACAAATTCCATTTATTTTTGGCTGCCTTTTCAGCAGTGATGATGATTATCTTGTAAGTGGAAGTATTTTCTCCTTGGATTTTTAGGGACTACATACTTTCACTTTTATTCCTTTAAGATACTACTGACACTTGCCTAGATCACTGTCTTTGAAATTTTCTTTATTTTACTTCCAGGTGAAAACTAGTTTAGCTATAATAAAATGGGGGCCAGACTTGATATTTTACCAGTGGAAAGTAAATGAATATGAAACACATAATATTTCACAGCAGAAAAATATTCTCAGTGATACTATGCCTTTCTACCATGATGTCCTGCCTTGGAGCCTGATGATCATGGACTGAACTCTTGGAAATAGACAAGATAAACTTCTTCTCCTTTAAATTGCAGTTGTCTGGTATTTTGTCACAATAGCAAGAAAGGAGGGAATGTAACTCATGAATACAACAGCAGATTCAAATTTAAATGATCTCATAGAGTGGAATGAGTATATTTAGACTCATGAATACAATGCCTATATATTTATTGTTTCTTTCATGTCAACTGCAAAGAACTGCATTTTTCCTAAAAGTGATTTTATTATGGCTATATATAGTGGCCTTCAAGAGTGTTTTGCAATCATGTTGGCATTATCACCTCTGTCAAGAGATGGGTTTTGATTGAGAACAACTGTAAAAGTCAGTGGGCATCTTACAAAAATATAGCAATCTCTGTAAACCCAGTTCCTAAACTAGAAGAGACTAGGAGCATGTTCATGATGGTGCTCTTTAGCTTTATGGTAGGTCCTCTGCTCTATGGGGCATGAAGTCACTTCCCTGGCCCTCATACCACAGGAGCCGCTCCTGGATCTCCCTGGAGAGGAATCTTCTTGTCATCCCTGTCACTGCTTGCTAGATGAAATTTTTCTTCTATACTTGATGAAACCAATTATTTTACTTTTCCCAAGAGTGTGTCAAGATGTCACTGTCATTGTTTCAGCTAAAGGTGTATGAGTCTTGTTGTCTGTTAAATTTATTTTAAAATCTTGGTGTTTTGTTCTAAGACCTTTCTGTTTTTCTTGTCTTTTAAAAAAAAATCTCTTCATGTACAGAAATTGTATGTTGTTGTCTCTTTTGATATGATAGTGATTGTGTTTGACATCCTTGTCAAAGTATTTTTCCTAATGTCTCATACTTTATTGTAAATGTCACTGTGATGTACAATTGTATCATAATATTTGTCACATCCTCACTTTTGATGTTCAGTATTTGTCTTACTACTGCCACAGATACAAGTTAACCTTTTATCAAACCCTTTTAGAGACTTCAGAGAGTCACAAAAGATAATTTATTCTTGGTATAATTATCCCTCTTATTCCCAAAGTGTTCAACATAAATGTTTTCTAAAAGTAGAGAATGAAAATTTCCTCAAGCCCATAGGTCCCCCCGATTTTTTATTGAATTTGTCAGTATCATTGGATCTTTTACACCAATTTTTTTCATGTTGTGTCAAATATATAATTAATTATTTTCTCATATTCTCACTTGAATGTTGTAGTTTTCTTGAACTAGGAGCCTTAAATTCTTTTCTTACTGGTAATAACTTACTAACAAAATATGTCTCTTTGAGATAATATGATTGCAAAATTATGTAGGTATTAAGATTTTATAACATTTATTGTATGGAGATAAAACAATATTAAAAGATTTCTTGTTCTAAAGGGTTATATAAGTAATTTTTTTTTTATTTTGAAGGTAGTAACATACAATAAAATAAGACAGAACAAAACCAATTGAGACAATGCAGTGAAATTGGTACAGAACTTCAGAGCAGGATACCAGGATGACAGTAATAGCTACTGTAGTATATCTTGTTATCGTCACAATAGCTGTCCATTCAATCAGGTATAGCAAAATCAAACCAAAAAAAGAACATTATAAGACCTATCAAAACAGAATATTGAATAGAGCAAAATAATTAATCAGAACAAAGCAAAACAGTGAAAATAATATTTGCCTTCATAGAGAAGACAGAAGGAAATCCGCCATATTTGCTGTATTGCATACAGTCATCCTCCCAAGAGATGCTCAGACCTCTGGCCCCAGGTCAGCATAATCAACCCAACGATACAAGCATTTAGTTGCTTTATATGCCTTAGTTGCTACCAACTCAGGCTGTTCCGACACCATCCAGGTGCTAACGGGGATGGGGTGGAGGGCCAGGACTGGGATGTTTGATTCTCAGCCTGCCCGCTGGTAGCCTCAGGGGAGACACTGACTTGCTCGCTCTCTGACATGCCCACTGCTCACTTGAGTTGCTGCTTACCCGGAAGGAGGCTCTTTGCTTTCTTGCTCAGCCCCCAAGTTCCCATATGGCTGGATCTTGAGAGATGCTGGCTTCTCTAAGTAAATTATTAACAAATAATGGACTAATCTATCCCAAAAGCAGGACCTTAATTTTAATAGCATACTGATGAGTTATGATGCCCTTTGTCTGGAATATAAAATTAGTAATGGATCAGTGTTTTTGCCTTTTCATTTTTTCAAACATATTTATCATAGCTTTTTTTTTTTTTAAAAATGACAATTCTTATATTTCACACTTTTTGGAGACAGTAAACTGCTTTACAGGATCAAAAATATCAAAGCAAACCTAATTTTATTGAATAGCATGCTGTATTGCTACATTTACCATAGTTAGTAAAAAGATACACCTAAATTGGAAAGCCATAGAGAATTTTAAGTCTCATTTTCTGAAGCACAATTATGGAAATTATAGCACCGAATAGGAGCTAACACAGCTTCCAATTAGAAGAGGGAGAAGGTAGAGTTTTTGGAAATTGGTTAGGTAGTCAGTGTTCCAACCTTCCATTTCTGAGGGAAGTAGACTTCAAAAACACAGGGAATGTGCCAATTTGTGACTGGGAATATTTTACCTAGTAGATTGCTACTTCTTGAATCCTGCACATTTCTTTGACTTTTTAGTCTTTTGTAAGTATCATAAAGGCAATTGCAGTCCCTCCCCTTGTTTCTGCCAGTATATACCCAAATTTAATCTCTGAAACTCTTTTCCTCTTAGTGTTTTTTATTTCAGTTATTTGTTTCTTTATAAGCCAGACTATAATTTTAAACTTTTGTTTCTTAGTGTCAAAAGACATTGGAAGTTCTTAATTCTTGTCACTTGGTTCAAAGAAAAAGACAATAAAAATTAAATCATGTTGGGAATCACATTTTAGGTGGCAGAGATTGTATGATCAAAATCCAGTTCTCCTATATTCCATCCCAGAGGTGGAGGGTTTCCATCTGGTTACTAACGGGTAAAAAGTAAGAGTACAAGCAAATTATCATCACTGAAAATTACTTCCCAGTGTGGAAAACTCAGTGGCTGTGTCAGCAATCCCGTCTATGAGGTCCAGTTGCAGCTCAGATATGCCCATCTGGGCTGTGTCAGTGCAAGTACTTTTCTTTTTTCCCTTAAGGAGAAAAAAAAATGAACACAGACTTGCTTTTCTCATTATTTCAGTATGTTAAAGCAATCAGTGTTTATTATACTAATTAGTTATATCCCTGTTTATTTTGTACAATTATTTGCTCTTAGTGGGGCGATAATGAATTCCTGTTAGCAGAAAAGGGATAAAAACAAATTGAAAAGGTCTGAAACCCTGGCTCAGGACTCGGTGCTTGAATGGGATAGAGTAAAGCTGTCACTAGGATGCGTTGTGCTGGCATGAACTCGTATTGCCTTTTGTCACATTTGGAGCATCAGTTCTGCTTACTGAATTCTTAAATTATGGATGCTCAGTGTTTGAACTCTCAATGAACTGCTTACTCTAATAGGATTCATCTTCATTATAAGTTGATATAACAAATAAATTTAAATATGTAATTAGATGTTAGGGCTCTTGAAGAGTCATTTATTAGAAGATAAATTTTTGGAAGACATACAAGGCTATAAAATGTAGACAAAAGATTAGGGCAGTTACAATTAGAATTTTGCAAACAAGTTTTAAGATTCACTTTTTAGTGAAATAGTATATTTAAGTAAACAATACATCTGCATTTCTCCCTGACATCTCATTATCCTGTGAATTATGTAGTTAGTCTGGGTGTCATAGAGTAAAAGTTTGGTTATTAAATGACTGGTGCAAAAATGATGATGAATATTTCAAAACTTTCAGGCACTCAGCCTCTCAGCAGTTATTATTATTGATTCCAGCAATCTTTTCCACAGTGTGTCAGTAGATAAATGAATTTAGGTAAACTTGGTACATTAAATAGAACACCATTTTTTATCAAGACATAGATTAAGGGCAATCAGTTGATTTTTTTTCTGTGCTTTATTTTGTGATTTGTCAAATTGTTTGTGTCAAAATCAAAGGCAATTTACCTTGAGATGATTTTATTTCAGTGTTGCTTGGAGTTTATTATTCAGTTATTTACTAGACTGTGATGCACACATATAGTTTGATGTATTCTTAAGATTTAAAATCTTGAAATTGCAAATTTTTTGGTAGTTATATTATCATGATTTTTAACTGGGATTTTTTCACAGATTACATTAAATGGATTCACCATTTAGCTGTGGATACGACAGCAGAGCAAGATGACATGGAAGTGTTTGCAGTGTATTTAACTTCCAGATATTTGCATCAGAAAATATAACTAAATAGTTCTAGTTAGCTTGAACACCATTAGGACATATACTTACGAATTTTATTATAGCTGCTTTATACTTTTAGATTTTTTTGCTTTTCCATATTCTATTTTACTATGTTGATCTACTTGTTTTTAATTTTGAAAAAATGCTTTGATTACTGTGGCATTACTGTAAACCTTGCCATCAAATATAATGGTGTCAAAAAATAGAATGGCGTCTCCAAGTTTTTCATGTCTTATATTTTTAATTGATATTAATTACCATATAAATTTGCAGGGTGCATTGTGATGTTTTGATGCATGTATACATATGCAAAGATCATAAAATATTTGGCATATATTTCTTCAAACATTACTTTTATAATGAGAACATTCTGAAAATTTTCTTGTAGCTATTTTAAAATGTAAACTATAATATTGTTAACTGTAGTCCCTTTAACAGGTTAACTGTCACTTTGCACCTGTTAACTAATCTATCCTCATTGCCGTTTCCACCCTCTTTACTTCCCACACTGGTTAACTATTCTACTTTGTACTTCAATGAGGTCAGATATTTTAGATTTCACAAATGACTGAAATCATACAGTATTTTTCTTACTGTTTTTAGATTATTATACTTAATGTAGTTCATCCATACTGCTACAAATGACAGTTTATGAGTTTTTATTATTGAGTTCCAGCATATATATATATATATATATATATATATATATATATATATATATATATAGAGAGAGAGAGAGAGAGAGAGAGAGAGAGAGAGGGAGAGACAGAGAGAGATAGAGAACTCAGATAAAAGTTAAAATGATACATTGCCATTAACATACTCTCAAAGTACCTTTGCTTCAAGTACAGTTGTCTTATTGTTTTTCCCACTTTTTAAAACTGTTCTGGAAATCCTCTTCCATGAGCATCTGCTTTTTTGCCTTAATATTCTGAATGGATTCAAACATTTATCACAATTTCTGATAAAGACCATTGTGCATCTTTATCCATCTTGCTAACAGGATCTGCTGTGGTGGGGCTTCTGGTTCTTCCTCCAAGCCAAAACATTTTGAATTGATTCAGTACCTCATGGCAATCATGAATGCACAACTAAGAACATGAAAAAGGATTTACGAACATTTCTCAAAATACTGCAGAGAAATGGCCAACAGGTATAAGAAAAAAAATGTGCACATTCTCTAATCATCAGGAAAATGCAAACCACAGCTGCAGTAAGATAGCATCTCTTCCTGAATAAAATAGCTATTTCAAAGAAGGAATAAGTAGGAAGTTTTGATAAAGATATGGAGAGAAGGGAGAGTCTTATGCACACTGTTGATGTGAATGTAAATTAATGTAAATTATATAGAAAACAGCATGAAGTTTCCTCAAAAATTATAAATAGAGTTACTGTATGATCCAGTTATCTCACTACTACATGTTTACCCAGAAGAAACTAAACCAGTATGCCCAAGAGACATTTGCACCCCCATGTTTGTGCACTCTTCATGATAGATAAGAAATGGAAATACACTGTGTCCATCAGCAGATGAACAGATAAAGAAACTACAGTACAGAAATGTTTTAAAGGTGTTAAAAGGCATAATTATTAGATTTGGGAAAAAATCTGTAATTAAATGTGTAAAGATAACAGTACAGATCTTACACTGGTTTGGCGTGGATTAAATATGAGAAATGTAGAAGTGTAATTAATCCTTGCTCAACAATACAGTTTCTCTACTATAATTCTAGGCATTTCATTTAAGTGTTCTTAATTTTTAAAGTAGTAATGAATGGCATTTTCTGAGCCCTCACTAAATGTCTTGCACTACTATAAATATATTTCATGTAGTAATGCATTTAAAATATTTTGATGTAATTGTATATGTCTACATATTAATTATACTTCAGAAATGGTTCTTAACATACATGAGGTCAATATTTTAATTTATTGACTTACCTCATTCATTATATGATATACCATTATTTTATTTTAATATTTCAAGAAAAAATACTGTAGTTCAATTATTTGTATGCCATATATTCCAAGAATTAAATCAACTTCATAGATGTCAAAATAGAAAATAAAAGTATATCCTACAACTGATGAAATATTAAACACCTCTTAATTGGGAAAAGTAAGATTTGGAACCCAGGCTTTTGCTTTCCAGGGACTATCTGCTCATTCTCACCACTATACTTTCATTTACAGACTGACAGTTTAACAGGTAAGAATTTTCAAATTAAAAAAATACATGAGACCAGCAAATGTATTAGTTGACATGTTTTTTGATAGTGTTAATTTAAATACTTACAGGCAATAAAAGTGGAAAAACACAAAAGTACCATGGAACTATATGAAAGAATAACTTTTATTGATGAATATTACTGAATAATTGCTGAACACCAATGTGTAAGAAATAGTTTCATCGAGAATGACTAATTGTGATAAACCAAACCAACATAAAGTATTTTAAAATGCTTCTCACTTTTCTTGTTTTTAAAACATCAATGTAAAAAAGAAAAAACAATCTTAATATATATTCCATGTAAAACCAAAAAATAAAAATATCTTGAACATGTGCCAAATTAAAGTAGGTATTCTATAAGTATTTCTATAATGACATAATTTTCATATTTTCATATTTAATAGTTTATATTGAATAACTAGAGAAATTCTCCTTGACCCTACACAAGGAATATTATCTCTGTGACCACTATTTTTTTCTATAGTTTATGGCAAATGTGCAGAGTCATAAAAAAATATAAACTACATTTATTGAAAAGAAAGATATATAAATAACTGAATGGAACATATAAAATTCTTTAAAAAGTAACAAATATTAGAATTAATGGAAATCTATGGAGCATGTCAGATATAAAATTATTATATAAGAATAAATTTAGCAATTATCACAATTGAATATATTTAAGGTATATAACTTGACTTGCTGAAATGAAATACATGAAACATTCACAACTGAACTAGTAGTATTTATTTTGGAATAATAGAAAAATCCTCATAGGTAAGTAATGAATAACATAGTAAATATCTGAAAAATGAGCTTCAAGCTCTGTATAGGTCAAAATGCTCTTGAAGGACATAGTCTCATATACCACATAGCAGACTGACTTGTTTGGCTGCTGGAACTCCTTAATATTGTAAAAGTATGTATTTTATAATCATCATTAATATATTTTTATATATTTAATTAATTATACTTAAATATCAAGATTCCTTTTTTGTGAATTAAGACAGTTCTGACATTTATATTGAAGAATAGAAAAATTTTATAAAAAGACATTATTAGGGCAAACTGGAATTTTAGATAGTAAATCATTTTTTAAAGATACAGTAAAAAGATTTATTTCAGAATAGGTAGAGTCAAACCCATTGATTACTGGCGTGGGATTTTAAAATCCAGAAAAATATTTCAATGCATATAGAAATTAACATTTTACAATCATACAAAAAGTAATAGATTGTAAAAAAATTGCCATGAGAACAAAATATTATTAGTCTCCTAATTCTTGCTTTATAAATAAATAAGGTATCAGACCTTATGGTGATAAAACAGTTAACTACATAGCAGCATTCAAAGGATTTTTTTCTTTTTTTTTTTGTAAACAGAGATCAAACTCATGACCTTGTGCTTTCTAGGGAGGCCTTGTGCCACTGAGCTATACCTGCCCCTTTTTTGAAGTTTATAAGGTATTATAGGTGAATTATTTTTAATATTCTTACAACTAAAAAAGTTTAACTAATATCAATGTCCAGAAAAGGGGGAAATGAGATTATTTAAAAATCAAAATAACTTGTTATCCAAGAAAAATGAGAGCCTGGGAAAACATATTTTCACTTAATATCATAGAGGGAAAGATAATTATGTATTAGAATTGTAATGGTTGGCACACTATGTCAACTTGAGAAGTTTAACTGAGAAACTCAGCAGGGAACCAGGATCCTTACTTTTTTCTTTTTAATTTTAAAAAGCAAAACAAAAAAAAGGTTAGAAATTATACAGAATTGTTTTAAAGTGTAAGGAATTAACACTAGCTAATATATTGCATACTGTTATCTCAGAACTAGTTGTTCAGGTTACAAAATCTAGATACAAAAGTGATCAATCAAACAATAACAGCACAAATTCTTCTTTTTGATGAACTAAGAGAGATTAGTAGTACAGTTTATCTGTCTAGCATTCATATACATACATACATTTATATATGTTTACCAACATACATTTAATCTTTTCCTTTCTTCCTTTTCTCCTTTCCCCTATCCCAGTAGTTCTGTCCTTTTGAGCACTTTCTTTCCCTTTCATTATTACAATATCTATTGTATATTTTATCACTGGTCATTTAAGAAATGCAAATTAAAACAACACTGAGGATCCTCATCCTGTGCAAGTGGAACGCACAGAGATTTTGAGTGCTACACCCGTCCAGGGGTGCCAAGTGGCTTGTGTATAATACAAAGGAGGAGAAGAGGCTTTTTGCTCTGGCTGCTGCCTTGAAGTGTTGCTTCAGTGCCAGGCCACCCTGCCTTGGAGCTGGCTGATTATGGACTGAAACCTCCACAGACAGTGAGCTAAATAAACATTTCCTTCCTTCATTTTGAGTGTCAGGTAATTTTGTCCTAGCAATGAGAGAAAAGTAACCAAGAAAAGATTTTAAGCTTACTCTAGCCAAAAGAAATGAGAGTTATAGGCTGGGAATTTAGTTCAGTGGCACAGTTCCTGCCTGGCAAGAAATGAGAGCTTCAACCAAAATATATATTGGGATAAGATTTAACAGTCACCATAAATAAATTTCATTTTAAACAGATAAGAAGATTCCTAAACTCACAGGTAATATAAGAAATAGCAGGTGACATATTTCATCTACTTGGCTAGTGTTATGAACTTTGGTAACCTATTGAATTAGTGCTAGTGAAATTAGTAAATTTTACACATTTCTGGTGAAATAAATAACTTATTCAGATATATGTAGAATAGTTTAGCAATTTCTACCAAGTCAAATCCTGCATCTACCCTTTGAAACAACAATTTCACTGCTGGCCAGACATGATGGTCCATGCCTGTAATCCCAGCACTTGAAGTGCTGAGACAGGCAGGAAGATAGATGTGAGTTCAAGGCACACAGTGATTTCAAAGCTAGCCTGAAGTACAAAGCAAGACCCTGTCTCAAAACAAAACAAAATAAAACAAAGCAAAACAATTGAAGTCAAATCAAAACAAAACAATACAGTTTCATTTCTGTGTATGGATAATTCCACTCACCGTATTTTGTGACTATTGAGAAGCAGGGCATGGAAATATGGTGATGACTAGTGTGTCTACAGAGCAACTGAATCAAATAACCGGCCTTATTTAATCTAAATCTCTTCAAGTTCAGGAATAGATGATGGTGTAGTCCCAAAAGATAGAACTTCAAGCCAAAATATGGTACCATATATCATATGCCACATTCAAACTTTGAAAGAAAGCTAGAGATTATTAACAGTGGCTTGAATTGCTTTTAAAGTAATGAGCATCTTTTTACCTAAAAGATTTATTGCAAAACTGAATAAAAATACAATCATGACTTTATAGTAGATAGGATAGATAGTTTTTCATACCCAAGATTTCCAGTACAGCATTCCTAAGGTAGAAGAAAACACTAAGCTTTAGAGAGAACCATGAATCAACTCAGGCAGGGATTAGGACTCCTACCAGTGGCCTGGAGTACAGGACTGGTCATTTGGGAACTGAGATAATGAGAAATACAATGAATCAAAATCAAGGACAGGAAACCAAGACAGAAGGCTCAACCAGATAACTGAGACAATATTTGAAACATGGGATAGAGTTACCACACAATGTTTTCCTAAAGCTGATAGTGGAATTCACAGCTCTAAAGACACACAAAAAAATTCTCTACACTCATTACAGGGTTTACAGGAATTATTTAATACCAAATTTCACATCTGCAATAAACCCAACTGAAAAGCAAGCAACGTGGATATCTGCTTTTACATATAACATGATATCTGTTCCTATACTTTAAATTATTGAGATATTCAGATGACATGATTAAAAAAATATATGCCCCGATCAATTTCTTCTAACTACAAGTCTATTTTTGGCGTAAGCTCCTCTGTGACCAATTATATAATTTTATGGTAAACTGATTTTGTGATGTCCAAGTTCAAATGATTCAAGTATAAATGATCACCAAGCAATTTATTATGTCACTCATAAACTGAATGCATTCACAGAAAAATATTTCCCAGTACAAAGTTTATATTTAAATTTATTTGCTTATATAACTTTTTTTGGAAAAAAAAAGAATTGTGCTATAATCTTACCAATTGATAAATTTCTAAGACATATGCCTTATTATTCTTTTATATCCTCAAAGGGCAGGCAACTTCCAGAACTAATTTTTACAGAAACCCAATATTAAGCTTATGAGTACACTTTAAGAATGTAAAATGTTTTTTAGACATTCAGTTTGTGTTTAAAACTCTATTACTTGTAAGAGATGTGAATAAATTTTCTAAAATTTAATGAGTATAAAGATTTTACAACCTGAGTTGGTTATTTTTATCCCATTGTATTAAATATTTATATAATGATTATTAACTATGTGCAGACAATGTATTAGACATTAGAAAGTGAGCTAGGAACATGATAAACAATATTCTTTCCCTCTTAAAACTTATGGTCTGGCATATACTATAGAAAAGTTATTTGCAGATGTGCTGAGTGGAATGAAACCAGCTCACTGAAGTGTATTACAAAGGGAATCTAAATGAGATTTTGAAAATCATTCACTTTTGGATATATAAAAGACCATATGTACACTTCAGCGATTCACTGTACTGATACATGTCTGGAAGCTAAGGGCCACCACTTTAAGCATCTCTTATAATTGTAGAAGCAAAGGTAATTTGCATTAATTGATCTCATGATGTCTCCATAAATTTAGTAATAAAAATATTTATACAAGATTTCTTTTCTTTATATACTTTTTTGGTAGAATATATATCTGATTATCTATCTATCTATCTATCTATCTATCTATCTATCTATCTAAAAGGAAGAGTCTTTAATTTTGGCCCATAATTTCAAAAGTATTGGCCCTTAGTTAGTAGGTGAGTTCAGCAATGGCAGGTTGGAAGGGATTTCTGCAAAGGAAAGTAGTGTGTATCATGGTAGTCAGAAAGGGAGCAATAAGGGTAGAACCAGGGAGGGAGTTCCAGGCGACCTGCCTCTTACCAGGCCCCACCTCTTACCAGTAAATCTGCAATAGCTCCTCTATGATCCAGCCACATTCTAGAAGCTCCACCTCTAAACACTGGGATATTTGGGAGACATTTTATATCTAAACCATAACATTTCCATCCTGGCCCTCAAACATTTCATATCCATCCTTTTATGTAAGATGTATTTAGTCCATCTCTTAAAGTCACCAAAGCTCCAGCAGTTCTAACACTGCTAAAAAGTCCATGTCCAAAGTTTCCTTTGAGACTCAAGGCCAACTCTATCTTGAATTTTGTGTTAGTCAACTCCTTGACTAAAAAAATAGTTTTCCAAGTATTTGTGTTTCTCTTAATATTTCTATTTTAATCTCTTCTAGTAAGAATCCTATTTTGTTAGTATTTTGTGACTTGTTCCTTATTTGGTTAAAAATTTATTCATAGTAATAATTGTTTCTGTAGTTTTTCATTGCTAATGATCAATGTCCAATGATATCAATATACTGTAATTTTTTAAACATTTTGTCTTAATTTAAAATTTTTATGTTCATGCTATTATGAAACTATTATGGTATGAATGTTTCTATGCACATGTATATATGTCATTTCAGAGCTATTTGACTAAAATTAATTAAGGAAAATAAGCCTGACCATATCAAGGGATCAGACTGTTAGCTACTGCTGTTTAACAAAACAGTTCACAGTTCTTGTGGCTTTAATGCTCGTCTTGTGAGATACTTTAGCTCTTCTACTCATCAGGCCCATGCTCAGCTAATCTCTTCTGTGTTTATCATCCATCATCATTATCATCAGTCATCAGTTCAAAAACCGACTGCAACTTTTTACATCAGGATGGTTTCACTGGGACAAATTCATCTCTGCCCGAAATTATCCTTCATCCTTGTGTAGGTTAGTTTGAATTTATTCTTATGCAGAGTCATGGTTCCGAGAGAGAGAGAGAGAGAGAGAGAGAGAGAGAGAGAGAGAGAGAGAGAGAGCAGGAAAAACAAAAACACCAAAGTCTCCTGAAATATAGGACTAGAAAGGGCACAGCATCCCTTCTGCCACATTCCTTTAGTCAAAATAAACTTTAAATTTAGTACACATTCTAGGAATAAAGAAACAGATTTTAGATATTCAAAGTTGTGTATTCAAAGTTCAGTCACATGGATATAGGAAAAGGTGGCGAATTCCACTGTCTTTGTAATGAGGATACCAGACCCCGTGTGCGGGAAGATGAATTGTAATGGAAGGTCTCCCACCCTGCTGGCATCAATCTAACTGACACAATCATTTTGACAATTTATGTTGCGTACATACTGAATTTCAGGATTCTGTTCTGTTGCTTTATTCAATTCCATAAGTTTTTCAGAGCAGGCCATCTAGAGAAGACTGTGGCTCTTCTCTGCTGTGTTTATATCTGGGTAAATGCACATACAGTTCTGAGATGCAGTATTAGGATTTCTTCTGTTCCCACATACCAGAGTCATCAGGTATTGAGCTGTGTTTTGACTTTCATCTGCCTTTTCTCTTTATCTTTCAGTATTTCTTAACTAAGACTGGGAAAAGCATTTATTCTAAATTGAATGCTTTCAAATCTCAATAAAACATTGTTTAATGTCTCTTTATGTCTAAAAAATAAGTTACTTTTTCTTTGATATTTGGCATCATGTCAGCATAGTTTGGTACAGCACTTCAAATAGTGTCAAGTCATTCCACTGGTGACTATGCAATTGAATCACTGAATGAATGAATAAAAGAACATTTTCCTTTTGAAAGAAATAAGAAACTACACCATTAAAGTAAAGCATAGCTTATTCTTTAGATTGCAAAGATATTTTTGGCTCTGACCCAGTTTATTTTTATACTGTCCTCTAATCAGCACCTTTTGGCTTGTGTTCACATGGTGTGTGTTCCTTTGCGCTGACTGTGACGCTGAATAATCACTACTCACTCACTCGCAGGTATCACCTCATTCTGGATTGTCCTGTTATAGTGACCTCTAGAAAGACGAAGGCAGCACAATAAATGAGCAATCCTGCCTACTTAGCATCTCAGCAGTGGACAGTTAGTTTCAGATTTTTGGCATATCTAGCATTTTTTCATTATAATTCATGCTATGGGATCTATTAAGAGCAAACACATTAACAAGGGCATTTATAAAAGTACTTTCCTAGAAAACTGTAAGATAAAAACTAGACTTTTTATGTTAAAGGGGCTACATCTGTGGCAGAGTACTTTTTTTAGAGAATATTCTGATATATGAAGTCCTAGATAATTGTACACATTTTTTATTAGCACAGTTTAGTAGTAAATGCATTCATTGAGGACAGTTGATACATGTACATGGCACATCTTAATTGTATATTTTTAAGCTTCTTAGTTTGAAAAATTCCATCCATATACTAAAGTAAAGACAGCTATATAATAACATATACTATTGTACTGGTGAGACAGAACCCAAGAGAAGTATAATAATCCTCAGAATGTGGTAATAATAGAGTCTTAAGAGTTGCATGATCAGGGTTAAAGTTTAAACCATGACTCTGTGATTGTACTATTAGTTATTATCATCTTATTTGTAAGCAAACAGAAGCAAGGAAAGGTTCAACAATTAGCATAATATCAGAGCTTGGGTAAGTAGTGTAGTGAGCTCTACATGTCTGAGTCTGACCTCAGGATTTCACCATTGTCCTACTCACTCTGTCCTCTTTCCTCAGCACTCATTCATGCATTCCGTGGCAGCTTAATTATGTCCATAAGCCCCTCTTTTATGGTGAACAGGCTCTTTAAAATCTACAAGTCATCCATTTTCCTTCTATTGCATCAAATTCTCTAGTGTGGATCACTTGCCCATGCCTTCTGGAATCCATCATTCTTGCCCTCTAAGTCTACTTTCTGAAAGTATTATGCCCTACATGGCATTACTGTAGTGGAAGCGGGATCAAAGATGTTTACCTTGAGACCACGCCCTCCTTCCCATATGACAACTTCCTTTTTCCTTTCCCAGTGGCGCGAGAAAGGTCCCAATCAGCTCCTTGTGCATCATCTATGCCCGCCCTAAGTGCTACCCCCGGTCATAGTTTATGTATACATCTCAGGCCCCACAGTCTAGTCAGAGAAATGCCAGGCGGTCTATAGTCATGGAGTTCGCTCCACGTCCTCAGAATACAGGCTACTTTTTATTTTATATTTTCTCTCTTATTGCACTGAAAACACTTTCAACATGTTGTTTTGCCATATTACTTACTTATTGTCTTTCAACATCATTTTCCTACCTAAGACATCTATTGTTCCTTAATTTCTTGCTCCTTTCTTTCTCTTTACACTTTGCTTTTCTTTCCCCAGCCATTAACATTTACCATTTATGTTGATGCTCCTCAAAACAGCTTACGCCTTACAATTATACAGAACTGTTATTATAAATGACATTTTCTACCACTTCATACTTAGAAGCTTAAAATGGGGGCCAAAGACGGTGGAACAAAATTTAGTAATAAATAATCCTGGCTTATAGTTAACAAAGATTGAAAAGAGAAAATGTGACTTACTAGCTAAATAACCTTGAGAAAGCTTCTATGAACTTTAATTTATAAATATTAAAGATTTAAACTATCTTAATAATACATCATTATTATGTATAAGTGAGCAATTATCTGCTAGAAATATAGCACAAAGCTTGGTATGATATATAAATCTTTACAAAACAAAGCACTAACATTCTTTATACACATTCCCCAGTCTCAAGCATCAATCAGTCAGTGTTTAGGATCTATTGCCATTCTTTTTTGATGACTTCTGTGCTTCTCACTTTTCCCACTTGTATACTGCAATTGGTTGTAAGTTACTGATTCCAGTAATTCCATTTTCTTGAGCCAGCCACCCATCTTTTCACTATGGGCCATTTTCATAGTGTGTTTGAACTTTGTTAGAGCACTGGCTTCTTGTGATAATGGGTCTTGTTAGAGATATCCTCTCTTTACAGTTATCATTGGATAGTGTCCATCCTCCTTTACTGGTGGTGTCTTTTATTTACACCAGGCCACAGGGTATTTATAATTGTCTCTTCTCTCATTTTCTTTAGCTCTTTTACTAATATTGATTTAAGTCACTACTGTGGGATCATGACTATTGTACCAGCCACAGCAGGATCTAAATATATATAACTCTAATGTCAAGGCTCTTATAACTGACATGTTATTTTATTAATATTTCAATATTTTTTCTGTGCTTGAAATTATGGTTGACTTTACTCAGAATCCACATCGACCCTGTCTCACCTGTCTCCTCTTCAGGGAAGGACGCTGAAGTTATGTTTATAGCCATGTGATCTGCCTGAGTCGTTTGATGGCGATAACCCGGGAGCATTTCTTTTCTGTTGGAAGTTAGAATTCATGCTTTTTTTAATTGGGGAATCAAACAAGTCAATTTTTAAAGTTTGAGAATGCAGCTGT
Organism: Hydrochoerus hydrochaeris; assembly: GCA_004027455.1. Classification (NCBI taxonomy): domain Eukaryota; kingdom Metazoa; phylum Chordata; class Mammalia; order Rodentia; family Hydrochaeridae; genus Hydrochoerus; species Hydrochoerus hydrochaeris. The sequence goes on along the minus strand of PVLA01004093.1, from coordinate 63,261 downwards.
AAAATAATTGGATGAATGTCATGTAAGTATTGTTTCTCATTTAAATTTAAGAAACAAAAGAAAAAAGTTCTTGATTGGTCTCAGATCAGAAATTCAATAATGGACTATTTTATGATGTTCTCACAAGGTCAGATACAGGAAAGTCTAGTTTGTAGAAGATGTTGCTCTTTATTTATAAAACTTGAAAACTGTTTGCAAAGTACTGACTGAAAAAACAATTTCTTTTAAAGAAAGAAAGTGCTATCTCACCTCCTAGCTCTAGCTCACCCTCCTCATCTTTCCCTGGGACTGTCACATCTGCAGCGGAGACTGCTCTGAATCTCAAATGGAAAGACGGACAGATGGAAGTTCTAACCTTTGCAAAGGGTATGCCATGTCAACCCAGTTGGGAACCTAATCAATTAAAACGTAAAGCCATTTACTCAGTGGGATTTTCTCCTGAACAAGATGATCTTTTGCCTATGGGCACACAAAACTTACTTTATTGTGCTCCTTTAGCTATTTTTAGGTTAAATCTAAAAACAAATGCAGAAGTTTCTGCTCAAAATGTCACTGGATGCTTCAATTAGTTCTGATTATATAAATGAGTTTATAGGAAGAAAAAATCTTATAAAAGTTTTTATGCAGACAACCAAATCTGTACTCCTAACAAATTTGGCAAGAAAACAGCTGTCTGCAATGAAACTGTGTTTTGCAATGTCCTTATCTTCTTGATATTTTGAAAAATCAGAATTAAATCTCTTTCTTTCTTTCTTTCTTTCTTTCTTTCTTTCTTTCTTTCTTTCTTTAGTTTTTATCGGTCCCAGGAATCGAACTCACAACTGCCTGCTTACAAGGCAGGTGTTTATGCCGCTGAGCTAAATCCCCAGCCCCTAAATCTCTTTAAATAAAAGAAATATTTCAGCTCATGTAATCTTTGTGATTTTGCTAGTATGCAAAATTTTAAGAAAAAATTAATATGAAAGTCTATGATGTTTTCTTATTTCTGTTAAATATAGGTTAGTCATCCATCATGAGAATTTTAAGTGAATATTTTGAATTTTTAGCCTCAGGATGACATAAATCATTACTAAGAGGATGTTGAAAAACCTGCAAATATCCAAATAATAATTGAGGTAATAGAGATGGATAGAGTTAAAGGGAATTATGGGTATTGTCTAGTGACTAGAGAGATTTAGGAGGACAATTGAAGGTGGGTTTGATCTATTGTACATGAAAATGTACTGTAAATACCACTAGAAGAGATCTAATCTGTTCATACAAAACACTACACTTAATACCTTACACAGTGCCTGGTCTTTATTGGGTATGAAATAAGTATTTGTTGGATGAATAAGTAACTCAGTGACCTGGAGGGGAATTATTTTCATATAATTAAATTCCTTAAAGTGTCCAGGATAATCATAGAAATTCCAGTGGTAGTAGTTCCACTTAGAGTATCATAATACTGACAAAAATAAAGCTAGAAAGTCTGGTCTGTAGGAATCAAATGCTAATTTATCTCTATATTTTCCCCATCACCTCCAAATATAGTTTCATTTATTTATCAAGATACTTGAAATTTGTGGGTGACATTTCCTATAGGCAATTATGTAAAACATTCTGTTGATTCTATCTTTGAAATATGTTATGTAAATTTCTCCTTCAGCTTTATCATTCATGTTAAAGAACACGTAATCAATAAATGCTTTTCAAATCAAAGAGTATATGGAGAATAACATACCTGACTCACACATTCACTGCAAGGCTTGAGGAAGGAAGAGAGCCTTGCACAGAACATTTTCTAACTTTGTAGTTTTGTTCTTTTTGTGTTGAAAGACAAGGCAAAAGAGGAAATTTTCTCAACTGTTATTATTGTTGTCATTTCCAACTGTCTTGAGTGCCTAATGGTTATTTCTATTTCTACATCCTCATTCAATCTGAATTTAACACTTTCAAAGCAAAATATCCATCTACTCTCCTAAAGCCCTCCTTCTGAGTTTCCATTTTATTTAGGACATGCTGTTTTAGGTAGCATCTACCATATTGGGAGCAAAATTAGACCAAAGTTCCCAGTGACATCAATTGCCAAATTAATCACTTAAGATATTTTTGGTATACATTCTTTTTTCTATTCCAACTGCTGGTTATACAGGTCCCGGTAACCATATTTGAAGCCCGGATAATTGAAAGAGATTCATAATAGAAGTCATTTCCTAACTACATAGCAAATGCTCCCTCAGGCTGCAAATATAGGACAACTTTGGTAATGTCAGTCTTTTGATGATCATTCACCTTTGGCATTTAAAATTATTTGAAATCAGACTCAGAAACTTTCACTCTATGTCTTCAATTTTTCCCTCAAAGGAACTTTCTCCATTCAAGCATGACCATGAATACCTTTGACATCAGAATCAGAAATTACTCCCCTTTAGGAATTACGCTACTTCCTCATATGGACACCCAGTTAAGCAATTTAATTTGGCTACTTGTAGGTACATCACCAAAAATGAAAATACTCTATAAAGGCAGCCACAATTTATTGTAACACAATTTGAGCAAGAAGTTAATAATAAGGAGAATGACTAATGCTTAAATAATTTGCTATCTATATAAGCAGCAGAGGAATTAGCTCTGAGACTGGAGTAAAAGATCATAAAACTTTTTTATAATAATCCTAATTGTGTCTCAAATTGAAACATAAGAGTTTATGGCTGAAAAAAGAAGCATAATTCAACCATCCTGTCTCATAGATAATGTACTGAGGAAACAGTCAAAATACATATATCAACTTTTTAGCATGTGATGGAAGTTATTATAAATATATTTACTGAATTGCTACTATTTCTGATATTTATAAGGGAAAAATATCTTGTACTTTTATTTACAAAGAAAGTCTTCCAAAACTCTTTAATGTTTTCTTTATAATAACATGTGTGTGTATGTCTTGATTGCTCAGGATTGAGTCATTTAGAATTAGTTGTGGTCCTTCCTTATCACAATCAGAACTATTTTAAGGAAAGAGTGATTTTGAAGAAAAGTCTGATTCTGCTATGATTGTGTTACAAGTAAACTGTATTTACATGAAGCATCACATGAATTGAAAAATTATACTCAGCACTAAATTAGCTCATTTAAATCGTATTTTATTTGCATCCATTTCAGTGAAAAATGCAGAAGATGTACCCTCTGCTGACCCTATGCTAATTTCAGGTTTGTCAGAGAAAATTCAAAATTAACTCTGTGGTGTGTTTGCAAGTACTTCAAATGAAGTTGTATTAAAAAACAAGATCAAAAGAGGATTATTTAGTGGATTGAAAATGGAGTTATATGTTGTCACTAAAGGAAAAGTCAGAACAATTAAGTTATAAAAATACACTAGGTTTTTATTTAAAGGAAGGCTTATTGTCATAGAATTTCATCACGTGGAAAACTGAACAATAATACAAAAATGTAGACTAAGAATAAGAATTTGACAACTATGCTTTGAATTTTAAAATATGCATTTTGATCTGACCCATTTAAAAGTTAATGTTTTGAGCTGTAACAGTTGATGAGGTGAAAAATGCAATCAGTCAGCTGAAAAGAAGAAACAATAAAAGGAGAATGAAGGAGACTCCCATTTTAGTGTTTCCTTTCTTCTGTGGCACTAAACATCAACAATGGTAATGTTGCTGCATATTCATGCTAACCATTTTTGACTATAGTCTCTCAGAGGTTGATGGAACTCCTAGGACACTTTAATAAAATTTTTAGACAGAGTATGAAAATTTAAAGACAATAAGCCAAAAACAATAGTAGCGTGACAGTGCAGTTTGAGAAAGAAAAGCTATAGAAATGAAAATTTGTCATCCCAAGAAGAATCTCAATGGAGAAACATGAAAATATTTGTGACAACTTAAATGTCAAATGACAGTGGGGCAGCAAAAGATACTCAGATATCTACAGAATGGAATGCTATGCAGTTATAAAAAAGGAATGAAGATTAGTTTGGAAAAAGATTCAAGATACATTTCCAAGAGAAAAATAATGTAATAAACTGAAAAGGATTGAAAATATAAAACCACACATTTGAGTTGACTTGTAAATTTTGAAAAAACCACCTCCTAAACACTAAAGTGTTTAAGAAATGATTATTTAACTCAGATGAGAACAGTTAGGTGGTGTATGAGAGAACAAACTTGCCTTTGGTATACACTGTTTATTAAAAATTTTTTATTGTATTGTGCATAGGTAAAGTTTACCATTTTCACCATTTTAGGTGTATAGTTCAGTAGCATTAAGTACATTCATCTTCTTTGCAACCACCACCACCATCTGTTTGTAGAATTTTATCTTATTCCCAAACTTAAACTCTGTACATATTTTTCAGATTTTGACAATAATTTATAAATATTATCCATTTTACCAAGTTGTGGAACCAGAAAATGAAGAATTTAGTTCAATAGAATGGATTATGAGAACAGAATCTAGAAAATTTGGTATGTCCTTTTGAGAAACATAGATGTTGAGTGCATATATAGATAAGATTGGGATAAATTTCAGTTAAATCAGTAAAATGTACTTTATGGAGAATAGTCAGAGAACCTGGTTAGTAGCCTTGAGAAGGACTGGAACTAGAGAAGACTAAAAAGACTGAGAGACATTAAAGGATAAATGTCATAGTAAAGAACAAGGCAGAAGGGCTGGGGATATAGCTCAGTAACACAGCACCTGCCTGGCAAGCATGAGGTTGTGTTTCATTCCTGGGAGAGAGAGAGAGAGAGAGAGAGAGAGAGAGAGAGAGAGAGAGACAGAGAGACAGAGAGACAGAGAGACAGAGAGAGAGAATCAGAGAGTATAATAATCAACATCAGGATTTGTTAAACAGTCCCAGCTATTTCCTGGGGTGTGCAGCAGGGCCATTGTCCACAGGTCTCTAAATATGTTTGAATCTGAACTTTCGGTAGTAAAAACAGAAACAAACATAAATTCCATATTCATATTATTTATGCACATGACTTAATAAGATTTGGTTAATATCTAAAATAGTATAATACACATTAAAGTAGGAGTTTGTTGTTAAAGTCAATCCTATTTAGTAGCCTTTGTAAATATTTTATCAGATGTATTGGAATCATTGTTTTTTGGAGTATAGATATTGAAAAGCTTGTATGTATTTTGTGATTTTTGTGGGTTTTTTTGTGATGTGAATATTATTTTCAGTTCTTGTTGCAACCGCTTGAACTATTTTAAGCCTGTTTTTTGATGGTTTTTCTAGATATTGCTTAAACTAGGAATTTCCTTAATTGTTCATGTGCATACTTTTGCAAAGTATATAAAATGTGCTTAATCTTTTTAGTCTCTTGGTAAATTAAAATTAGAAAACACAGTAGGATACCTTGATTTTCCATATTGCTAAAATGAAATATCCCACCAATACCAATTATTGACATGAAAGTAGAACTCTTATTGTTGACAATTAATGATTTGGTGCAATTACTGGGGAATATTCTTGAAATATTTACTAAACATATATATAAATCAACTAGTATGCTGCCTCTTTTAACCTTTATATTGAATAGAAATACGGGTTAACATGCACCAGAAAATGTACAAGAATGTAATAGAAATATATTTCATAATATTTAAACCTGGATACAATAAAATCTTCACCAACTGTAGAATAGTGTTATGTTTATACAGTTTAATATCATTAAGCGATTCACTCTTGGTACACAGTCTGCTGTTTACTAAAGATAAAAATTAGCAAAAGAAGCACTTAAAGAATATATGTATTTTAATCCATTAATGTAAATTTGAAAGACCAGAAAACTAACTTAGAGTGTCATAAGCCAGGTGGAAAATGTAGGTAGCATTTGGGAAAGACTGAAACAGCTTTCTTCGAATCCATTACTGTTTTATTCTACGATTTTGGTTTTCACTGTAAAAAATTCATATAGCTGCACATATATGATTTATGTGAAGTTTTAGTCTTAAAAATTTCAAAATAAATGTACTGAAGTTTTAAGTCAGATCTCATTTGTCTTTTTTTCCCTGCATGCTTTGGAAATTAAAATAAGAAAATAGAAATTCTTGCATAAACTAAAACTGAACAAACTTTTGGCAATATCATTGTTAAAACTGTTGAATTAATAATGGCCTCCCTCTAAATTGTCATTAAACTTATTTTTTTGCTTAAGTTATAAAAAAGATACAACTAACACAAAGTATTAGTTGTTTCATTTTTATCTTTTACTTAATTATAAATAAAATAAAAAGCTTAATAATTTCAGACTGAGAGCTATAGATTGTATCTCCCTGTTTTGTTGATCACTGATTTATTTCTGTCTGCAGATCCACTTGAATTAATGCCTGAATCCTGTGGAGTCAGACAGTAGTTTCCAAAATGTGTTTCTAGAATCCTGGAGGTTCAGTAAAAATATTTGTTAATCTCCCTCAAACTCTGGGAATTTGAAGAGATATGACAGATGAGAAAGGCGATTTTGAGAATGTAAGGTTGCATAAGCATATTGTCATCTCTTTAAATACTTTCCACAGCACGGCATCCTTCATTTAAAGTGCAGAGTACCTCAAGCAATAGGTATGATACAAGAAAAGATGGAACCCAACTTTTAGTGCTGGAAACACACTGTGATATTTAATCACAGGAGCAAAGAGGAACCAGAGATCCTGCAAAACAGAACTCATAATGGTGTTGACTCGAATTTGAATAATGTGAGAAAGTCAGGAAATGGACTTAAGATATTCTCAAACTTCTAATCTTAGATGGCTCTAAATGATGTCCCACAGCATCTTTGCTTACTGTCTTATTCCATTCTTTCTGTGCAAGCCCTGCAGGTTTTATAACATCCTCCCATTCAGCTTTGAGTCCACTGCAGTGGGACTGCTCTCCTCACAGCACTGCAGTCTCCTTTGGTAGAGACACTAACTAGCTTGTCTCATGGAATGTCACTGAATAACTCAGGACCGTTAGACATATTTCTCCATGTCTTCCCTGTTAAAACATTTTAAACACTCCTTGTTCCCCTGACTCTCAGGACACTACATTCTTCTAGTTTCCCTCCTACCTTTTTTAACTAACGTTTTTATTTTCCTTTTTAACTCCATTTCCTTTGATTGAACATTAAAATTTGAACTTTCTCAGGGCTCACACTTTATTAACTACATTTACTTTCCTCAGAAATCTCCTCAATGTGCGTATTTGAAATTTCACCCATGCTAAATAGGTACTTCCAGTTCAGAGATTGCATTTGTTTGACAATGCCATATAATCAACAGATATTTACATGCATATGTCACAATGCTAATTCATATTTATCACGATCCAAACAAAATATTTTACCAAACTTTATGTACTTCAATCTGTGAAACTGTTATCTTTTTAGTTGTGAAAACAGGAATACCACATTAATATTTCTTATACCCTAATTAAAAATCAAGTACATCTAGAAGGCAATGGTGTGTTTCAAATCTCAGCTAGTTCCCTAAATATTCACCTGTCTACATCCCTACAGTCATTCTCAGAGCCATATTGAAAGTCACTATTACTTCTCTCTTCAATTCTTGCATTCTTCAACAAATTTAGAATTGTGATAACTCGTCTTCACTCACTAATTTTAGAGTCCTCATAGTCTCTTGCCTGTTTAAGATTAAGAGAAAATTCTTCTTTTAAAATAGATATACTGGATCCTGTCCTTACCCTGTTGATGATCATTCAGTGGGTTTCTCAGATTACTTTGGATAATGGCCAGATTTCTAACCAGGGTCACACCAATCGCTGCAATATCTTTTGCCTCATTTTATCCCACATTTCCTCTTGCTCACAGGATTCCAGACACATTAGCCTCTTTCTGCTTTTCTTATTTACCAGCCTCCTTAGTGGTTAGCTCTTCAAAGTCCTCTGTTTCTTTGTTGCTGAAAATCTGGCTTTCTTCTCATATGTCTTCTAATCTCCATCCTCACTCCACTTTTTTCTTATTCCCAATCATTTTCCTAATGTCACTTCCATGCAGAAACTTTCTTGAATACCTGCAACATGTGTTCTCACTGTGCATTATCTGTTCTCTTGGAAAAAAGAAGAAGTATAATAAAATTAACTACAGTATTTGTTTTTTAATGTCTATATCCTCAGTAACTTAAAAATTATTTGAAGATACAGCTGTACTTTTTAATTTATTATTTTAACGACTCCAATGCTTGTGAGAATTTGCCAGATTTTGGTTGCTTTGTGAATATTAGTTTATTAAATTCATAACTGGGTAAGTAAATGATAGGCTTGGACTGAGCTGCTATTACATATTGCACTAAGTAACTTTCTAAACTCAAATACCAGTTAGCTGTTGACCTTCAGTGAGTCACTTGAATGATTTATTCCAACATTTTTCCTTATGTATAAAAAGAATGGGTTTATCTAAATTATTAAATTACCATAGCCTGCTGCATAGGTCTAAGGAATGTTCAATCAGTATATTATAGCAACATTCAAATAAATAATGTTTTAAAAACTGTATTATTTTGTGTTGATATTGATGCCTTTAAACTGGTTTCTTGTATACATAATGGAATAAAAATAATTCTATTCAATCATTGAATCATAAAAAGATTTCTTAAATAATTAGAAATAGTACAGGCCAAACTGTGAAATGATTAATTTTCAAATAAAAATTGTAGAATCTATTTTGGATTGACTAGTTTCTGATTTTTTTAATATCACTAGGAAAAAGACATTCCTTTTTAATGAATATGGTGCTCAACACAACTTGCTCTGTTCTAAAAGAGTTATTGTTTGCAGTATATTCTTCTCCCAGGTCTGCAAATGGAAATTTCATACCAGTTTGAGACCCATAATGCCAATTTGTGACTTAAAGAACATTATAAGGAATTGGAAAAGGTTTAGAAGAATTGAGCTAAAAATAGAATCTAAAAAGTGCTAAGCTATAAACAAGTGGGATTAAAAATGAAACACATTAAGAACTTGCTATCTCAAGAGATTATACATGCATATAAATTAAATATATTCATGGGCAATTTAGATAAAGTCATAGGCCAGGGGACTGCCTTTGTGAATAGGGCCAGGACCTGACATCAGTGGACTACTGGGGAAATTGTTTAAACATTGCAAAGACTTACCTCTTTCTTCTTTTTTTTTAATCCAAAAAGAAAAGGTTATAGTCATATGTGCTATTTTCACACAGTTGTTTTATGTATAAAATCACATAATTATGGGGGAGTGCTAGCACGGAACAGGACAAACAATGTGCATTTACATTTTTGAAATCTGGACCTGTTTAATGTGGAAAGTCCAAGGGATGGGCTAGGGGAATACTTTTAAAGATGCAGAAAAGTGAAAATTTTGAAAAGTATTTGGGAGAGTAGATATTGCCTTCTAGAACTGTTTGGAATTTAAATATAATATACATGATGCTTAGGAATTCATTGAAATAGGCCCATAGATTCTCCTTGTTTGTCTGTCACCAGGAGACCCCAAAATAAGAAGTGGATCTGAGCCAAACATTTCAATAAACAAAGGAATGGAATAACAACCTAGGAAACACAGAAAGTAAGAGAATGTGGGATAATTGCCTATTAAATAGGATTTCTAATTTGAAAATAAAAGGGGTCCAGGAGACATAAATAACAATATAAAATATGAATTGTGGTCTTCAAGATGAGTTTTATGTCATCTTCAAAACTTTTTATATTTCCTTTATTGATGAATCCCAAGGAAGATTTACAAACTCATGGTGCTTTTCATAGCTCTGGGCAGGATGAGATTTTATACGCAGTAAGTGCTTAATTTTAGATCTCTTCACGGTTTCATCACATTCTTTGTTCTTGTTTTTTATATCTTAAGGATCTGAGGCTATGTGTGAGGACCCAGCAAGAGAGAGGAAACAGGAAGAAGAAGAAAAGCCCCAAATTCATGTGGAAACACAGAGTGAAGTAATGTAATGGTGCTCAAAGCGGAGAATCAACAGCAGGAAGAAGGCTGTGCTGGCAGGAGAAGCTTGGCACTGCCTGGCAGGAAAGGAAACGACGCCCAGCGTAATAAAGCTCCGGATGGGCAGCAGCTGTGGTCACTGTTTCAGACAGTGGACTTGGCTCACGTGAGAGGAGCTGCTTTCTGGCTTGCTGGCGACACAATAATCTGTCTCAAGAAATTTCCACTTCCAGCCATAGGAAACTGTACATGTTACAAGGTGAAGTACAGACGAACAGGAGGCAGCAACTCTTGCTCTGTCGGAACGTGGCCACGTACTAGCAACCGTACATAATTATGAGAATGGAGTTCACGTAGCTTGTTTTTTAATCTTTGGAAAGGGTAAATAGAAACATACATAGACTTAGAATCTGCCCTATATTTAGTTATCAACATTCAGTAACGATATTGCTAGCATGCTGAAGCAGGGATGCTAGTTTCCTTACTCTTGTTTATGACTCATTTTTGGTTATGACTTTTAACTTCCACTCACATAGCAACTTAAATCCTTTAAGATTTTTTCCATATTATGAGATGTCAAGGTCATGGCCTAGGTCCTTATCTTTCTCTGTGAACTGTTGCTTGCCCTGCTGACATACCTTACCCATTCCTTCTCTTTCAACCGCTGCGCACTGATTCCCAGGAGGCATTTAACCCAGCAAGGCACATTTACTTTTAGTTCGGTATGAGTTTTCTCAGCTTTATGCCTCAGTACAAGGACGTCTTATATGTGAGATGACTCAGTTTTCATCTGCTATGGGCCCAAGAAATATTTTCGCTTTATGTTCAATGACAGTTTCTCCTTTCTTTCATTTGATTTTTTCTCCCTCAGTAAGCTTAGCTTAATTTAATTTGCTTTGAATTTTTTCCACTTCACTATGATATTCATATGATTATGATTATACTTCACTGTGATTATTTTTCATTCTGATTCTTAGTTATCTTATTATGATTGAATTCTATATAATAAGAAACCATTTCCATTTCACTAATTTAAAATTATTGGTATGAATAATACTATTAATATATTTTCTGAAGGTGTTACATATACAATTCTTAGACTAAACTGGGATAGATTTATCTTAGTGTTTCTGTGTCCCTCACCTGGTCTCTTCTGAATAACTTGGGTAGACATTTTCTATACAATGTTTTCTTTGCAGTCATATTTTACCCTACCGGAGTCTTCTTTTTTATTTATTTATTTTTGGATTTAGGAAAACTTATGTGTATCAAAGTAGCATAACAGTGAGAAAAGTGCATATAGACTGGTGTGTAAGGGTCGTGAATTTTTATATACTCTATCTAGCATGTCCTTGTTTCTTACTTTACTCAAATTAGATTCTACAATCCATCACCATAATCATTCTATTTCATACCATTCTAGTGATATACTTCCTCTTACATTAGCGTACATTCTTAGTATCAGCACTGATTTAATCAGACTCTATGCCTGCCCATTTTCTCCTCCCATATAGTCACCCATGATATCTGTCCCTTTTTTCATGGTACTGTAAGGACACTGCCCCTGGCCCTATCTATAGTTCCTTCTTATTATGCCATTGCACATTACCATTACTTCTTATCTACCTGAGGGGAACAGGGAAATAGATCTTTGGCAAAAGGAAAGGGACAGGAGGGAGCAAAGCAGCCAGAAAGGGAGCATATCAGGACTTAAAATTTGTCATGTAAATTTTCCAGCAACCCACTATGTATGGAATCTTAACATATTCCCAGCATGAACTAAACAGCAACAACAACAACAATGAAAATGGGGGAAGGAGATCTAGAGATAGATGGGAGGAGGTGAATGGGAAGGGGAAAGGGAATAAAAAGAATCAAGACATGTGATGCATATGTACCCATTCCCTAAGATGAGTGCAAACATCATGTATTTCAAACACAGACTAATAAATAAAAAAGACATGTGAGAGATGTGCTAATAATTGAGAGAGAGAGAGAGAGATAGAAACAGGAACAGAGATAGACAGAGACAGATAAAACAGAGTGACAGAGAGACAGAGAGATCTACAGTGTTTGACCCTTTTCAATTCTGTATCATCAAAACTTCTAGTTTCATGTGTTTCTCATGGCATAAAAGTAGGTATATTTCTTAATCTACTCATCTCTTCAGTTACTATTTCATTTTTTAGATCGTCTTTATAAGAAAAAGTATTGGAAGATCAATTTGTATTTTTATCATAACACTTAAGCCTTTATTCACATATTCCTTCAAATACTGCTTTTTCCCAGTGTCCTTGCTAAATCCTAGAGTCATTCCTAAGTTTTAAACTTTCTGGGTCAACCATGAGCATTTGACCCAGATATTCTCTCTTTTTCTACGAAACTTTGAACTCACTTGACTTCGAGGATGCCATTCTCCCCTGGTTTTCTAGCTACTTTGTTTGTCACAGCTTCTCAGATCTTCTAGATCAAAGGCTGGCAAATATTTGTGTAAATGGTCACATAGCAGAATAGTTTAGGCTTTGTGTACCATCTATGGTCACTTCTTCATTGAATAATCATTAAATGTGTAAAAGAATATTCTTGGATTATAGACCACCCAGGAATACACTGCTGGCTAGATTTGGCCCAGTGGCTATAGGTTTCCACCTCCAGGGCTTCTATGTTTTCATATATCACATTTCAGATTTCAGTCCTTGAATAATTTCTCTCATCATTATAGATTTATTCATCATTTATTCACCTGATGATCTCATCAGATCTTAAAACTTTAAGTACCATTGTTTAATGATGACACATACTTATGTGTAGACGTAGCTCAGACTTTGCTCCTGAAATCCAGAGTTATGTATCTCATGGTCTCATACGTTTCCCTTTATACAATTACAGTTACTTATGCCTTGAAATGAGATCCTGATTTTTTCCTTAGAATTGTCCCACACTCTACATTTCTCATTTCACTAGAGCTCCATTTGTTCAAGTTCAGAAACTGCTGTTGCCTTTGCCTTTTTTTTTGTTACTGTAGTTATTTTAAACCTTACATTTAATCTGTAAGCAAAACTGGTGAGAAAATGTGCATATAGATATTGGTATCCTTATCTAGCTGTCTATTTCCAGCTATTTAGAAACACGTTATTTTCCTCCATTCATATCCTCAACATGGTCTAAAATAACCTTCATTTCTTACTTGGCTTGTTGTAATTATAGTCCAAAGCAGTGCTTCTCAAAGTATTACCCACTGAATAGCCTGACGTTGTGCATTGAAACAGAGCTTATACCACAATGCCCGGGATCTAGGTCACTAAACGTGTAATTTTGTTGGCTCAGTATTTTCCCTTCATGAAACTTTGGTGATGCAGTGTTAGAGTTCATTGTTGAAATGTTCCCCTCAAGGTGGATGTGACTGGATTGTGGAGTCCTGATACTCACCAGTGGATCAGTCTATTGATAAGTTTATAGCTAAATGCAATGTGGGCAGTGAAACTTGGTTGAGGAGGTGGTCCCTGACCTGAGGCCTGGAAGACTCTGTCTCCTTCCTCTTCCCTTGGTGTTTGTCTCCACTTCCGGTTGCCTTGCCAGGAGCAATTTTTGGCTTGCTGTTGCCCTTTGGGGCCGCTATGAACTGAAACTTCTACAGGTTGTGAGCCAAAAGAAACTTTCCAGCTTTAATTTGTGAGTGCTAAATATTGTGTCCCAGAAATGAAGCAATTAACTAAAATATTCAGGAAGTTGCATGTTGAATTGTAGTTAAGCACAAATGTCTCATTTACTTTTAAACCGACATTTTGAATATTCCCATCCTGATGGTCTTTCTGCTTACGGACTTTCTCTTGTTTTATTCTTATCCCAGTCATCTAAGGAGTCCATCATTTGTTTGTTTATTTATTTATGTATTTATATTTTAACAATTTTATTGTGCATATTTAAAGACATAACATGATGTGATATAATTATTGAAATGATTACTATAATGAAAATAAACTAGATCATGTAAAAATCTTTCAGTGGCTTTGATTTTTACTGTAAGTAAAAATATATTTCTCAAATTGAGTTCAAATGTTTATATTTACTCTCCTGCTTCTTCTCTTAATTTCTTTTTTGAAGCTTTTATGTTTTGTTAGCACTCCTTTGCAGTATATAATGATTACATGCTTTGTGGAGAGCTGGTATATGTATATATCATATCTTAATTTTTTTCATCCCTTCTCATTCACTCCCCTCCCTTCTCTCCATCTACAGATTCCTTCCCATTTGAAAAAGACTTATATTACCTGTTGTTTTCTTTTATTTTGCTCCATTGTTCACTGTATATTAGAAAAGTGGGTTTTTATGTTCTTCAAATATGCCATGGGAACTGCCTTTTACAAGGTTCTCTATTTAATCTTCCCTCTGCTTGTAATAACTTTCTCCCAGTGAGTATAACATTCACATACATCTTTCAGATCTTTTCTTGCAAAAATATCAGCATATTCTTCTGTGGTCATTTTATTTTTTCATTGTTATTTTTTATCATTTGTATGACAGCCTATATTACAGCATTTTCCTCTCCTGGCACAATATAATGTCCTTTTTAAATTTATTTTTTCATTGAGTAGATCTTTATTGAATGTTTACTGTGTGCCACATCCTGTTCTAGGCTCTGGGGATTGAGTCATGAACAAAGAAAAGTACTCTGCCCTTGTGGAGTTTACACTCCAGATTGGAAATTTTTTTCATTCTCTGCAGTAGAACATAAACTCCATGAAGTTAGAGCTGTTGCTTGTTTATTTAATTATGCATTCCCAGTGTGAGGAACGGTGACTGATCCAAAGTGGGCACTACTAAGTGTGAATTGAGCCCGTTAATGAACAGTTTTATTATAAAATTTGGTATAACATTTACCAGACTGTAACAATTTTGTACATCTCAGTTTAAATTCTAAATTATTTAGAGATACAAGATTTATTTATTTTTATTGATAATGGTTCCTTGTATAGTGTGTTTAAGAGTGAATGGAGAAGGTATATAGTAAGTAGATGTTGAATGTAAAACCCTACAGGATATTTTGCCTACAGTGTAATATTCATACCAACAGATGGTGACATTTTATTACAAATAAGTAAAATGTGGTCTCAGCTTTTTTTTTAAATTTAAAAAGTAAAAAAAAATTGTGTGTAATATAATTAAGCTTATTTTTATGTTAGATAAGAAGTAGAAACATTGATAGCAGAACAGTGTTTTAGTAAGTTATATGATTTAGGATGTAATGTGATATTTAAGGAAACAAAGTTATAGTTTTGAATGCCTTACTATGTCTAATTTAAATGGAAAATTATACTTTAAAATTCTTCAGATTTACTTTTGGAATCAAGAATTCCTTTAGATATTTATTGAGCACCTGAAAAACAAATTTCACTGTTGTTACACAGATTTATTTTTCCTAGCAAATTTTTGTTAATTCTCCCAATTTATAAAAAAAAAATATCCCCATACTTTCACCAGGTCTGTTTCAAGAGCCATACTAGACTCAAGGGTGAAGAATGAAAAAATTCCCAGTTTTAAGAGGAAGATGGTTAGAATAATCTTTGCAAAATTTACTCAGAGTCTTCTTACTGACAAAAATCGACTTTCCAGGGAAATTGATTTTGTCAGAGACTTACAATGTACGATCAAAAACACACTGAGTATTTAAATAAAACAAAATTTATCATCACAAAGGACACATTGGCATCAATCTTCCTCAAACTAACTTCAAATACACTCCTATTTTTCTTGCTACTTTCTAAAACAGTTGTGCAAATGCTTTCATAAATGCTCTTGAATTCATTCAAACCATCTGCTTTTTATGAACAGTAATCAGGATACTTGAACAGATTAAAAAATGTTTAGCGAGTTAATAAAGCACAGTTCTGCATGTGCCTATGAATGACTGAGGACCTGACGCAGGAAACTGTGGGTGGGAAGTATGCCTGTTTCTAAAGAGCTTCAGTCTCCAGCCATCGCCTCTAGACATCAGCCTCCCGGTTCTTGCACCTCCCAGTGCAGACTACTATCAGTAACTCTATAGTGAGCTTCGTGCCTCTTGTTTGGCTGCTTCCTTTTCTTCAGTTGATCAATTATTGAATCCTTCTGCAGGTGGCCATTGATGGCCATGCAGATGCCATTATGGAGACTTGGCCTCTGATCCTGGGAATCTCCCTAGTAAACCTCCTTGAATAATTATAGGTATATACTCTATTGATTCTGTTCCATTAGAGAGCCATACTGTACCTTTCATGATTATTTTGTCCCTGAGGAAGGGCTAGAAATACTGTGCAGGAGCTACTGGCTGAGGAAATGTCATAATGTTTTCAGAAGCTTATCTTTCTGTGAGATGGCACTCAGCAATGGTATGCACTGTTTTTTTTTATCATATCTAGCAAAGAAATTCACAAAAGAAAACTTTGAGTCTTCAGAAAGTGACAAGAAATGAAAGAAAGTGATATAATGTGTTGGAAACCAGGGGGAATATTTTGAATGGGATGAATGGTAATGTCTCTTTTACTGTAATATATTTTAAAAATGTAAAGAATATCAACATTTAGTGTGATCCTTGTATAATGATGTTTGGAAAAGGGAATTACTCCCATTTCGGTTTCTTCCAATGGGAAAGAGATTAGGAAATGGAGAAAGAAGAGAAGGAAAAAGAAAGGGGATAAAAAAGGAATCAAGACATGCTGCATATGTTTACTAGCTTTCCACAAAGAATGTAAATATTATATATTGCAAACGATGTATGCTAATAAAGAAAATAAATAATAGGTGCGTGCACATATGTGTGTGTGTGTGTGTGTGCGAGAGAGAGAGAGAGAGAGAGAGAGAGAGAGAGAGAGAGAGAGAGAGAGAGAGAGAATCACAGAGAGATCTCTCTGGTTGCTGGATCATTGATTGTGGACTTTCTAGACTCTAGAATTGTAAGAATAAAATTTCTGGTCTTCATCAATTACCCAGTGTCAGGTGTTCTGTTACAGCAGCACAAAATGGACACAAGCAAAAAATCAGTACAAACAGTGCTATAACAAATGCATGGAAAAAGAAACTAGTTTTGGAACTGGTTAAGGATAGAGGCTAGAAGAGTTTGGAAGAGCAAGCTTTAGAAAAAAAAAGTCACATATGGCCATAAAATAAGAGGTCAGAATGATTTTGGTTAGGGTTCAGGAAAAAAGATTTAGAGATACACTGTTACTTATTAGAAGTTACTTAAGTAGTCCTGACTAAATGTTAGTAGAAATAAGGACAAATTGAGGGCATTCTGATGAGATCTCAAATATAAATGAGAAATGTATTATTATTTTTGTGGAAGTTTAATTTCTTATTAAACTATAGTAAAATAACAATGACTTTACTAAATTGTTTTCATTCTTAAGGACTTCATGGAAGACAAAAATTAGGAGCAAAAATCTAGGACAAATAGTAGAAGAAATAAGCAGAAAAATATTGAGTGCTTCTTGACATCTTTTAAGCACAAAGAGTAAAATTTGAGAGGACAAAAATGAGTTAAAGACAGAGCTTGTAATTGAAAGGAAAACAGAACAGAAAGATTAGGAAAACTCTCACTTGATCCAAATGCAGATCAAAAATGTGTTCCAGAGAGAAGCTAAGGGTGAAATTAAGTGACTACTTGCTAAAGAGATAAATCAGAATAGAACAAAGCCAGGAAATATTCCTCAGGGCAGTGAGAGAAAGACCTTAAATACATTGCAGAGATCTTTGAGGCCTGCCAGATTCTTTCAGAGAGGCATCTCAGGGACCTCAGAATTTATTGCCTGGTTCCACCTCAAGTGCTTACTCCCTGCATTCTGTGCTTCTTGACCACCATAGTCCTGACTCAAGACAGCCTGGTGTGGTGTACTTGTTAAAGTTCCCATTTCTTGGGACAGAATACCTGATACTCCTAAAGGAGAGATTTAATTTACATCATATTTCAAGGGGATTCAGTCCATGTTCAGAGGACTCCAAGGCATAAATATCAAAGCTGCTTAGTTCATGTCACACAGGAAGCAGACAAGGGGAACAGTTTCAGAGAGGAAGGGGAAAAGGACCAAACCTAGATCCTAAGGCCATATTTCTGCGACAACATCAAAGACACCTTCAGAAGTGTACTGCTCTAATCTCCTCCAGCACATCCCCAAACTAGTCAAATAGTCACAACCACAGTTAATCATCACATCCCACTCCTCTGCAACCAAACACTCAAACATATCTCCTTAAAGTGGTACTTAATCTCCAGACAAAGATGATAGCAAGTTTATAATTCTCCCTAACATGATATAACTATCCTGCATAGATCAGAAATACAACAATCCCTTTTCCATACTCTCAACAATTCCAGCATTGCTAAAAAGTCCAGGTCAAAGCCTCTGAGATTTAAGGCAAACATTTAGTTATGAGTTCTTATAGAAATAAGAAGCAAGTTTACATAATTCCAAGACACACTGACACAGGGTAAATATTTTGTTAAATATAAACTAATAAAAGAATAGAGGGATAGAAAAGAATTTATCAAAGCAAGACAGAAGTCCTCAAGGCAATCACTAAGATCATATTTGGTTTTCAGTGCACATGGTGATCACATATGAGATCTAAAGTACTTCGACATCTTTAACCCGTGACTTTGGTGGTTAAAGCCCATAGAGTCTATTTTGTACTGAATTTCACTCTTCCACTGCAGCTTTCCTTGGCAAACACTCCATATTCCTGGCATCTCCATATTCCTATGATGTCTACTACACCTTTGGCTTAATTCCCATGACTTCCTGCATCACCTTCTCTGGGCCTCCTTGCCTACACTTGCAGGGCTTGTTTTGAAATCTGAATCCTTCTTGACCTTACAATTCTTGTATTCTGCGTGCTGGTACCCTAGCATCACATGCAGAATGGCAAAATCTGCTGCCAGTTTGAGCTGTTTCTGCAGCCTATTGAACCATAATTGCAGCAGTGTCTAAGTCCTTGGATGGTTGAACCCAGGGAAATGAATCCTGGAGAACTGGTTCCTTAGAATTCTCTTCTAAAGTAGATGCCCCCAGGTATTCTCTTCCCCAGTGAAATGTGTACAGTTTTGCACCATTGGGCCTGTGATGGGTGGGGTCTTGTGATTTCTGAGATCCTCAAGTCATTTCTTCTTGTCATTATATGTGGTACTTGCCTTCTTTTTAATGGAGCCAATCTCTTTAGCAACAAATTTTTTTTTTGGTCTACTTATTTATTTTTTATTTTGAAAAGAATAAAACCAAATGAGAAAAAAAAGGAGTCACTCAAAACAAAAGGATGGACATAGTACATGATTTAAAACCACAATACAAGGTGATCTACAATGGTTACCATGATGTTTCTTGTTATCTTTGATAGAATTGCCCATATCATCAGGCACAGTAAAATTGAACATAACAGTACAGAATAAAATCAATAAAAACAAAACACTGGAGACATTATAGGACTTCAAAGAGGATAACAGTCAAACCAGAATGGGTATCATAGTGAATCTTATTGTCTTCAGAGTAGTTGCCTATACTATCAGACTTGATACTATCAAACATAACAGAGTCAAATAAAATCAGTCAAGACAAGACAGTGATTGAACAAAACAGATTCAAATAAGATCACTCAAAACAAGACAGTGAAAGCAATACAGGGTTTCAGATAAACTTAGTAGGAAATTAAAAATGGTTACCATAGTATATCCTGCTATCTTTGGAATAGCTGTCTATGCCGTCAAATCTAGTACAAGTAGACAAACTAGAACAGAATATAAGCAAACTAAACAGAGCAAAGAAAACTGTATGGGTTTCAAATCATGATACAAGATTAACAATGATGTTATCTGCCTTTCCTTTCTAGAAAATTCCTCCCCTTTTTCTTTCACAGGGTGCATTGTACCTTAACAACAAAATCTTTACGCATAGTTCCCTTTGGCTAAAATTTAATTTTTTCAGAATTTTCTACTCGGCCTTTTGCCCACCATTCTCACTATATATCTGGCTATAAGCAGCCACCAGTCCCTATGGTAGGGAATGAATGTTGGGTTGCTTTGAAATTTCATTCAGTAGATCAATTATTTACCACGGTGAGTCTCAGGACATGGGCAAAATCAGACACATTTTCTACAAGAGCATAAATACATATTCTATGGTCCAACTGCCAATGGATTCCTTATTTCCAGGTGGAGCCTCTTGAGCCTAACCTTTTCTATCTGCATTCATAACATCAGTTTTGTCTTCTGAGCGTAGACCTAAATTAACCATCAGGCTCTGCATAGAGAATTCTAAGGCTTCTCTTGATCGCATCTCCAAAGCTTTCCAAACGCTTCCTTCAAACCACTTCTAAAGGCTTCTGAACCATACGTTCAGGTATGGTTACTGCAAGGATCCCACTTCTCCAGTACCAATTTTCTGTATTAGTTAGATTTTCCTTTGCTGTGATATAATACCTGATAATCACAACTTAAAGGAGAACAGGTTTGATTTGGTTCACAAACTCAGTACCTGGTCAGCTGGATTCAAGGCTGATACTGCAGAAAAGCATGAATACTTTGCTCATGGTGGTCAGAAAGCAGAACAGGAGAGCACATCAGAGAGGAGGTGGCCAAGGATCAGTATATTACCCAAGGCTACACTTCCAGAATCCAGCCAGATACACAGACAAGTCTGATCCACCTGTCTCATGTCAGATACCAAAAACAATTAAAGCTAATGGATCACATGCGGCTTGGGTCATCACTGAAGAGGCCACAAGTGGTAAAACTTAGCTGAACCCATAATGTGCTAACTATGCGGGTTCACAGAGTGCAATAACTGTAAGGCACAGCTTTTTCACATGTATGTTAAAGGATGTCAACAATAACCTCTCTGTCTGGGCAGAGATTTATCATAGGGAAGGAGCCATCACAGAGTGCTCCCAATAGGAAAGTGCCTAGTGGAGCTGCAGGGTCAGGATTCCAAGGAGAATCCAGTACTACAGAGTCACCAGTGTACAGCCCCAGGGTGCAACGCAGGCAGGAGAGTCTAGAGCTGCTGGAAGGACTGAGCAAACCGTGGGGGTGGGGCCTCCTGATCCTTGAGGGTCAAGCCCTAGGGCATTATCCCCAGAAGGTGGGACAGAAAGTCTAGCTTTAACGTTTGATGTTTGACCTGTTGGGTTTTGGAATTACTTCAGAGAAATTATTCCTTTTTTCGTTGCCTATTTCTTCCTTTTATCTTGTAGCTGTCCCACCAATTTGTGTTGAAGTAGACAGCCCGTTTTCATTTTATAGGTTCCCAGATTGAGCGGAATTTACCACATGGGGAATTGTGCTTTGAATATAACTCATTCTGCTTTAGATGAAACTTTGAACTTTTGAAATTGATGAAGGAAGGAGGGAAGACACTGGCGTCTATTGGGATAGAATGAATGTGTTTTGTACCTGCAATATCAGCTTTGGGGGCCAGTACCACAATACCATGATTTGAAGATATTCCCCAAAAAGCATGTGTTTGAATTATAATCCTCAGGTTGGACATGGCCACAAGGGCCTTTTAGAGGTAATATGACAACAAGGGATCTGTTGTCTTGAACAGATGAGTGTCCTTATCGCAGCAGTGGCTTTGTGATAAAAGGCTGGTTTGGCTCCCTTTTCACCCTTTTACCTTCCTTTCTTTTGCCATGGGATGACATAAATGTCCTTACCAGGTATGAGCTCCTCAATTTTTCTATGTTCCATGACTATAAGAATTTAATCTCCTTATAAACCAGCCAGTGTCATATATTTTATTATAGTAACATGCAAGAAACTAAGTTCGGCATTCCAACTTACCATTCAGGTAACACTGGGCATAGAGTGTGGAAGGATGGATGGATGGCAGGTTGGTGCTTATCGGGTACTTGGGGAAGAGCCTTGATTGCCTATGTTAAGGGTACAGAGAAAGGATACAATAAAAAACAGAGACAAGTTTAGTAATACTCGAGTGGCAAGAAGTTGATGTCTCCAGATGGGCCCATAGCCCACACTCCAAGACAGCCACTCCTTATTGGGTGCATACAGTGATAGGCAGGGCTAGGTAAAGATTCAAGCTTGGTAGAAGATGCAAATGTTTATAACTCAATGGGCAAGTATAATCCTGGCATGATTCAAGAGGACAGAGATGATCTCATGCTAAGAAGGATTTTGCTTTAGTGGTTTTAGTTGTAGTCTTAGTGGGTAGAAGGGTAGAAGACATGGGTCATCCTTAAAGAGTAAATGGGCAAATCTCAAATGGATGATGCCACTGCTAATCCCAAGCTTCCATTTTATCCCATAGGGAAGTATGCAGAATTAGCCATTGTGAATTTGTGGTCCCCAGCAGGTGATATGGATGAAGGTAGATCTAGGCAATCTTGTATGAATCTCCAGGTAATGAGAAAGTTAAAGAAAGCAAGGTTAAGTAAATACATTTTTGGGAGAGAGCCATAACTAGCCTTTAGGAACTACTGGACTTAGGATATTCATCATATTTGGCAGTTTCTGCCATTTTTATGAATTTTACTCTCTTATAACAAACCAGAATGTTGGAGGATTCGGTGGCTAACATCCATATTTGCAAGCTCATTTTCTTTTTAACTCCAGTTAGAAAAAGGTGGAATGAAATGTTAGTGGCCTCTTACAGATCAAACACTCATACCTGAATCACCATCTGCTGCCAGAGAGATGAAGCCGATGATGGCCCAGTCAGTACTACAGAACTGACATGTGACTCAGAAGTTGTTTCAAAAGAAGATTTAGCAGAAGGCAGGAAACTGGGCAGAGAAAATAGGACTCAATGGAAGATAATATGCAGAATTTCATACTTTAAAACACTTTGGGATTTGTGAGACTGGAGGTGTATTAGTCAGTTTCATTTTACAAACAACCTAATATAAAATACTTCAGAACAAAATAACCTAGTAGCAAAATCCCTAAGTCAATTAACTCTTTAAAAGATAAAAGATACATTTTGGTTCTTGGTTCTGGAGGTTTCAGTTCCAGATCTAGTGGTCATATCACTTAGACTTCAGGCAAGGGTGGTGTATAGTGGTGGGAATATGTGGCAGAGAAAACCATTTCTGAAACAAAAAAACAAGGAGAGAGGCAGGACGAAGAGTACACCAAACAAACGTCTTTGAGGACATACCCTCAGCAGCCTACACTCTAAAGGTTCTACCGCCTCCCAGGAGAGCCACGTTTGAGACCAAACCTTTAGCGGACAGTGTCTTTAGGGAAGACCCATTCAAACTATACCAGGAGGAATGAAACGAAGGTGACTTATTTTTACAATCTTATCAAAATTTAATTGAAAAGTTAGTGACACCATGGAAATATAAATGCCTAGCCAGGCATGGTGGACCATGCCTATAATCCCAGCATTTGGGAGACTGAGGCAGGAGGATCACCTAGAGTTCAAGGGCAGCCTGGGCTACATAATGAGTTCAAAGACAGCCTGAACTACACAGAGAGACCCAGTGTCAAACAAACAAACAAACAACCAAACATATAAATACCAATACATAGTCTTTCCTGAGTTGAAGAGTGAATGGCAATTACAGGGGTATAAATTTGCAGTTGCTCTGTTACTGTTAAATGGGTACAACTTCAGAAATATGATTCAGAAATATGGATTCTATCTTTCATGGTTTTTTTTCTTGTATCAGAAATTGAACTGGGGACATTGAGTTTTCCAGACAGGCACTGTGCTACTCTGCCATAGCCCCAGTCCAAAATATGGATTCTGGATATTAACACCTGCTTATTGGACAGATAATCTGTTGGAAATTTAGATTCATTTGTATGTAGCCTTATTTATACTAAAAACCCTGTTGGATGATAACTAAGTAACCAACCCGGTCATCAGAGATGTGATTGTGAGACCAGGAGAAACGGTGATAATGGAAGATGAAGCAGTACGTTCAGATTGAACTACGAAGGAGAGGGAGATGAGCCTACAAGGGAGACTGCTGAGTGATGTGTACACTCCAACAGCCGCATATGCCAATGTTGTACTCATATCCAACACCTATTTCTTTGTTTGTTTGACACCTATCTCTGAAAGTTTGTCAAGATGATCAAATAATTTATGTGGTTTGACAAAGATTATACTTCTTGAAAATCAGACTGAGACAGAAATGTGTGCAAAACTCTTGTTATGATATGCTCTTAGCATGAGCAAGGGAGGAGAGAGGATTGGATACATGGAGAAGATGAGCAAGATAGAATCCAAAGGAAGTCATCAAAGAGCTCCATGGAGCTAACTGCATCCTGGAGAGCCTTGCAGAGGTTTCTCAGTTTAGTGCAAAAATATGGACTAAGGTTGCCTGATCCAGCCCATCTAGAACCTGAGGATCATTTTCCAGTGGCATTCTTAGCTGCTGTGGGAATATGTCCTTCCTTCCTTATGAATCTGTGTGGTATATCATACAGGGGTATAAAAACTGCTTACTTCATAAGTTAGATGTTAAGATTAAATGAGTTAATTTGTGAATAACACTTGGAACAGCATGTGGCAATAGTAAGTACTGTGTAAGTGATTGCTGCTATTTTTCTTTCATTAAGGATTGAATAGAGAACATTCATAAGGGGCTGACAGGTTTGTTTTGACATGTTTATGGTAGTGGTTCAATCAAATGTTGTTCATAACAGCATCCAAAGAGGGTACTGTTTAATGAATTGAAATATTTCCTTCATTTCATGTGGAAAATAACAAATAGAAGAAAAACATAAATGTTACTACTCCAAATCTGTTTGAATAGCTCTTTATTCAGATTTAAACAATAGTATTGATCTCAATATTTCTGAATTCTCTTCTGCATTATAAACCACTATTTCCTTGTTTTTCACACATTCCATTGTTGTAGTCTGAAAGACATAGCGGAGTTTAGCTAAATATTCATTCACAGTTGGATTGCTTTCAATTTTGGCTTCTCATTACTGGAATCATGGCTATGATCTTGATCAGAATCCAAATGCCATTCCAAGACTTAATGGGAGGGTTGGGCTGGTGCAGAGAGGCAGTGTGTGTTGAGCGTGCATGAATAATTTGCACCTATCGTATTTTACAAGTCTTGAATCCAACGCAGAAGCACAGGCCAGATGGTTTGAGTTCCACTCCTGTTTTATATCTTGGTCTTTGTTCCAAGCAAAGCTTAGAGTCATACAGAGAGGACCATACTTAGATGGCTTTCACTATGTTTAAATATTAATCTTCTGCTTATAAGTATCTCTTCCCTCATGTGATTCTCTGTCAATTTTAAAATTATTGTCAACATATGTCTGTAGATATACAGACTTTCCTATGTGGTGTATAGAACAGTGAATGTGATAAGGTAGAAGCACAGAAAGCTTTCTGATCCACTTCACTTGTACCTTGAGTTTTTCTTTGACCATGGAATATACTTTTATAAAACTGACTGTCAGCCCTCCCCAGGCATAGAGGTCACCTGTGGAGTTCTTCAAAAAAGTTGAAATGAGTATGCTGTACCTACTAAATAAATAGTTCTTTCTTTCTTTCTTTCTTTCTTTCTTTCTTTCTTTCTTTCTTTCTTTCTTTCTTTTTTTGCACTGGGGATAGGACTCACAACCTTGCACTGAACTAAATCTCCAGCCCCAATAAATAGTTCTTTAGAATGGAATTTGGCATCTACATTGAGAAACAGTTCCTCAGGTGAATGCACAGCCAGGATTTGGAACGCTGATTTATGTGTATTTACTTTAAAGTTCTGCTTCATTAAGAAATAATGATGGTTATTATTTCATGTTAGGTACTTGTTACATACTTTCTCTGCAATATTCCATTGTTATAATACTCCCAATGTCTGTATAAATTATATCTTATTATTTCCACTTTACAGTGAGTTCAGTGAGGTTAAATAACTTGGGTAACTTGGTCTGTTTGACTCTAAAACCTATGACTGCACCACAAATTCAGGAGTTAAGGATGCTTAGAATTCACAAAAATGGCCTAAGGCTCTCCACTAAATTCTCAGGATTATTCACACCCTTTTGCTGATACTCAAACTACTAATCATCATAGCTCATAAGAGGGCTATTTAATGTGTGTAACTTCTTACGATTCCCATGACAAATGTAGTATAGTAAAAACGCACAAGGAAGGAGAAAAGTAGTCTTTACACTATTAAGTTTTACTATCACATTTTAAGTCTGAAGTTAGAGAAATAATGTATTATTACCAGACACATTAAATAGCCCAGCAAGCAGATCAATAACAAAATGCAAAGACCACAAAGTCCCCTCTTATCTCTGTTTTTCAGATGTATATCAAATTTATCACTGCCCCATGCATATCTTGCTCCTGATTTCTACTTAATTAGTTCCCTGTTAGCCCCATTCTCTGTGCTCACCTTTAGTCTCTGAAAGCTTGTTTTCTGTCTCTGCCACGATCGTGATGCTAATACAGATGATGTGACAACCAGGACGCTGTCAGAGGGCTCTTAATCCTAAATACTTTGTTGACGTATCCTGCAGGATGTCTATTTTTAAAATTTTCTATATTATGAAAATATTTTTCAGTTTCAACATATGGTGTAAGAACAGGATAGATTAAGTGGTTGCTACACACTTAAGCACTAGAATATTTTTTAATAGACCATTAGATTTTTCTGCCCATTAACTTAGTTTATTTTTAGATTATCCATTAATCAATTTAGCATATTTACAGTGAAAGAAAAGTGAAAAGGCCCCGAAATTTGTTTTCTTATTTTTTAGATACTGCAGTATCAAGACTGTTTATTTAACTCATTACCACTTACCTAAAGAATGGAACATGTGTGATAAAACACTTTAAGACTTGTGCTTGCTCAGGAGGAAGTGCAGTGTTAATTTATAACAGAGGCAACAGCTATCTACATAAGCAGCACTTCTGAGATTCTTACTGATTAAATGGGTGTGTGTGTGTGTGTGTGTGTGTGTGTGTAGTTTTAAGTCAGAGATACTTAGGTGAAGCTCTACTCACATGCTTAAAGCTTCCATTGAATAGTTTGCATTTCAGCTGATTCAAAACAACTCTTTAAAGCAACAGAATGAGAGATGGAATCTGACTCAAATTGGGTGGCATGGTTATTCAGGCTCAGAGGTATGTGAGTTTTTGAGACCAACCAACTGGCAGGAGGTTATAGTAAAACATGAATGAGGTTTGGAGATGGTGAAGGCATAAACTGTTCTCTCAGGTAGTAAGTGGCTCGAAGCCCTTGTGGGTAGGTTAAGAAAATAACATATAGTTTTCAAAAGCCTACTTAAGCTTTTTGTATACCAGTGATAGCAAACCTTTCAGATCTAAGCAGCCCATTGTGGCACTCAGGCCATAGGGTGACACCTATACTGTAAGACTAGGCAAATTAAACTGTAGACATAAAAGCTTCTGAGAATATGCCATTTCTTTCTCAGTCTTCTTACAATAATACAGTATTACCTTACATGAATCATGTCTTGTGTTTTGTACAGTGTCTGTTGTATCATCTGACCATGTTTATTTTGTTATTAGACATATTTTTTATTTCCTTATTAATACAAACTTCAGTGCACACAATGTAACATCCTTACCTGTCTCTAATGTGCTCTTCTGAATAGGATGCCTTTCATCTGTTTACCTTTATCTTTTTTTTTAATGGTTCTGGAAATTGAATTCAGGATCCTTGCACAGAGATAGCTTATCATTAAGTTGCCCAAACAATGCTCCAACTTTTTTTCCTTCTGTCCCAGTCTCCCAGAGAGCTAGGATTACAGGTGTGTCACCACATTAGCCAACTCACTATATATTGTAATTGGCAGTATCGAATTCTTTGTAGAGCTTTGCCTGCAGTATAGCCAAACAATTTGAGTGTAATTGAATAACAAGTGTTTCATATTTATTCTATGTCTTTGGCAAATTATTAATTACACAATTATCAATTCTCCTTATTATTTTCTTTGATTATTCAAGTCACTGAGTTAAAAAAAAATCCCTTTATGATATTTGTGTGCAGGGAGTATTTTAACTATCGCAAGGGACTGCCTAGAACTCAGTGAACTCAATAAAAGACCTGGTGTCAGGCACATAATCTGGAAAGGAGCTTAGAATTAGTCTCCATTCTATTAATGACTGCTGTGTGACCTTTGTCTACTTCCTTAACCTTTCTGGCCTCTCTTTCTTCAACTGTAAAATGAAGTTTCACTTGAACTAGGCCTGTGATTTTAAAAATAGAATTTTGGCAGAGAAAACTATTCTGCAATTAAGTGAGAAAATGATGTATTTAACAGATATAGAAAATCCTGTCCTGCAAAGATAAGGTGGCGAAGTCCCTCCACTTCAGCTGTTTTGTTCCCATTTCTGGAGGCGCATTTACAGAAACTCATTGAATTCAGTGAAACAAGTATTAAAAGAGAACAAAGTCAAGAAGTTAGTTATCTCTCAGGTTTCCCCCCAAAACCAGGTTCCCAAGAATCTTTCCTAACTGAAAGCGTTTGTTCATGGAAATGTCCCTCAAGCATGTATGACAAAGCTGAGGCATCCTCCAGTTTTCTGTCTTGAAAATGCTCCCTCCAGGGTACATCGCTTTCCTGCTTTCTGCCTTGCTGTGTTCGTTCAATGGTACAGAACACTTTCCTCACAAAGGGGCAGGGCCCTGTGTGAAGCAGAGCCCCCCAGAGTGAAGAGTTCACTTAGCATCCAGTGGTTCAAATGATGACCACAGACAGACTGAACAGGAAGGTATGGCATTATGAGCTCTTCCTACTACAAGACCGAAGTTAAGGACAAATAGACACCTCTTGCTGCTCCACAAAAACTCCTTATTTCCTTACTTACATGCTTACCCCACCTCACACCTGATTTAGGGAACACTGAAGTGATTAACTTTCTTTTCATGACATTAGTTTTCTTATTAACATAATTGAATTTTTGGCTGAACTTTGAGGCTTCATGTGTGAGTTGAGTTCCAGTACTTCTTTTTAAATAGAACACAATTACAAAAACTTAGATAATTTATAAAGAAGATTATAGAGAGGTAAAAACTTTTCTATTAAGAACAAAAACAATACAAGATAATCTATTAAATATCAGCCTGGACATGTAGACATAGTAGACTAAAATCAGTTTTTAGTGTTAATATTAAAATATTACTGGGTAAAATTCCAACATAGGTTTGGAATGCTGGAATTTCTGAAAGTTTATTACCTGAAGACATTTTAAGATGTAGATTATTTGGAATGAACAGAGTAAAATCATTGTTTGACTTTCTTAAACTTTTGTTTAAAATATATCATCACGGAATCTTAAAAATTAATCAAAGAGCAAATGCTCAAAGAACATCTTAAAATCTTATTATATGAATTATTATTTCAATGAAATATGTACTATATATAAAATACAAAAAAATCAGGTTTAATTAATCATATTGATAAGTATTAACATGTATTAATTAAAAATGCTAAGTTAATATAAATCGTATCTTACTTGACCTGAGGGAACTCCCTTGAGAAGATAGATTCATATGTTGATATGAGACACTAATAGTATATTAAGAATAAACTGACATGCTAGGTTATGATCTTGTCAGTGTATTGCAGATTTACTGTCATTCTACCAGTACATATCCAGGGCCCCCATCTCTTAGGACACAGTCCCATTGCACTTTAAAATATTATCTCTCTCCCATTTATTAACTCATTTCTGTTGTGGCTCTGGTGTGTGATGTACTGACTCATGCCTGTGTCAGAGTATCTTGGAAGAAAAACCCTGCAAAGTAGGGCCTGAGTACGCAGGCTGTGTTTGGTCAGTCACGGGGTCTCTAGAGCATTCTCCCTTTTCCTCCTCCCTGTCAACTCTAGGGATAGATACAAGGAGAATGAAATGGATGAAGTTTGAGGGTAGTTTGTAGTTGCAGCATCTGGTTCTACTGTGCTATCCAGTGGTAGTGGCTGTGTGTCCAACAATGATCATGGTACCCAGTGCAAGAGTTGTATAGAGTGATGGGATGCGTCACCTCTTGGCTCTCCCTGCAGCCAGGAAATTACCTGCTCCTTTGCTAAATCTAAGAAAGAAAGAAAGAAGAAAAGAAGGAAGAAAACACAAGTTCTAACTATAAGACAAAGTAGCAGTATTGTTAATATTGTTTTACTATTACTAGTTTCTGACACAAAAGCACTATTACATAATCAATACAATCGATACTAAGTATATTTGTAGTATTTTGGTTAGTTTTTAAATCCAGCTTGATAAAATGGCTGGGGCATGATTGCATGCTAGATACATATGAACTAAATTAACTATTTAATAAATGTCAATATTGTAAGAGAATTGGTTATTTTTATTCCATTAACTTGGTATATGTGTACATGGCAACATGTAGACATAGATTAAAATATTTGTAGCATTTGTCAAACATATTTTTTTCTTATACATAATCAAATCCAAATCTGACCTTGGGAGTTTTCTCAGAATCAAAAACAGGTTTAGCAAAGGAGCAGGTAATTTGTCAGCTACAGGGAGAGCCAACAGGGGAAGAATCCCATCACGGTATACAACTCTTATGCTGTGTACCATTATCGCTGTTGGACACACAGCCACTATCACTGGATAGCACAGTAGTACTTGATACTGTACTAGTTAAAAGATGACTGTACTAGTAATTGATGCTGTTTTAATTTTTAAAGCTTCTGGTTTTTCTCTGCAAAGCTGGATTCTTCCTGTGGCATATAGATGGTTCTATTTCTTTAAAATTAGAAAGAATCCATCATTTAAGGGAAAGCTTAAAATAAATTTTGACATCAGATGAATTATAGACAAATTTCTGCTTATTTATTTTCCCTTTTCTACAGATATCTTTTGCTCCATTGAATGTCATGTAACCTCCTTAGAAGATATCACATCTCTCTTGACATCTTTTATTTCCTACTACTGAATTGGCCTTTCTCTATTTTTTTTTTTGCCTGCATGAATTTCTTCTTTAAGATTCATTTCAGTCATCATTTGTTTTGTGAAGTCTCTCAGTTTCGTTAAATGCCACCAGAGCCATCAGTCCACATACCAAATTATTTTTAGTGCAGTCCACTTGCTAGTCTCCCATGCTAGACTTTGAGTTCAGGAAACGATGCTTTGCTGGTGTATATGTTTTCAATCTCTAACCTAGGATCGACACGCATATTGTAGGTGCTCAGTAACATTTGTTGATTGCATTTAGGAATAAATGATAGAATTTCACATACATCAACATATTTTAAAGGAGCTGAAAACATATATAGAGGAAATATAGCCTGTTCAACAGGTGGTGCGGTGAAAACAGGGTAACAGTGTGCAGAAGGTTGAAACTGGGCCCATCTCTCACCATTTACTAAGTTAAAATAAAATGGATAAAAGATCTAAACATTAAAAAAGAAACAGCCCACTGGAAGATACAATAGGTAGGTTAGATAGTCTTAAGTGTATCAAAGGATTTTCTAAACAGAACCACAGTTGCACAAGAAGTAACAGCAGGAATCAACAAATGAGACTACATCAAATTATAATTAGTAGAGAGAAGGGACAATCTACAGAATGGGGGGACATTTTGCCAGCTATTCCTTAGACAGAGGATTAATATTTAGAATATATAAAGAACTAAAATAATAGATCATCTAAAATAAAATACCTAATCAAAAAAATAAGCAAGTGAAATGTACAGACACCTCACCAAGGAAAAAGTAAAAATGGCCAGCAAATATGTGAAAAAAATGATCAACCTCTCTGGCCATTACAGTAATGCATTATCCTAGAAGGGGAATAACTGGGTCATATGGAATTTATAATTTTAGTTCTTTGAGAATCATCATACTGATTTCCATAATGACTGTCCTAGTTTACATTCTTACCAACACTGAAGGAGAAGGGAAAAAATTAGAATAAAGATATGTCATACACAGGAGCCTAATAACCTCAATGGATGTAAGCATAGGACATAAACATGAGATAAGATTAATAAGATCAATTAGAATGAAAAGTAGGAAAGTGGAGTTCAAAGGGTAGGGAGGGGCACAGGGAGGAGAAGGGGATTAGAAAAAGAAACAAGTTGTATTATGTATATGAACTCACTCCCAAGATGATTGCAAATCGCATGTATTGAAAATATGTACTAATAAAAAACTTTGAAATAAACCTTCCTTGTTATTATAACATTTTCAGTTCACATCAAAAACTCTATATGATTATATATATGCTCACTTATGTAAATGATTGTTTAATGTCATTAAGCAAATTTTCTTATAGATAAGATAGGTCTTGTCATTTTAATTTTATATATAAAAAATAAAATTCAACAAATGTAAATAAATTTGAATGAACCCATAGAACTAGTTGGAGAGAGATTATGTATCAAGATCTGAATTTTTTGAGGCCCACAGAATGCTTTCAATTTTTCTATTTCTTCTCTACCCTGACTTTTCCACTGTAGTGTTACTTAGTGCATTTCATGTTTAGAGAATCATAAGATAAAAAAGTTGCCAGAAGTACCAGCTGATCTTCCTGAAGGACACTAAGAAATCAAAGCTTTATGTGCCATTAAAGGCAAGGCAGCAGCTCCTGCTGTGGTACCTTGCACTAGTCTAGCAAAGTCTTTATCCAGTGCTTTTAGAAATAGTTAAAATCTTAGAGTTGGTCTTGCAAGGAATTGTTGAATTTCCACATAAACCTATAATCCTTGAATGACCTTCAAAACAAAATAACTCCATATTTAGAATTAAATAGGTTTTTTAAAAAGCTATGGTTACACGTTTTCTACAAAGCTATAATTATTTTTAACTTTAACCTTTGAAAAATTGGTTATTGTAATGGTGCAATGATGATTTTGAAATGAAAGCCAATCAATCAGGAGTGAAGGAGTTTTGTTGCCAAGCCTGGCGACGCAGTCTCTGTTGATTAATCTCAAGACTGCGCGCCTAACAACTAAGAGTGGTTACCTTTATAGTGGGTATGGGGAGGACGAGACTAGTACTGATTGGTGAATTCGGGGTGGTAAGAACACGGGGAGAAAGTTGGTTGGTTATTGAGGGTGGCAAGCGAAGCGTTCAGTTCGGGGAAAAAGGAAACTTATCTTATGAAACAGAAATTTAAGTAGGAAACAGAAACTTAATTTTAAAATGGCGCATATAGAACAAGATGGTGGCGCATTTGGTTAGTCAATGGTCTGAGCATTACAGTTATGATTTGAACATAATCATCTAAAGAAAAAAGAGATGAATATTTCATAAATATTACAAGTGAAAACAATGAATATTTTGGAGTGTTAAATACTTGCATGTGCATTGTTAATTTTATAAGAAGAAAATTCACATTTTAAAGTCCTTTATTTTTTCATAAACTAGAGAGATACATTTCTGTTTCTGATGGAAATAGTTTGAAGGAATTGCAGCTAAAAGTTATTTTTTCATTAGTTTTAGTTTTTTTTATTTTAAAATTATTTTTGTTATTTCTAAAATATTAGTAGTTCACCACAGTTAGACGAGCATGCATTTAGTGTGAGAGAAAGTCTGCTTAACTTACTACTATACCATCTTATTATTAGACAAAGCAGTTCATTTCTCTGAAAGCATTTACTTAACTATAAAATTGAATTCTGGTATCCATCTAGGTTATTCACCAGTGTAGAATAAACCCATAGATAATGTTGACTAGGTCTTGTTTACCATTTTGTCTTACTGTCATCCATCCTGCTAAATTGTCATAAGGATCCCGTGAAATAGTACGTTGCAAACTCTGAAGTAGTTTATATATTTAAGTAGTTCTTGAAGTATTTATTTATATTAATTAGAGAGGAAAGAATAACCTGTACATTTGAGGCATTACCAAGAGTTTTTGTTAAAAAAACTTTCAAAAAATGCTAATAAGGCATCTGTGGGTGTTGCTCAGTGGTAGAATGCTTACTTAGCATTTGCAAGAAGTTAGGTTTCATCACTGGCAATACATAAACAAAACAAAACAAAACAAAAGCTTATGTTTTTTCTCCCACAAACAATTTTGTATGTACTTTCTACACAGGGATTGAAATTATTGTAAATTATAAAGTAAGAATTGGATTTTTCTATGTTGTAGTATAACTCAATCTTAGAAAAAGTGTACTTCCTTTTATAGTTGACATTGCCAAATTGCTCTTTAGAATCCTTACATTAATTTACATTTCTACTATAAATACATAAGAATTTTCTTTCCCTAACTTCTTCATAATACTTGATATTTTCAGATTTACTTTCTTGCCATTCAGATGTATAAATTAACATTTCATTCATGAATTTAATAAAAATCAATGGGACACCTACTTGTTAGTCGCTTTGGGCTGCAATAGCAAATCTCTCTGGAGGCAAGGAGATGCTCTTTCTGCATGTCAGTCACACCAGAAGTGCTGAGGAGATTCTGTCTCCAAAGCAGGCTACGAGAATATTAGATAAAAGTTGATGGCTTTAGCTTCAGTTTTCAATGGAAGGAACCCACTCATTTTCTGCACCTGTATTGGTTTCCTTTGCTCTCCTATTCAAGAATCTCATGTAGCTGTATTGCTTGTGATCATTTCTCAAATAAACTACTTGTTCTAAAATTTTACATTTGCTTCAGAGGGAACTTTATGCAATAAAGTGTTTCGCAGTTAGTATCTGAGAGAAGATAATTCTAGATTCCACGAACAGTATGAATAAAGACTCATTCTGGTTTTCTTTATTGTTTATATTACCATACTCAAAAATAGGTCACAAAATCTTTCTCTTATGTTTTGAGTTTTTAAAATCTTGCTTGAAATTCTTTCATATTCTGACTTCATGAAAATACTCTTCTACTAAACATGTTTAGGTCTTTACTTGGAGTTATTTTTAATACTATCCCTGCTAAATTCTATATTTTCCCTTATAAGAATAGGGCTCGAAAAATATTCACTGAAAAATCCATTTTGACCAATTTTCCTGAAATATCATTTATGCTACCTATCATATACCAAAAGTTAACATAGGTATGGCTATATTTGTAGGCTTTCTTGCTTACGAGTCAGTAAAAGTTTTCATTCATAGGACATATAGTAAATACTATAGGTTTGTGGCCCCATAGTTACCCTTGGAACAATTAAGTTCTCACACTGACATGGGAAAGCAACCATAGAAATTAGTGTTGCTGTTCTGAAAACATTTACTTATAAAAATAGGTGACAGGTCAGAGTCTGTCTACTAGTGGTATCTTGCCCACCCTGCCCTAATCTCAATTTGTCTATTTATACACCAGTGCCAAATTGCTTGAAATGTTTTAGTATTCAAATACTCTTTAGTATTTTGCAGCCTAAATCTTCCCTCATTTCATTTTATTCTTCTTAAAGTTGTTTGATTGTCCTTGATTCATTATTTCTCCAAAGGTATTTAAACATCCCAATAAACAGTGCCATCAAAATCTGACTGGATTTTTATAGGAATGGTATTGATTAATTTGAAGAGAATGGTATGTTTATGAAGTCAACTTCTAAAATTCATGTTTTGATAAAATTTTTCTGTTCATTTAGTACTTTCTGATACATTTCAGAAAAGTGCTACGATTTTTTCTGTAAGCTATTGAATATATTTTAACCAATTTCCTATGCAATTTATATGTGCACATTTATATAATTTTACTAAATGACATATTTAAAAATAATATTTTATTTTATTAGTGTACAGAAATGTTGATCTGGAGAGTCTTGATTCTATACCAAGCAAGATTGATGAAGCCTATTTTAATAATTCGTTGTTACATTCTTTCATTCTCTGTATGTAATTATATTGTTTAGTATCAGTAATAGTTTTAATTCTTCCTATTCTATTTTGTGTCTATGACTTGTTTTTATTTTTTTAATGCTTTTGCTGGTAACTTATGAGGAAAGTATGGTAGGAATACTGATAACAGAAATCCTTATCTTAACTTTCAAAGGAGTCATTTACTATGCTTGCTATAGATTAATTGTAAATTTATTTAATAGACTATGGAAATTTGCATATATTTCTATTTTTTCAGAGTTCTATGTAAGAATCACAAACAGCAATTTGTATTTGCAATTAATTTTAGATATTTGAAAGATATTCTGCTTTTATCAGTTACAGAAGTAATCTTTCCACTAGATTACCTATATTAGTTATCTAACCTTTAAAGTGAGGTACATCTGGCCTATTAACCTGACTTGTAATTTTTCTTACATGGGATCGTTACCAAATTTGTTAATCTTTCTGACACTAAATTTTATCATCTTTAAATTGGAAATAAAAACTGTGCAGAATGAATTATAACATACGTGTAATTTTTAACTCTTCACAATTCCTTATTCTGTAAACAGTATATTTTATCCACAAATTCAAAAACCTTGAAGTAAAAATGTATCTAAAAAATTCTGTTGAGTTTATTAATAAGAAAGTATTTGTAATATTTTATTGTATTAAATAGATTCCAAAAGAACTAACAGGAAAACAAATAAATAAAACCAACAAAATCACCTGTTTCACTCATAGACCACATAATGTTATTAATCAGAATATTACTAATACAAAAATGAAGTGTGTGGATATTAGAACAAAATATTTACGGTAAGAAATCTTGAGAAGCATTGCTGTAATGAAAATTTGCATAGTTTTCAAGCATATTAGACTTTGGCATATAATGCCAGTAAAGAAAACCTGGTAAATAACCGCATGATTGATGATTGGTTACTAGAAAAATAAAAGCTGATTGCACATTCCTATTTGCCACTTTTTATTTTCTCAACAGTGAAATATGAAAATAACCACTTATTTTTTTCTTTTTTGTTACAATTAAACTATTAATTTTGACTTTTTATATATTTTCAAACACATTCAATGTCTATGTTTTTCCTTCTATATTATTAAAATGAGTAGGAATCATTTATAGTATTTTATCAATTTTGGCCAAGATACTTCCTTTCTTTTTATAGCGACAGAGGAATTAGTTCTTTTGATCTACAACACGTAATCCCGCCCATATTGTAAATTTCTATGTATATTCATTGTCCCTGAATTCTCACTGGACCCACCTGTTTTTCCTTCATCCTGGTGAGAGTCAAACTGGAAGTGTGAATTTCGTTAACATGCTTATTCACTGCGATGTTTGGAAACTGACTTTCAAAAATTCTGTTTAGAAATTATTTTTTAAAAAAATCTATATTGTTGGGCTGGGGATTTAGCTCAGTGGCATAAGCACCTGCCTGGCAAGCACGAGGTCATGAGTTCAATCCCCAGTACCACAAAAAAAAAAAAAAATCTATATTGTTATATTAGTATACCATGCAGAATTACTATGGACAAAAACATGTTTTTTAAATGCCTACATTCACCTTAAATTTTCCTTTGCACAAATAAGCATTTGTATTGAATTGTACTAATATTCAAAAAAGCTGATTTGAGTCCAGTGGGTCAGGCAATCAATACTTAGGTCTTTGCCCTTCATTTTTCTTTTGGGCTCCTGCTTCTTATTTATGTGATTTACGCACAGAGAGCAAAAATGTTTACATCCTTAAAAACGGTACCAGAGAAGAAAAACTAAAAACATTCTTTAAAAATGATATCATCCTTTCTGCCTCTAATATCTTCAAAATGGTACAGAACAAGCCTAAATAGAGCACACCGGAATCTACTTCCTTAATTTATCTTGTAGCATGTGCTTCTTGTAACTCCACATTAATTCAGGTCAGATTCTTATCTTTTATAAATGACTGCAATGAATCTGTGTATACCACTGTCAACTTTCATATGGACAAATTTGCTTAAAGCGTACTTTTTTCATTACAGTGCTAAAGGTGTTTGATTGCACTTTGGTATCTTTGACTATCAAAACAAAATCAAAAAAAAAAGAATGAAACATCAAAAGCAGATTGAATGAGTTTTCTTTCAGTACCTCTGCAAGGAACTCATTTTTTTATTTATATGACTGCTCTAACTATGACAGAATTTTATGATAAGGAAAAATAAATGTACCCTAAGGTAATACTCCCATTTTGATGGATTATAAAACATGTTAAAATTGGTCATTATAAACTATAATTCTTCATGTCTTGAAATTCTGTTAGTACAATTTTTTGAATTAAAAATTGTAGAGATCAATTTAATTTCTTCTATTAAATGGCAGTTCACTCTGGCTGCAGCAATATAAAATGTCAGTACCAAACATCAGAGATTGGTGTGCTTGTGTTCCTGTTGTTTTGATGAAAGCAGTTTTGCTCCTATAGGTTACAGACTAGAGAGAATGACACAATGAGATCTGATTTATTGCTGTATGTTTGAGAAGTAAAGGACACTCAAACTCATAGTGTACAAAGACAAAAATAACTATCACTAACAATGAAAAAGGCAGAAATTCTTTTAAAAGTTGCATATATTATAATTCAAGCAGAAGGGAAAAAATCTCAGAGAACAGAATAAGAACTGATCTTAAACATTAGAATAAAGCTTGGGTTTTCAACATTGTGTGACTGTAACCTCCTTCACAGATTTCTTGCCAATACTCTGAAAGTTTTAAATTTATAAACACAAAATTACTCGCTTAAAGTAGTTGATAATCAGACTGTCCTTCTCCATTTTTAAAACCAGGATTGATCATTCAGACAACGTGTTAGACACAGTTATATCTGGATTCCTACTTTATCTACATATTTTATAGAGGAGAGATTACAACTTATTTTATAGACAATGAAAGCAAAATTTAGTAGTGTACAATATTTTAACACATCTGAGTATGTTACAGAACTGACATCGGAGCTTACATTCATTCTTTCTCCAAATCCTTTGTCTTTTACTTTTTACATTATCCTCCATTTTCTCTTGTTTTTACTTTTCTTATACTTCTGCTAGTATTTCTAGCACTTGAAAAATTTTTCTAAATCTAAACAAAGACTTTAATTTTGCATTGGAAAGTCTTAGTCACTTTACACATTGCTTTGACACAATACCTGAAACAATTTAAAAAAGGAATGATTTATTTTACCACATGGTTTGTAGAGATTTCAGCTATAGTTCTCTGTTCTAGCTCCAACTCAAGAGGGCATGGAAGTGAGGCTTAGTGGAGGAAAAGACATTCATATCATGATGACCAGGAAGTACAGCTAGCAGAGGGGCTGGGGAGAGAAAGAGAGAAATTCTTGCAGGACACCGATCTGGTAACCTACCTCTTGCTAAAAGTAGATTAACTATAAACCCAAATAATCCAACCACTTCCCAAAAGCCACGCCTATGATCACATGCAACTTTGTGGGGGCATCTAGATATAAAACATAACAACCATGCTTTTAGTAGCTTTTGTAGGAAAAGCTACTAAAACCTCATTAATCCAATGTAGCAAAATATTCAAACATCTTAAAGAATCTCAAAAAGCATATAATTCACTTTAAACACAAAGGAACAAAAATCAGCCTGCTCTCTTTCTTCAGAACAATATCAAACGTTATAGAGGGAAAGAAGCATATAGCTGTTTATAAAAAGATTGCAAATTAAAAATTCTAAATTTTGTTCTCATGAAAGAACTCAACAGAATGATACTTTCAAAGAAACAGAATTAAAAATACAGTGAACCTGTATTTTGATTGCCTGTCAGAAGAAGGAACCAGAACAGTGAGATAAAAGCTCAGAAATATACAAATTTCATGCATAAATAATTCCTTAAAAATTATATTCTGAAAAAGTTAAAGAAAACCATTAGAGTTTTAACTGTGCAATAAACCCAGAAAGATTGGCAAATAGGTGTTCATAAAAGGGCAAAGGCCTGATTTTATATGAATATAACGAAACATCCCATGATTTGTTATTTGATACACATTTTAACATAAATATTAATGGAAAACTAACTTTTATAGCACAGTGGAGTGACATGTGGTTTAGAATTTCTCAGACCAAGATTTTAATCCTTATTCAACTACAGTATTTTCAGATTTTATGACCCCATGTAAGTCAGTCACTCAGGACTCACTCTCCATGTTAGTAAAAGTAAAGTAAAATAAAAATGCCTATTTCACTGGATTAGTTTGGCTCTTTATAGACAAAATACCCAGCGTGATATTTGGCACATATATTTTGCATAAAAACTTCTTCCCTCCTTCCATAGATTCACACAGACAAATAACATCTGAGGGCAATTTACTATATAGTTTTCACATGAATATTACTTCATGTATGTTTTCTGATTCTTGCTGTAATAGAAAAGATATTATATAGATTCATGTCTAGAAATTTCAGTCCTCAAAGTAATTTTGTTTCATTTATGATAGGAGTGTATTTATAGGAATAAAGAATATATGGTTTGGAACTACCTATGGTTTCAAGCATCTGTTGAAAGCCTTGAAACTGTGGATCAGGTTAACTACAGAATTTCATGATTCCGTTTTATCTACTCTGTTATCCTATCAATGCCTGTTCTTTCAATATTTTAATGGCTTGCATATACTTTATAATATGATGTTAACTTCATCATATCTACCTTTAAATATCACTATACCACAGGATATGTAATAAAGTTATCTTAAAAACAAGTAGTATTACTTTTTCACAATTCTTTCTTCTGCAACATTACTGTCAGACATTTCACTCATCTTTGTTACACTTCCCAATACATCATTACTTGTAAGAAAAGGCTGTATAATTTAAAAATGAATAAAAGCTCTACTTGTTCCTTATTAAAATTTCTTTTCTTTT
This sequence comes from Hydrochoerus hydrochaeris, assembly GCA_004027455.1. Lineage (NCBI taxonomy): Eukaryota > Metazoa > Chordata > Mammalia > Rodentia > Hydrochaeridae > Hydrochoerus > Hydrochoerus hydrochaeris. Next base: position 22,681 of record PVLA01004093.1, on the reverse strand, counting down.
TATGCAAGGTACTAGTTTCTTGGCCATAGAATTTCTTTCTACTTCAAGATTGAAGGTGCTTCCTTGGTGATGAGCTTACTCAGTATTTATCTATGAAGTATATTATTTTCCTTCACTTTTGAGTCACAAAATTGTTGGATAAAAGTTCTAGACTGATAGATTTATTCTTTCAATACTAAATATTTCACCTCATTATCTTTTTGCTTGCATAAATTATGATTATAAATTTGCTGATGCTTATTTCTTCATAGATAATAGGCTTTTTTGTTTTTGCTGCATCTTTTTTCAAGAGCTTTGCCCAATTTTTTGATTTTATACTAATACATATGGAGATGTGGTCATTTTAAAATTTATCCTGCTCCTTATTCTTTATGGTTCCTGGATCTCTCTTGATGTCTGCCATTTATAGCCTTTATAGCTTCAAATATTTTCCTGATGTTCTAATTACACATATATTATATATTTTGAAATTTTCCTACAATCCTTACATATTCTTAACTTTAAAAGAAGGTTTTTCTTATTTTGGTTACAAAAGCCTTCTGATTTGTCTTACAGATTATCAGTTCTTTACTCAATCATTTCCAATCTTATGATGAACTTATGAAATGGATTCTTTGCCCTGCTACTACATTTTTAAGAAATTATGTGCATTTAAGATGTGTATATGATTAATATATCTGTCAATTCACAAGTTACCTGCTTTTTAAAGGAGAGATCAGAGTACATAAAAGTTACTCTCTTTAGCATAGAAGAGAACATAATTTATTTTAAAAGTTTCTGAAAATGTCTATATTGTTTGAAGCTCATCTGTCCTCTAAGTTCCTTTCTAAATCTAAAGCTGCAGGGTTTTTTTTTTTTTTTTTACAAAATACAGAAATCAAATTAAAACACTTTCAAGAAGAGAAAAGCTTCTTTCTTAGAAAACATAATACAATATAATTATACAATACAATATATTACAATAATATACATAATATAATTACATAACACAATATAATAAAATGCAATATAATTACACTCATTAAGATGTACATTAAATTTCTAGACTTACTCAAAATAACTATGTCTTTGTACCTTTTAGCTTATATCTGTGCACTACCTATACCTCATCCCCACCACCTTTATACTATCCATTTGTACAGTTTTGACTTTTTAAAAAGGTTCCAAATGTAAGTAAAATTGCAAAGTATTTTTTATTTCCCTATCGGGCTTATTTCACTTGACATAATATCTTCCATGTTTATCCATATTTTCACAAATGTCTTCTTTTACTAAATGCTAAATAGTGTTTCATTGTATAAGGTATATATACCATAATTTATTTATCTATTCATCCATCCATGGATGGATGTTGTTTCTTTATCTTGGCCATTATGAATAGAGATGCTCAAATAAATAAATTTACAAAAGAAAGAAGAGACATTACAATGGATGCCTCATAAATAACAAGCATAAAAAGGAAGTATTACAAATAATTCTATGCCAATAAATTGGATAATGCAAGTAATAGGATAAATTTCTAGAATCATATAACCTACTAAATTGAATCAAGAAAAAATTCAAAGTTAAAAAAAAATTACAAGAGACCAAAGTTGCAGCAAAATTTCTCCAATTAAGGTAAAGACTGGAAGGGTTACTTTCAAGATTGAATGATTTTAAATATTGAAAAAGTAATTAACCAGGCATAGTGGAACTTGCCTGTAATCCCCGCACTATGGGCATTTACACCAGGAGGATCATAAGCTTGAGTTTCAATAGAACTGAGCAATTTAATGACTTAGTGAGAATCTACCTCAATATAAAATCAAAACTGTTTAGGAATCTGCCTCATTGTGGAGGACCTGAGTTCAATTCCCAGTACTGGGGGGAAAAAAGATTAATACCAATCCTTCTTATGTTCTTTCTTAAATAGATGTCAAGGAAATATTTTCAAACTCATTTTATGATGGCTGCTGCAATACTTTTAAATCCTACCGTTTGATTTTGATTCTATGGTAGAGTTCCATTTTTTTGTTTTCTTTAATAATTAGTTCTTGCAAATTGTCTACTTCTTTTAATGCATCGTGAATCTATTATGTATGTTTGTTGCACATTTCCATTCTGATAATTTCCTAAATCTATCATATCTGTGCCAGTCTACACTCTCACCCAGAGAGGAGAAAGGTTCCTTTTTTCCTCACAGCCCCTCCAGCTATTGTTATTAGCTTGATGTCTTGATAATATCCATTCTTTCTGGGGTGAAGTAGAATCTCAACGTTTTAATTTGCATCTCTCAAAGGATCAGTGGCATTGAATATCTTTTCATGTATTTGTTTATTGTTTGTATTTCTTAATCTGAGAAATGTGTATTCATTTCAGATGTCCATTTTTGATTGGGTCTTTAAATTAGAGGTTTTATTTTTTAAATTCTTTATATGTACTCGATAGTAAAGCTTGGACTGACGAACAGCTGGCATGCATATCCTCCCACATTGTGGGTTACCTCTTCACTCTGTTGGTGGTTTCTCTTGCTGTGAAAAAGCTTTTTAATAAGATGAGATTACAGTTGTTGGTTCTTTGTGATGGTTCCTATGTCATCAGGGTTTTATTCATAAAGTCTTTACCTTCACCAGTGTCTTCAATAATTTTAACTATTCTATATTATAGCAGATATAATGTTTCTGTTTTAATAGTTAAGTCTTTCATCCATTCTGAATTTAGATTAGTTCATAGTGAAACATATGGGTCCAACTTTAATCTTCAATATGTACAGAGCTAGTTTTTCCAGCACCATTTATTAAAGAGGCTATCTTTCTTCCAGTGAACATGCTTATCACCTTTGTCAAAGATAAAGTGGCTTAATGTGTCTGGAGTTGTTTCTACATCTTCTAATCTGTTCCGTTGATCTTTGGGTCTTTGAAATCTTGACTATGATATACCTGAATATAGACTTTTTTTTAATCATGGCTGATGGGAGTTCTATATGCTTCATTCGTCTGTATGTCAAATTCTTTTATTTTCCCAGTAAAGTTTTCACCGTGACATCTGCGAACAGTTTTTTTTTAATCATTTGTGGTATCTCCAGCTTTTTTGTTGACTCCAATCATTCTTAAATTATTCCCTTTTTGTCTCATTATTACCTGTTGGATTGATTTCTCATGATTTCTTTCTATTTTTGAGAAATCTTTGTTTTTATTATCACTAACTGCAAGCCTGTTTTGTATGTCTAAGAGCCTGTCCTCCCCTTGACTTAATCTGTGAATACTTTTCAGTTTTTTTTTTTTGACACCATCTCTGTAGTTATCTGAGGGATTATTTCCCATTTGACTTTTTTGAGAGCCTCATTCAATTACTTTGTTGTTAGCACTTCCGAACGTCCAAGTGGAAAGCTTTTGGACTGTCCCACCTCATTGCCCCCTGGGTTTGCCTTTGATGAACTGGATGTCTGGGGTTATGTCTTAAGTATCCTCTTATTTTCTTTTCATTTTTTAGTTTGATCCCAAGGTTGATGCCAATAAATTGCCTATGGTGTGTTGCTCTATTGCTAGTATTTAGCATCCTTTGGTAATGACTACCTCTCTGAGGTATCTTCCAGGTATAACTGGATTTTGAGTTTTGAGTTTGTTGGAAGATCTTGCTTCTTCAGTTTGTTGGAGATGAGAAGTTGCTGTTTGTGTGATCCAGTCCCTAGTTCTTAGGCTCTGTGCCATAGTATTTTCTGTGACCCTCAGTCTCAGTCATGGAATACCAGGATGAATAGCTGTTTAGAACAATTTTTGTACTTTTGGCTATAGTAGTACCAACAGCATCAAAAAGCCTACAAAATAACAAACTGAGCTAATCATTAATTTTTTATTGCTAACTCTATCAACTAGATTTGTGGCTATATAACAAACCCTAAAACAAACCAGGAAATTATATGCAGTGTACAAGTCCTTAATATGTCAGCTTTGCCCTTAAGTGTTGAGGTTTAAACTGCGTTAGGAAGAAAATAAAGAAGTGGGAGAATATGAAAGATTAGAAGTAAGGTTGGAAGACAAAGGGGGAGTCATACTAACTTGGGGAAACTGGTACAAAAGACTGTATAGAAAGAGAGAGGGAAGAATTAAAAGGAAGAACGTAACAGAATTACAACCACAAAGAGGCTAGAAACCACAGTCACACTCATATAACAACAGAATCAAACAATGAAGAAGAAAAAAATGAAATCATCAAAAAAAAAAACCACCAAATACAAACCCAATACCATAGTGACAAAAAACAAATGAGACAAAGAGAGAGAGAGAGGAAGAAAAAAAAGTCCACTTCCAGGTTTGTCTCTGCTTTCACTGACAACCTGTAGAGATAGAGTGTCTATCTGTGCTGATCCATCCCAGCAAACCAAGAGGAGCTTCTTGGCAGGGTAGTGGATAATCTCAGTGAACTTGAACTTTCTGATTTAGACTGAATTCATTTGGCTTGCCACTGTGCAAAAACCTTCTGCAGGTCTGGGCCCAGCTCAGAGCCACTAGATGGAACCAGAAGCAGTTCTGAGTTCTAATCTCAGCTGGCACAACTCCAAGGCAGCTCCAGGCCAATTAATTTTAGTCTCATATAGGACGACTGAGCGCTCAGCACTCACTGCCAGCCAGTGCAGTCTTCCATGTTCTCTGTTCCCCTCCACTGATGTGTCTGGAGGCCTCTAGGGTTGCCAGCCATCACCATGTATCTGCAGGTTTGAACCACTCCTCTCGCATAGTGAGTCCTGTCTCAGGGAGAAGGCAGCCCCAGCTACCTCTCTCTTCTTCATCGAAGTTTCTATCTTCACTCTCCGTGAGATTCAATTCATGCTTCAGGTTCTGCCTGGGTTCAGGGACGCACTTCCTTCTTTTCCGTCTTCCTCGTGTTGCTATGTTCCAGCATCTGGATGGCAGCTTGCTGAGAGGCTCTTTCTCTTCTGCTTACTGCTCCACCATCTTTCCTAGCCCTTTTTTAAAAACTTTATTTTTAACTGATCTCCCTAAATTGCTCAGGTGGCATTGAACTTGCAACTCTCCTGCATCACTTGTAGTCCCAGCTCTTCAGGAGGCTGAGGCAGAAGAACTACTGGAACACAGAAGTTCAAAATCAGCCCTGGCAACATAAGGAGACCCCATCAGTTAGGATTTGTCTGGTCCTCGAGGCTGGGGGATGCATGCTGGATTCAGCATGTTTAGGCTCACGTAAAGGTCTCTCTTCCCTAACCAACCAGGCAAGACAGCCCTTTGACCTTCACAGTCCATGGCAGAAGCACCCATAGCAATCCTCCTTCTAGCTCTAAAAATAAGATTTAAAATTTGTGTTCTGGCAAAATAACTATGTGTGGAGAACAAGCATTTATTATGAAGAAGCCTCTAGAGATGCTTTACCATGGATGACCTTTCTATTCTTAAAAAACTTTATTTTTTTTAAGGAAGAGATCAGCTCTTCCTTATATCTTCATCATGGTGAGTTCCTGGTGGTAAAATCACAAAATGGTGCGAGTCTCTTGACACTGCAGCCCTCTGGATTTGCTCTATCTCTTGCTAGGGTTTACAAAACCACTTGAAATTCAATAAATTATCATAGAATAGTTTTTGTCAACCTGCAGTTCCAAGTTCTATTTATTTCTGATGTGTAGATGCAGACTGAAGTGTTGCTCTTCAGGTAACTTCTCTGTATTTTGAAAACTTTTTTTTGTTCTTATTTGTTTGTTTTTGTCCTGGGACTTCAGTTTTCTGATAGGTCCAGAGTTACTTACTTTCAGTTTGCCCAGTGTTTTTGTGTTTTAAGAATGAATATAGTGACTCCTGAGCTTTTTACATGTTAGAACTCAAATTAGGAGAGGTAATTTCAATTTTTAGTGACAGAAGCTTTCTAAAATTGTATGCTTCAGACAAAAGTTCAATTTTCTCCTTCATAGTTATTCATTTTTATGTAAATTTGCCCATGACAATAAAGTTTTAGTTTGTTTCTTCAGTGAGTGCTGCTTTATAATGTGCTGATAGCTTGGCTGATGGAGCTGGTTTTGGGATCGATAGTGTGTACACGGGGTGACTAGGACATGTGGCTGCACCCTCATCTGTGCAGTTGACGGAAACTTGGATAACAGCTGAGTGAGCTTTGCTCTCAAGCTAGATTTTCCTTGAGATGTTTTCTTTGCTATACATCTGTCTTTATCTAAATACTGGACAGATAATTGTGTTCTATGCTGCCTGATCACAGAGTTTTTTGTCTTCTGCAAATCTAAGCCACATAATGAGAACGCTATTGCTGGATAAATTTCAGTCTCTTCCAGCTATTGTCAGTCCTGTTTTCTCAGACACTTACTTGTTTGTGCTTTATATGAACTGCTTCTTTTTCCCCTCTACTTTACCATTTTCTGTTTTAAAAATTCTCCTTTCCTTTCATACACAGTACAGATAACTCAAATCACTCTTTTTCTCACTGGGTACACTGCACTTTTGTACCTGCCTGTGCTTAATTATCCATTTTATTCTCTTTCCCACTCTGTTCTTTGTAGTAAACCATCAATTACTTTCTGAACCTTCTCTCCTCCCAATAAACTTTTTTTGATTCACCAACACAAAATGATGCTTTTCACCTTGTACCTTTCCAGCCATGTATCCCTAACACATCTTTTATAGTAACTGTTTTAACAATCCTGTCCTTCAAAAGAATCTGAGCTCCTTAAGCACAAGAACTTTGTCTTTTTCTTTCTGTTTAACTTTTCTGTTAGAGTTTAATAGAGAATCTGTAAATTTTAGGTACTCATTTCACATATATAACATAATGGAATGGTTAAATCAATAATTAGTGCCATTCTGGTAATACTTCTTCTATTCAGTAGCAACTATAATTTCAAGTTTCATTTAAGTTCTTCCTCTCTTTTCTTTTTTTTGCTTTTCAAACTCTAATGAAAATTGTTATAATATTAAACATATAGAACACTATATTTTTCAAACTGCTTTTGATGGTGCATAGGTAAAATATTTAATTGATTTATATTAAATATGGACTCCTAATCATTAATGCTAAGCTGAAATTCTGCTTTTCTCCTTGTTTCTCAAAATACATACACTTGACTTAATAATTTCTTCACATGTATTTGGCAAGTCCTTTCAAAAGTAAAATATTCTTAATCCCACTTAAGCCATAGTTTGTCAAAATATCACTGTCAGTGGAAATAGTTCTTGGACAGTCATGTTACATGTTTGCAGCTGGCACTCATACTCTTAAAAAGACATTTTTGAGAAACAAACACTAGGTGTTGCAGAAATAAGAAACTTGGTACCTGAGAGCTGAGCTGGTTAATGCTTTATTGATAGCTATACTAGCTACATCCATCTCTTCTAAGAAAAAAGTATTCTAGCTTATCTTTTAAGTAAACATTTAAACATTTCTGTTTTTAATTCTAATATTCATATCTTTTTAAAAATGCTACTATTATTTCCAGTTTAGAGGAGGAAATCCACAGCTTTCTGACTCCAGACATAGGGTGTAAATTATGAAGCTAGCCCACCGGCATCACTCTTCCCATGATGATGGCTGCACGGAAATTCCCTTGGTTTAATTTGTAATATGTGTTGCTGCCTAAACTCTTCTAATGGTGCAATCTATCTTCCTCATTCAAACTCCTTGGAGCATCAGAAACCACAAATCTCACTGTGAAGCTACAGACCGAAGACACTGAATGAAGAACTCTCTTTACTGACAGCTGAAAAGCAATTTTTCCTTACTGTTTCACTGTGCCCCAATGTGCCATAACATATCTGAAATGGTACCCCTAATATTGAGGAGCCAACTATCAAAGAAATCTTTGAGAGTGAAGAAGTAGCCATTAAAGATAGGTTTCTGCAAATGGCTGTTCCCAACCACCTGTGACAGAAAAAATTTTTCATTCTAAGCACAGAAATACATGAGTTCTCTGTTAAAAACTGCATCCGTCAGAAACCCATTCCTGTTTTCAAATGAAGGTTCCATTTTTCTGCTATTTCAGTGATGTCTATAAAGAATGAGACCCATGCTTGTGTTGTAAAATTTATGATTTATTTGTCCTTTGGTGAATAAAAATTTTTGACATTTCTACATTAATATACTTAATATCTTCCTGCTGTAAAATGCAGGATGATATTAAGTGGATAGTATAAAACTAGGATTCATGACAGAAAGGAATGAAGGTACAATATTATCTGATCATTGTTACATCCAGTTTAGAGCCACTTATCTGCTTTCTTTGTGTCAGATGCATAGAAATAAACTATCTTTAACATCATATCCTCAAAGTAGTGATGAATCATTCTTGTGAATTTGCTGATTGACACTCTCTGAAGCTTTACAGACTTACGTCTTTACATATTCTGTTGGAAACTCTCACATTAAATAGGCCTCATAGCACTGTGGTTTTCCAGTGGTCAAGCAATTAGATTTGTGAAAATGATCTGATGGTAAAGAATAGAGGGTTTTTTATTATTATTATTGATAGCACCTTGGTTATCTTCTTTAAAAATCTAAATGCTATTGATTTGGGGGATTAAATTTATGACTGGGTAGTGCAATTCCTTATAAATGAATCCCTTCCTTTCCCAAGGGTGCCCAACACACTAGCTGACAGAAAATCATTTAGTAGGAAAGGGAATGTTTAATATTGCCTGGAGGCATAACTCAGAAGCTCACTTCAATACATGCTTCTCACGCTGGAAGGAATTGATAAGTGATGTCTCTAGAAGTAAAATATTCTGATGTAACTGAGCCTGGGATCAACAGAGATAAAAGTTTGTTAGAACAGATAAGTACTCTTAGAAGTTTCCTTGAGGGGTTTTTGTATTACTCTGAGGGGGAAGAATTGAAGGAATTTTCCAGATTCTTCCTAATCAGATTCAAGTCTCTCATTTGCACAGGTAAGTAGTAAGTGACTGAAAGCTACTCTTGTGAATGAACTTTTGCTCATGTGGTTACCCTGCAGAGTTAGAGAGCATTGGAAGATGTTCCTTCTATCCAGCTGGTGTACCCGTACCCTTATTAACTGTCTCCCCCTTCCATCTATTTCCAGCTTCTGTTAACCCCTGTTCCATTCTCTACTGTGGTGATATCAACTGCTTTGCTTTCACATATAAGTTAGAACATGCAGTACATGTATTTCTGTTCCAGAATTTCACTTAACACAGTATTTCTATCTTTGGCGCCATAAATGTTTCATTCTTTTCTTAGGCCAAATAATCTACTGTGTGTGTATACAAAGTATTTGCTTGATCCATTCATTTGTTAAAAAAAATACATAGGTAAATTCCATAATTTGGCTATTGAAAATAGTGCTAATAAACAAGGAAATGAGGATGATTTCTTGACATACTAATTTACTTGTCATTGAATATATACTAAATTGTGGAATTACAGGTTTATATAATCGCTTATGTTTCTAGACTTGAGAAACCTCCATATGGTTTTCATAATGGCTTTAATAATTACACCTTTACTGATTGTATGAGAACTTTCCTTTCTCTGCATTCTTCTTGGCATTGTATAATGCTTTCTTTTGTGATAACAGAAGTTCTAACTAGATTGAAATGATGTCTAATGGTGACTGTGATTTTTATAATTACTTATATTGAACATCTTTCATCTGTTGGTCATTTGTATATTTCTTTTGTCAAATGCCTATTTTGTTTATTGACCCATTTTTACATGTATTCTTTTTTTATGACTGAATAGTGTGAATTATTTATATATTATAACTGTTAATACTTCATCGGGTAAATGATTTGCAAATATTTTCTTCCAATATAGAGATTATATCTTAATTTTATTGTTTCCTTTGATGTGTAGTAACTTTTGATTTGGTACAATTTTATTTTTCAGGCTTTGCTTTTGTTGCTTATGTTTTCGCAGTCATATTCATAAAATCATAGCCCACACAAATATCCTGAAATGTTTCCCTTGTTTTCTACAAGTTTCATAATTTTGAGTCTTCAATACATTTTGATTTTAGTTTTGTATAAGATGAAAGTGTCCCCACTTCAGTATTTATAACTGAAATATAGTAGATATAGTTTTCAAAGTTAAAGAATATGAAATTATCATATCAGTATTAAATAATGTACAATTACCATAACATTATAAATACCACACCTGTAATACATCTTGATATTATTCCAAATGTGAGAACACATAAAAGAGAAAAATATAAAGAAGAAAATGAAAAAGTAAGAGGTAAATGTTCCTAATTATGTATCTGAAGTTGATAGCTGGTAATTACTAGCGAGAATACACTAGGTTTGTTCCTATCAGCACCATACTACATGCTGGAGGCTGAAGGGTCCAGCTCAAGGGCTGGAGCTTACTGCAGTGTCCTGTGTAAGTCTGCAACAGGATGCTGGTGGATCTACCACAGAACACTGAAGAATCTGTCACAAAAGGCTGAAGAGTCCACGATGAAGGCTGAAAAGTCCCAGGCAGAAGCCAGGAGCTGACGTCCAAGCTGAAGGCCAAGACTGGAGCTCCTCTGAAGAACCAGCAATTGGTCCCTTTTCATTTGCCTTTTATTGTATTCCGGCTGCTCCCTTGGGGTGGTGTAGAGCTCACACCACCTATGCATTCTCCTCCAGCATAGGTTGAGTATGTTACAGCCTAGGGCACCTGGGCCCCTGCTGAATCACTTAAGTTTCTTAGCAAACCTTCAAGTTGACATGTATAAAACATAACACACGGAGAAAAAAAATAATGATTAACAAGTATATAAAGAGTGACAATGAAATTGTTCAGAAAAATTTTAAAAGCTGAAGAAGATAAATAATGGTTGAGCCATAATTATATAAATATTTTTCAGAAAGCATTCATGTGACAACTTAATATTTGAATGGAGAATAATTGCATAAAACAGAACCATGCAGATCTCTTGGGTAATATTGTTCTTTACAGAGTGAATCACAAATATCAGCATCCTTTGGGATTTCATGAAAGGATTTCTGGATTAAAGTAAATAAGGATGAGTTAAGATGATCATGTTGGAGGTTAACATTAAATATTTTATGATGCAAGATAATAAGAATATTGGATTTGCTTCTATTAAGATTTTAAGATATTGAACAGTTTTGAGTTGAGGAGAGGCATGATAAAAACACATTTAAAAAGTAGTCTGGCTGTTATTTGGAAGATAAAGTAAAACAAGTCAAAGATAAATGTGAGGTACAAACAAAGAATGTGCTGCAGGAACTGGTCAGATTGTTTGAACTAATGGATTGAACTTTCCCCAAAGGGATATTCTTTTTCTTTTTAAAGAATGTATTGAATGAAAAGTAGTAAAATAAATAACAAAAACAAAACTTAATTTACTAAAATAAGTTGATGTTATTAACTATATTTTATTGAAAAATGTCAACTTAATCAATTTTGGTACAAAGATGTGCATACTCCTGTAGAGAAAACAACTCTGATTAAAATGGGTAAATCTTTGGCATTTGTTTGTTTTCAAATCCCTTTACAAGGAGAGTTCAAGAAACATGTATTTAGGGCTGTTTAAGTATAAGACAGTGATGGAAGCTAGAGATAAAAAAGATAAATCTCAAACATTCTCTGGAGAAGTTTAAATTCAGCTTCAAAGTTCAAAAAAAGCCTCTTTGGAGATGCTGATACTTGTGTGTTCTTAAAGTTTGAGTAGAAGTTAGCCAATTAAATAGAAGGGCAAGAACTCAAAATAGGGCAACAGTAGGACAAAAGTGTGAAGACATTAAGTGTATGCTTTATATAAAAAGAGACAAACACACAAAGCATTCAGTACCTTAATCTTTCATGTGCTAGAGAAGTTTATGTAATGATCCAAATTGTATTTTAGATTTTTTTTCAGAAAGATGTTGAACTGCAGAAAAAAATTAATCCACAAGTCTTTCTGACCATTGCTGAAAGAAATGGACCTTTCAACCTAAATATTCACTCAGGAATGTGAATCTTTTTGGTCAGTGATTCAGGGGAGTACAGACTGGAATTCACACATGCAGTTTTTGTCATCTCCTCTGGGAATAATTGCTTCCCTGCACAAACCTTTGTCCAAGGAAATCACATGGCCTTACTCAACTCTAAAATGTCTGAAATGGAAGGAATTTTTCTATGTGCAGAAAGAAAGAAGAAATGTTGGAGAGCAGCAGTAATATCCACCATTGTTACATCACTTTGGGGGCCCACAGGGAAGATAAATTTGAGTAGTAAAGTTCTGAAAGGAGATGATATCTAAATGACTTAGGCGAGGTATTGTAAGTGCATTAGGCAGATTAAACCAGTCCATCTCAATAGAGGAGATCAGTGCGTTAAGATGTGGACATTTGAGGGACATTAAATATCTAACTCTGGTGGTCAATTTATTGAAATGTAACTTGAGGCAAAAATGAAGACAGAATTTTAAGCCAAGATTTATTACATTGGTAATTGGATTTATTACATGAAAACAGGGCACATGCTAGTGCAATTTTTAGAACATTGAGGAATAAGTATTATTGGTAGGGAGAGAAAAATCCATCTCTGATTTGTTGATTTGAGGGTGCCTATGCAATAAGAGATGTATACATACATAGAGATAATACATATTAAGCTGAGGAATAGATGTCTTGAGCGGAAAAGCTGATTGAAAAAGAAGACTGGGCCAAATGCCAGGCCCTAAGGTATTTTCCTGAGCAGGAAGAAGAACAGGAATGCGTATGAGGGACAGAGTGAGTGATTAGAAATGTACAAGGAGTGTCAGATGACTGAACACCAGAGAGCCAGCTGGAAGAGAATTGTTCATTTCTCACACATGTGAAGGCCTTTGTGCCATAAACAAAATAAATTCTTACTAGCACAGAATCTAAACATAAAAAGTAAAACTTCAAGTTTTGAGACAAAAATAGAAAAACGTATGTTTCCGGTATCAATATAAGAAGGAAGTCAGAAAGCGTAAACGGTAAAGAACAGTGAAAACAACCAGACTGCATTAAAACTTCTGTAAGGTAAGAATTCAAAGAAGATGATTAGATGTGGCAGGATGCTTACTGTATCTTCCTGCCAAAGAAATTTCAGTGACTCCAACAGAAACTGGAGGAGGTCACACAAAGTAAGATTTTTAAAGCTGCCTTATGTAAGCATATTTATAGAATAAGAATTAAAGATTAACAAAAAAATGTAAGGACAGGCATATTTTAAGAATAATTATAAGCAATAACTATTGGAAAGATGTAAGACAAATATATTTATTTGTACTTTTTGTTCATTTATTTATTTAAAAAGCACTAACATAACAATTACTAAGAGCCAGGAGATATTTACAATACTTCATACATATTAACTTATCTATGATGTTTTCATAACACTATAAATTTGATATCATTTTATAAATTGGAGGTGGTGCAAGTTTCACAATTAAGTTCTGAAACATCCTGCAAAGCCTCATATGTTCAGAGGTGTTCAGGAAGTGACTAGATCATGGGGCAGTATACTGATCAGAGGATTAATCCGTTGATGAGTCCACCTTCTGGCAGGAAGTGGGGCTTGTGGGAAGGATAGGTCACTGGCGTGTGACCGAAGTTCACATTGTGCCCAGCTCTCCCTTTTTTCCTTTCTGCCTCTGGGCTGCTGTGGTTGAGGAGCTGTCTTCTGCCAAACCTTTCCATGGTGCTACTTCTGTATTGGAGCCAATCATGGACTGGAATCACTGAAACTGTGATCTAAACCAACCTCTCTTCCTTTGAAAGCGTCAGGTATTATTTTTTATTTTTTTAAATTTTAAAGATGGTAAAATTCAACAAAACAAAACAGAACAAAGCCAATCAAAAAAATATGCAGCAAAATTGGTACAGAAATTCACATTAGGATCCTAGGAAAACAACAACAGCTACGATAGAGTATCTAGTTATCCTTACAATAGTTGTCTTTTCCACCAGGTAGAGCAAAATCAAACCAAAAACAAAACAGAATAAAACCAATCAAAACAGAATGTCAAGTAAAGCAAAGCAATTAATTAGAACAAAGCAAAACAGTGAAAACAGTATTGGACTTCAAAGACACGATAGAAGGAAATCCCCCACACTTGCCACACTGCATACTGTCATCCTCCCAAGACATGCTCAGACTGCTGGCTCCAGGCCAGAAATGGTGGCTAGTTGATTTTTTGGTGGCTTCTTCCAGTCCCAACAGTATCAGATATTTTGTCTCAGTAATGTGAAAGTGACTAATACAACTAGTATTATTACCATTTTATAGATGAGGAAGTCAAATCACCCAGAGGTTGAATGAACAAGAGACCGAGCTGGGGTTGAACCCAAACAATGTGGCTCTAGAATCTGGGCTTGAAGTCATTGTATCTCACTTTCTCATATAGTCAGGCATGGGCATGTGTGGAGGAGAGATTAACAATGTCTACCTCTCAGGTTCCTGTGAACCTCTAAAGCTATCTGAGTTATTAGAAAGTTGTGGCAGATTATTGGGGCGTCAGTTGTTTTGGATTCTCTCTGGAGCAGCAATCACTCTGCTATATTGATATGAGAAGCACAGCTTTGGTTTCTGAACTGCAAGGTAAAGGTAGACTGGAGATGGCCTTTTTTTGCAGGACATAGAAAATAAGCACAGAAATGGGAAATCTGTGGAAATTGCCTCATACCACTGAAAATCTCTGGGAGACATTGTAGTCAGAGTTATGCTTGTCAACAAAAAAGGATCTGGGGTATTCTGTTTATTGATCTTTGGGAACCCCGTTCAGGGATTCTCTCTGGCACTGTGGGTCCAGCAAGAAGACTGAGAGTAAACCTATGGTCAGAAACAGAACTCTCAGGTAGTTGTGTCAGTAACATTTTGCAGAAGTAGAATCTCGGAGGGTATGGATAAGACATTAATATCTACTGCAAGTGCCTGGCCTGGGATAGAACTCTGGCTGACTGTACAACAGTGGACCAAGTACGATCATTAGCCCTTAGTAGCCCTTAGGCAGTTTCCTTCAATTCTCTAGATTAATCTATCAAATGAATGGTATCTTAACTCACCAATCCTGATGTAGCAAAATTCCACAGTTTAGGTGGAAAATAACAAAACGTTATCTTCAGGGTGAGGGGGTCCCAGATCAAGGGGCTATCAAGTGCGGGTAACTCTGAGGCTTCTCTTTACTTTCCACAGCCACTGCACTGGTCGCGGTCATCACAGGCTCCTTCCTGATGTCTCCCTGAGCATGTAAGAAGTTTTTGGCATACAAATGCCAGAAAACAGACTCCGGGCCATACTCTGACTTCATTTCAATTTTATCACCCCTTTGAAGGTCCTAAAGCCAAATATTGTAATATTTTGTGGAAGTGGAGTTTAAGGATTCAACACATGAATTTTGTGGTAATATAAGTTTTAGCTCAAAATAGGTAGGTTGGTTTGGTTAATCTTAAAGTAGGTTTTAATAACATATTTTAATTTTTTTGTCTCCTATCCCTGCAAGTTTCTGACATTTTTGATTTATATACTTTTCCCAAATGTTGTTTTCTTCTGAAAGTTATTTAACTTTCTGTTTTCTACATAGGATTTAACTTTTAAAGTATAATTCCATTTGATCTTACTGGTAAGTAATATATTATGTCACCTTGAGCTATTCAGCAAGCACGTAGCCATCAGAAGACAGGTTTTAGCGTTCAGGAATATGAAGCCTGAGTTCTGATTCATGGGGAGGAAATTATGTTAAATTGTTTGAATGCATGGAGCAAATGATTCATCAGTCAAGCCTGTAATTTAGAGAGTATTCAGCCTCCTATGAAACCTTGGCTCAAAGAAAGGGAAAATTCTTCCTCTAAGATTTCTCCCTCTATTCCTTTAGCTGCCTTACAGTGGCAGTACTCTCTCATGTATCTTTTGAGAAACTATCAGTCAGGAAATTTGAAAATTCCCGCTATCTGCTTTGAAAGTAAAAATCTAGTCACATATCCTCAATAGATTTCAGTGTCCACGTTAATAAGTGAGGGTAATAATATTTATCTAAGAGGTGTAATGAGGACAAATAAAAATATTGTATGAAAAGGTTGAGTAATGTTGTATTCTATTAATAAAAGTGTCTTACAATGTGATGAGTTTTAGCTAATGCCTTAGTGGTTTTTAACAGATAGAAGATTCAGTTTTTACACATGATCCATATCTTTTGTAAAAGTTGTCAGTGTGGTGTCTCTCAGCACCTAGGAAAGAGTCAGAAGAAATATTTAGAGAACTTCCAGGCAGAACAAGTAGGATTTGCAGATTGGATAGCTATCTTTTTCTTTCATGTATACAAATATACAGATATATTTTCTCACATTTGCCATGCACATAGATACTACTGAGTCAGAGAAAAGATACTTTCTAAAAGCACATCCTATATTAGTAAAAACTTGGTATGCATCAATCAAATTAGTAACAGAGAAAATCTGAAATATTAGCCTCAGTCAACTTTTTTGATGTTAGAAAAGGATTTATTTTTGAGATGCATTCTAAAATTTCATTTTTGCCTTTTAAATTAGTTACTGCCACACAAAATATCCTATTTTGTTTAGTAAAGCTACTAATTGAAAACAGAATGTAATAATGTTTATTACCAAATGTTTATTTCATGGGCACAATTGTCTTTTAGCCCTTTTCAAATTCATATTACTTCTCAAATTCTATCAAGGGGCCACATTCCTAAGCTAAAGAATCCCTGTGCCTCAGGATTCTGATTTAATATGTGCAGCATCCAGTGTAAGTCAGGTGTATAGCTGGGTTGGGTATTCACTGTGTTATGCTGCTTGTTCATCAATGAATCAATGAGTACACCATTTTTATTGGAAGTTAAATGGTTTGCAGATACTTAGTTCTTGACCTACAAATACTTGTATTGTCCTAAGTGAGGTGAGATGTGTTTTGGCTTAATTTTGCTTGTTATTTTAAACAAAGATTTATACAATATTTTTAATGGTACAGCATTGCTATCCTTTATAAAAACAAAGAGGTAGTCAGTTCACTTTCTAAGTATCAGTGAATCCACAGGCCACTTTCAAAATTATTTAGTCAAATAAGAATTGATGACCATGACAAACAAATGATGAATATGATTTTATTTTTTATTTTTATTTTTTAAAATACATTTTATTCAAGGATAAAAAGAAAGAAAAAGGAAAAGGAGAAGAAAATAAACTACAGCACAATTTCTAAACACTTGCTCAGGGGCAACGATAGTACATATCCCCAAATCATTCACCCAGAGCACAAGATATCTGCATTCAATGTCTGAACAATACCAGCACAGATCTTTCTCTCCAGCAAACTCAGAGAAATCAGTAGTATAACTATCTTAACTATATTTTTATATACGTATACATACTTGTAAACTTGTAAACCATAATAAATAAGCAATGGTGTACTTATTGTTTCACACTAATGAAACAACCGATGTTTACATGTGTGTCTTATTTTACTAATCAGTATGTTCTTGAGTTGTATCTATTTACCTATAAGTGTCCAGTTTGAAAATGTTTTTAAAACTGAATGAACAACTATTTATACTGTCTCTCAGTTATTTTTCTCATTGCTGAGACAAATAATTCACAAGTTATAAGAGGAAAGGTTTATTCCAGCTTACAATTCACAGAAGTTGCAGTCCATGGTTGGCTTTCTCTGGGACAGGGCGGAATGGCAGAGAGGCATGGTGGAGAGAAACAGTCCACAGCAGAGTAAGTAGGAAGCAGCAACAATAACCTCTCATTATCCTCCACTCAACCGATGAAACTTCCCATCATCCTCATGCAGAACTATGCTAAGCCAACTAGTGGGCTAATACCAAACCTAGCTCTGAATGAGTGCTCCACAGAAACTCAGGTGGTTCAGGGCTTATAAAGGCAAAGAAAAGCCAAGCATGAGGGAAATTCCAGAGTATGCATGAAGAGAAAGATCAGTGGCACAGATAAGTTATGGTAACCTAAAGTTAAGTATCATTAGGCTATGCATGATTGATTGCTTGGGCTGTCTCTACCCGAGGAGTCCATCTGTGGCAGTTGTCACTTCAATGAAATTTATTAAGGTGGTAGTGGATTTTGTAGGCTTGGCTAGATTAAATGTCAATATTCTTTTACCCAATTTTATTTTACTACCAGCATCCTGAAGATGCATAGGTTCTAGTCCCTTAATCACTTTCTGAATTTTGAAATGTACTTTTCATGTTTCTTTCAGTCATGTTTTCTTCCATATTTCATAATATTTTGGGGAAGACAAAGCAAAGTATGTCTTTCTGCAACTGGCAAATTCCGGGTAAATGTGAACAGCTTAGGTTTGGTCAAGGGTAACAAGTGTGGCTTGTTTGAAAAGAGACAATAGAGAAAGAACACTATTTTTTGCAAGCAGAAGTTGTTTGATTATGGTTATTTTCTGTTGGGATATTTGGGGTATTAAGGCGAAACACTGCTGAGTTCCAACTTGTGATCTTCCTGCCTCAGCCTCCCAAAATTCTGGGGTTACTGGCTCATGCCATGACATAGTTTGTATTAAAGATATTCTGAGGAACTTCGATACACTTGTGAATATAATCTACTTGCAAGCTAACAAGTTGAACAAGCAATAAGATACTTGTTACAAGATAGAGAGATTTACTATCCACTATATATCGAGCT
Organism: Hydrochoerus hydrochaeris; assembly: GCA_004027455.1. Classification (NCBI taxonomy): domain Eukaryota; kingdom Metazoa; phylum Chordata; class Mammalia; order Rodentia; family Hydrochaeridae; genus Hydrochoerus; species Hydrochoerus hydrochaeris. Next base: position 4,103 of record PVLA01004093.1, on the reverse strand, counting down.
ACATGATATAAATATTTATGTCATTTTCCTTTGTCCCTCTATTTTATGAGGGGATTGAAAATAGGCAAAAAGATGTTATATACACTGTGGGTTTCATCACAGCTGAGAAAATGCAAGTTGAGGGAATTCAGTTACACATTTATTATGGATTGCAAGCAAACCTGACCTGTATTTGACAGGAAAACATTTTCTTTATTAAACAGGGCAGTAGACAAACTTTGCTGTAGGGGGAGATACTGTGTTTTTCTTCCAAGGCTATTTACTACACAAACATCTTTGCAGAAATTTGGAGCAAAGATCATGAGTGACTCTCTTAACAAAATTTCTGGAAATATGAAAGGCCCATAGAAAGTTCCAATAGCTATATTTTCCAGAGAGCATAATATTTTCCCATAATCTGTATTTGCTTGAAGATGATGCTGAGGAGTTAATAGAGGTTACAGGTAGGAAATCAAAGTGGGCTTGCCCCTAAACATTTGGTTGTTAGCAAATTTGTTAACTAAATGCAAATCCAATAGAATTTAATTGTTCTAAGCAGGTTTCATTGTATAGAGCATTTTCTAAAGCATCTTTGCTGAGGAAAGTCAGACCCTTCTTAAAATGCTTGAATGATTGGAGCATCTTATCTTACACAGTTATTATTTTGAAGTTTACTTAGACCAGCAGAGTGATTGGCTGGAGACACATGTATAGAAGAAGAAGGTTTCTGTGCAAAGTAGCTCTCACCTGCATAAAAGGAATAGAATAAATTGGTGGTTTTCTATGAAATCATGGATTTATTTTTTAGGAAAGACATATTTGCAAAAGATGAACCTGAATTTTTTTCAAGGTTATACATTATCTAGGTAAGAAGTTCAGAAGAATAGTGTAAGAAGAAGGGTATGAAGTATTCAGAGAAATGGGCAGAATAAATACTGAGGTAAAACCAAGGCACAGTAAGCCATCCTCAACTGCTTACAGACATGATGTGTGTGTGACGCTGGAAAGCTGAGAAACTACTGCACAGGCAGACATCATAATACATGGAGACTTATGTGTGAAACTAAGGAGTTTTGAGTCTATAGTTAGGTTTTTATGAGTTTAGTTATATACTTAGATATGAATTTTGGAATAATCTTCTGATACCTTCAAGGAGAACTGATCACAGAAAGTTGGAGTTTAGATCAGAAGATTAGGAGCAGAGAAAAGCCTTAGAATATAATTTTGTTTATCAAGATCTAAATTAAGGGTGCTTCAAAAAGATTGCTGAGAAAATGGGTTAAAAGGATATTTAGGGAGGAGAATCAATAGGATTTGGTGTCTGGCACAATTTTGGGGAGTTTGAAAGTCTAGGATGATTTTACTGTTTATAATAGGCAATGATAATGGAACAAGAACAAGTTTATGTGTTTGTGTATAGAAGAGGCAATAAGGAGATGATGAGTTCATTTTGGATGTAACAAGCTTGTGCTGTATGGAATTTAAATAAGGTTACTGTACAGTGACAGGAACAGAAGAATACAGTAAAATTGGATAACTGTACTTACAGAAGAAGCTTTTTTTGTTGTTAAAATGTGTATACTATTGTAATTCCTAGAAATTTATATGCTATCTGTATGACTTAGTCACTTTTTCATTGCTGGGACACATATTGACATCTGTGATTTAAAGGAAGAAAGGTTTAATTTGGCTCACTGTTACAGCTCACAGTCCACAGATTCAGGGAAAAACAGCACGCAGAGGAGCACGGTGAGGGCAGAGCTACTCATGTCACGCTAGCCTGGAAACAGAGGCGAGGCAGGGAGATGCAGCCCTCCAGGTCACACTCCCAGTGACTCTCCTTTTCCAACCACACCCCAAAACACACTACACTGCTGGGAGTCCCCTGAGGAGTATTCTGCTTGCATGACCCACTCGCCTTCATGAAACCTTCACCTCTGAACACAGGAGGCTTTGGGGGAATATGCTAGCACTAACCCTAACAATGTGCAACTATCATTTCTTCTAATTACGATGAAATAAAACAAACATGATTTTGGAGCTATGAAAGTATAATGTTTTCTCTCCAGTGTCCAAATAATGATATTCTTAAAGATATGGATATATATATAATTTTCAAAGTTGCCATCTGCAACAATGCCAAGCTTCAAACTTCTAAAATAAGGGTAAACTGGATTGTTTTATAGATGAGGCTGTTAAAATGTATTGGCTTCATGTAATGGTTATATTTTAAAATGTGTGCTTAAAATGTATAAAATAAAATTGTTTGTTAAAAAGATATATTGAAAACATTTTTTGAGATCCTATGAGAAATGCAGTTTCTTTTTAAAACATAATTAAGAATATACTTGGATCCTGATTATTATGCTATTCATTTTATAGACATTCATTTAAAGAGTTTTTATTATTCTGGTAAAATTGATTTAATGTATAAGAAAAGATTACATTTAATAAAGCAATTCATCTGGAAGAGTTAGAATTCTATTACATTTTATCATGCCCTGTGATACGTTCTTTTAACCCTGTTATTTTAACCAGGATTTTATTTAAACAACTTAAGCAGAGAGTAAGGATAATTCTTGGATTTGTAATGAGAATTATTGGCCTCTACTGAGTATTCTAGTATGAAGGCCTATGATGCTCAATAAACCTATGATGTTCAGTGTTATTATCAATCAATGTAACTTAAACAATATCTATCACTTCTGTTGTTTGCCAGTCCTGTAAGAAAATTAAGAGCAAATAGAGGATAATGAGCACTGGTGTGGGATGGACATCAATCCTCTCTCTTCTGTCCTGGAGGAATGTGCAATGTTTCTGGAAGAGATTAGCTATCAGGAACCAAAAGACCTAAAGTACCCATTAAATTTTATTTCTAGGAATTAGCTCTGATAGGATCATTGGAAAAATATACGATTTTGTGTATTGAATTTTTTTATCTTATATACTTTTTAAAAATTTAAAAACAACAAAATATATATACACACACTGTTGAGCACTCTTCAGCTATAAAGAAAACAAATGAGGGATATATTATTAGTAGTAAGTGAGAGGGAAGAGATATAAAAAGAATTCAGATATATTGTGTACCTATACCAACTCACTGTCATGATTGTAATTACGGATTGCAAACATGTACTAATAAAAACTAAAATTACAAAGAAAACAAGAAGGAGGAAAAAATACTAGGTGTTTTCAGTTAACAACCTAGAGAAAATAGGATTTCAGAATGATATACAATATGAATAGGACTCCAATTTATTTAATTTTGAGCCCTGTTCATTGAAAGTGCAGAAGTACAATAAAAACTTACAGCTTAATTCTAAATACTTAATAGTGACATGGACTACCCATCCTCAGTAAATAGACACTGATCTGTGGACGCTCTGCTGTGAATCTCACTACTCAGTGTCCTTTCTGAAAGGCCAGTCACTGAACTTAGGTGTTGGTGGCTCCTTTCAGTCTTAGACTTATGTTTGGTCCTTCTCTGAAGGAAATCATCTCTCTTTCTTTCTTTTTCTAATCCTCTCTTTACTAATTTTCTTTACTTTTTATTATAAAAGTACAGAAAATACGAGACTTGTTTAACACTTGTCATGGTTTATGTCAATGGCCCCCAAGCCTCATGCCTTTGCATTATGCATTTGTGCTTGGTTCATTGTCTGGTCCTTGTGTGAGGGTCGAGATGCCCGCCGCATGTAGGAAGAAGTCAACAGACGCCATCTCATGCAATAGGCAAGGGGTTTTATTGTCCAAGCATGCGTGGGGCTCAAGGAACACGCAGGAACAGAGAGCCACGAGGTGTGCCGGAGCATGGCTTTTAAACTACCAAACAAAGGAAGGAGGGGTCTTTGCAAGCATGGTCACAGAAGCAGATGGCATTGGTTAGATTAAATGGCTTTCTACATTCATTGGAGGGGGCGACTATAGGGTGGTCTAGAGTTGGGCGGCGGAGGGTGCTTCCTAGTATGGGCAGCAGATGCCCAGGGAAGGTACACTCCATAAATTCCTTAAACATGGGAGGCGGCTGTTTCTACCTCGCAACCCAGATTTTCTAGTCAGCTTAATCCTTGTCTGAATTTAATCTAGGCAGCTTTAACTATAATGGCTCAATTCCCAGAATA
>PVLA01004092.1:0-181914 GCA_004027455.1 Hydrochoerus hydrochaeris | reverse complement strand
CCATTATTTCATCCCTCTATCATCCCACTCACCCACCCATGCATCCACTCACCCACTCACCCACTTGTCCATCCATCCATCCATTCATCATCCATCCATCCACCACACCCTCCCACCCACCCAGCCATGCATCCATGTATCTGTCCATCTATCCTGTATTTTTTGAACACCCTCAATATAAAGAACACATCATATTTACCATTAACTTTGTGACTTAACCTTTATTTTAAGCTATAACTATGCTGAAATTTATTTCTAAAATCAACATGCATAGAGGCTTAACATGAGAGAGGAAAGTAAATACCAAAGAATTTCCTATTTGTCTTCCTTGAAATATTTAAAAAATTATATAAAGACAAAATGTCTGGATGCCTACATATGCATTTTTCTTTTTTTTTAAATCAAGTTCACTCATTCTTCAGTATTAATAATCCTAAGAATTATCACTCAGAGTTATTATTCTTGCTATTGTTGTTGAGATGGAATCTTTCTATGTTTCTCAAGCTGGCTTCAGATTCCTGGGCTCAAGTGATCTATCAAGTAGCTAGGACTTCAGCCACATGTTACTACAGAACTAGTTTTTAATAAAAAAGTTTTCAGGGTAGTTTTATATCAATAGTTTCTTTCTTTCTTTCTTTCTTTCTTTCTTTCTTTCTTTCTTTCTTTCTTTCTTTCCTTCTTCTTTCCAGTACTGGGAATTGAACTCAGGACCTTATGCTTGCCAGGCAGACGCTTATGCCACTGAGCTGTATCCCTGACCCTTTTAGGGTAGTTTTCCCATTGTTTAGCCTTGTGCTGACTGTAAAGCAATTCAAGTGTTTATCAATGGAAAAGTGGATAAACAAAACGTGGCATATTCACATTATAGAATATTACTTGGTCATAAAAAGGGATGTAGCCACAGAAATACACCCTGAAAGCATTAAACTGGGTGGCAGAAGCCAGTCACCTATCCCATGGCTCCATTCATATGAAACAAACAGAACAGGGAAATCTATAGACACAGAAATTAGATTTGTGATCATGAGAACTCAGAGTGATGGGAGAACAGGTTGGCAGCTAAAGGGTAAGTGGTTTTAATCTGTCTTACTCCCAGGATGCTCCATACAAATTGGCTAACTGAAACCCAAACCACATAATGATCTCAAGTGTGAAAGATCCGAGTTATCTCAACGCCCCACATCTGGTTTGAAAGTCAGGAACAGGCTTATGAACACAGCTCCTCCCCCCAGAACTCCTCACAGCCGGGGAGCCTCTGTTTCCCCTTTTGTTCTCTCTCTGCCTTGCTTTGCAGATAAAAAGCGCCCCCTGGAGGACAGCAGAGTGCACAGTCTCCTCTCTCAGAGCTGCAGATAAGGATGCATCATCCTAGGGCAGAGGAAGGAACCAGTAAAGGTAACGATCCCCATTCAAGTCCCTGCCCGCAGGGTGACCAGATTATCCAGGGCCTACACGCAGATACAAGGCCACATTTCGCTTATTCTCCCGTGACCTCCTATTAGGACAATGCCAAGCAATAGGCTGTCCCCTCATGATGGAAACATTTTGCAGTGTGTAGGATGGAAACCATTATCCACTTACGGCTGCCAAGCACATCAAATGTGCGCCATGTGATAGATGTGGAATTTTCAGTTGTACTTATGTAGACAGAATCTATAATTTTATTATTATTTTTTTTTGTGATGGGAGAGATGGAAACTAGGGAGTCAGACATGCTAGGCGAATGCTCTACCCCTGAGCTCTACCTCTGGCCACTATCATTTTTTGTGGACCAACTCCTCACCCATACATGGTTTAGGATACTGGATTCTGGGTGAAAATGTGAATGTTAAGGGCTTCACATTCACTGGAGCTGTTTAAAGCTGTATGCTGGCTGGACACACAGCAGAAGTACTGGGGTTTTTCTCCCAAGTTCTTTTCTTGATGGCTTCAGTGCTGTGCTTGGGGGTCTAGGGAGCATTTCTTCTCTCCCTCGAGTTTCTTTTTCTTCCTTTTTGTGGTATTCGGGGCCTTTGCCCTGAGCTACATCTCCAGCCCTTTTCAAATTTTTTAAATTTTATTTTGAGACAGGGATACACTCAGGCTTGTGATTCTCCTGCCTCAGCCTCCCAGAGTTCTGGAATCACAGGCGTGTGCCACCAGGGGCAGCCACACCTGTGTTTCTGAGACTGCATTACCTTGAAGACCTTCTTGGCCCAGGTCCTGAAAGCCTCTTCCTGTCCACAGAGCTCGTCCCCCTCCCTCATCTTCAGGATCCTCTCCCCGCCCAGCTCCTCCAGCAGGGTGTCCACGGCGTGTCCAAAGGCACAGAAGTGCGGGTATGCCCGAGAGCCGAGGCCGAACACGGAGAACCTGCCAAGGAGATGACAGAGGCTCCTCACTAGGGTACAGTGGGGCACAGAGGGGCCTGTGTCCTGGGCGGAATTGTGTGCTCTCAGAATTCCTAGTTGGACCCTAGACCTCCAATGTGTACACACACTGGGGTTAAAAAAACATGGTGAATATTTAAAAAATGACAGTAAGAGATACACTGCCATGAATTCCCCTCCAAACACCCCCTTCTCACTGGGGACACACATCCCTTCATTCTCGCCACTTTCTGCAGCAGTTCTGGAAGTGCTCTTTCATAAGTGTCTTTAGTTACACTGTTGTGACGACCCCAATGTGCTGAATTGATTTGAAACATTTAGCTTTCATGGTCATCTTGAGGTTGGGGAAGAGCCACAGTCACACAACGCCAGATTTGGTGAAGAAGGTGGACAAGGACCATCATGACATTTTTACAAACCTGCTTCCTGTTGAATGGCGCTTGGCACCAGCATTCACTGTATTTTTGACCACACTCCCTAAAGACATAAAAGAAGACTTCCAGAACTGCTTCAGAAAGTGGCAGGAATGATGGGGTAAGTATGTTGGAAGTGAGAGGAAGTATTTTGGCAATATTAATGGCAATGTGTCCATGTAATGACTTTTTTTTTGGTTTAAACATTTACCAAATATTTTGATCACACTGTATATGTGGAGACAGGGCCGCCTCTAACAGAGGTACTTAAGGTTAAATGAGGTCATAAGGGTGGGGCCCTACTCCAATGGTATCAGTGTCCCTATAAGAAGAGGGAATCCTTCCCCATTTTTTCTCAGAATGCTGCAAGAAGATGACCAGTTACAGGCCAGGGAAAGAGGCTGCACCAGGAACCAACACTGCTGACACCTTGATCTTGGACTTCCAGCTTTCAAAACCATGAGACAATGAGTATCTGTTGTTTTAGATCACCATTCTGTGGTACTCTGTCATGGCAGTCCAAGCAGATTGCCACGACTGGTGTCTCCGGTAGCACTGTGTTTAGCCCATGGCGATCAGGCCACCCCAAACCCCTGTGTGGAAGGCCAGGTGTACACCTCGGGGCCCTTGAACCTCTTGCTTCTTTTTGCCTCTGCTAGGTCTCGCAATCCTTAGGAGAAAACCCAAACGGTTGGAATTCTAAGGTTCTAGATGGGGACAGTAACAACCTGGAATCCTCGGCTGCCTCTTGCATGTCCCTTTCTGAACGGGATGAATGGGGGGAAAGTCTATCTTTGTGAAAGGCTTGAATCCTACCAGCAACACAACTAGATTAGCTTTAAGTAGAAAGATAACAAAAACTAACACTAGAGTCCCCAGTGACCTGTGTTAAAAAAGGGACCAGAAGGTCTTGTCATGAACACATCAAAAGTCAGTGTGTACACAAGATTTTCCAGTGGGAAAATGAAAGGGTTATAATCCTGCCGGCTCCACCCCTTGTAATGCCTGTGGAATTAATGTGCTCACAGACTCTCTGCACAGATGCCAGCCAGAAAACATTGGTGTTTGAAAGAGGGGAGGTTGAGTTAATGTAAGTCTTTTCCATGTTGTGGTGGGGAGATTTTGGATGACATGGGAAGCTTCTTGCTAATGTATTGTCTTACAGACACTAGGGCCTGTGTGTGTGTGTGTGTGTGTGTCCATCCAGGGTCTTTGAACTGACCTATATCTCCAGTCCTTTTTTATTTTGAAACAGATTCTCACTGAGTTACACAGGTTGGGCTCCAATGTGAGATTCTCCTGCCTCAGCCTCTCAGAGGGCTGGGATTACAGGTATGCCTGATTTAGTCTTAATGCCACTGAATGCCACATTTCTGGGGCTTAGCTCTGGCTGAATCTCTGGACCAGAGATGGAGCAACAAGCCTTCAACTGGGACAAGGACTCCCCACACTTCTCTCCGGCTTAGAGTATTCTGTTGGATATGGTCACCCCAGGTCAGCCAAGGAGAGGAACTATTTTCCCTGCTCCACACAGGCTCTGTCAGTCTCCTTGAATCTTTTGTTAAGGATGACGGGGACAAGTTGGTGACAGAGTGAGATGGAGAGGGTAGGGAGCAAGCGCAGGAGGCTGGGAAGGGGACTCTCAGTGGAGGATGAACTGGAGACAGGTCTGGGGGTCTCCCGGGTGGAGCGAAGGACAACAGAGGTTAAGCCTTTCCACCCCTCCCAAAGCTACATCCATGTTGCCTCATCTCATTCTCCTCTGCTGTCCTGCCCTCCTTTTCCCGGGGCGCCTGAGCCCTTCCCAGTCAAGTGTGTGCCAGTAGGCTTGTTTCCTCCTATTGCTCCGCACCCCATGATCCAGCTGGATGTGGATGCCACACTGTTTCCTTGCAGGCTGCCCTGCCCCCAGCACCCGCCTTAGCCCACTGCAGACTGGAAATTCCTAGCACTGGACACACCTTTGGCTAAGACGCTGTTCCCCAAACCTCTTATTTATGCTCATGATGTCTGCCATCTTTGACTATCTCTGACACTCTTATTTTTATGTTCTTTAACTTGTTTCTAATTTTTACTTTTTAGCCAATAAACTGTATGCTACCATCTGACTGTTTGTGTCCCTCTAAAAGTCATAAGTTGAAACCTAACCATCAGGGTGATGGAATCAGGAGGTAGGACTTTGGGAGGTGATTAGGTCATGGGGGTGAAGCCCTTATAAATGAGATTAGTGCCCTTGTAAGTGTCCTCTTCCACCAAGTGAAGACACAGCTAGAAGGTGCCATTGATGAACTAGAAGTGGGTCTTCCCTATACAATCAATTTGCCAGTGCCTTGATCTTGGATTCTCTGGCCTCCAGAACCATGAGTGATACATTTATGTTGTGTATGGGCTGCCCAATTTATGAGATTTTGGAACAGACTAAGGAATTCACTCTTGAGTTCGCCAACACACAGTCCAAGAGGTTGATTCATTAATTTGTGTTTTGTTGGACCTACAGCCTGCATCGCAGTGAGCAGTCAACTTCTGTTCCTGTCATAATCCTTACTTATGATTTCAAACTTCCTATTTTAAATCTCCAAACCAGCAGCTGACTGGCTTCTTATAAGTGAGGCCACACAGCAAATATTTTTAGGACTGTGAAACTGAAGCCATTATGTAGGTACTTACATAACGAGAAAGAAAACAAATTCTGGCCCATTTTAAAAATTGATGATATCAAAAACATTAACAACAAGAATTGAGGGCCATTTCTAAAATGCAGGTCTACTAATGAGAAGAACAAGTTTATTTTTTGAGGGGGTAACATTTTGCCCAGCTGGGGTTTGTAGGTAAAGCATTCCATCGTTACATTAATTACAAAAGTTCATCTATGAACAAAAACCGATTCTTAGCTCATGGGTTGTACCATAATATGCAGTGGTCAGGCTGGAGTTGGTTCCCAGGCATTAGTTTGCCAATCCCTGCTGTGATAGATTTCATAAGGGAAAAACAGGTCTGACTGGTAAAACCCCAGAACTGATGTTTCAGTGTTGAGCTAAAAAATGTGCAGAGGTCAGCACTCATAAAATGCACCATTCCAAGATGTTCTCCTGGGGTACACGGGGGGGCAGGGCTCTGGCTCCTCCGGTCACACGATGTGACTGGAAAGGATCAATGATTCTAGCAAGTGTACAATGTCTGTGCAGGATGCCGGAGCCGGAGGGGTAAGGGAACTTCCTGTACTTGCTGCTCGGTTTTGCTGTCAACCTAAAACTAGTTTTAAAAATAAAGTCTGTTTAAAAAACGTCCTGATGGATAGGATCTTCAATAACTAGGGGACCCTGTGACCTATGTCATCTACCAAGCATTGCTCTTAGCAGCTGCTGAGAAGGTTGAGCTCGTGAAGGCTGGAGACATTTATGGCTAGGCTAGAATGTTCTGCCTAGAGAGTTGACCATATCAGTCTCAGTTTTTCTTTTTCTTTTCTTCTCTTTTCTTTTTTTTTTTTTTCCGGTACCGGGGATCGAACTCATGACTGTGTGCTTACCAGGCAGGCACTTATGCCATGGAGCTATATCCCAGGCCCTGTCTTATTTTGACCAATATCCCTGAGACTAAAGTTTGCCATCCCAGCTTGTGTCTTTCCAAATGCTCATTAGATGGAATACAGATTTGTCTCTGTGGCCCCTAAAACTATCTCATGATATGTGACCGTGCTTAGGGGGAACCTAGAGTTAAATGAGGATTTTTAAATTTGACTGTAGGTTGGAGTCAACTGGAGAGATTTAAAGGCAAAGGCCTGTGTTTTAGCTGGATTCTAGATCAGCTACATCAGAATCCCTGGAGGCAGGCTTGGTTACCACATCAGTGGATTGCTAACAAGCCCAGGTGATTCTAATGTGCATGGGAGGTTGAAGACCAAGGGTCGTGGCTGGGTATCTCCAGAAATTTACATCAAGTGTCCAAGGTGTCACTGGGAAGGACAGCTCTGGGAGTGATTAACATCTGGGGGTGAATCTCCTTCAGCACAGATGCTGGGGTGAGCCCTGGAGGTGGGGTGCTCAGAGAGGGCACATAGGGAAAGCCGTCACACAGCAGCATGTTTCCATGGGCAAGGGGTCCTGGATGCCCAGGGTGCAGCTGGTTTTGTGTGGGGTGAAGGGGATGGAAAGGGGGGAACCTCTTCCCCACAACAGAGCCTACCTGGTAACTAGACCCCGTTCCTCCCAGAAGCCTTGGTCTCCCCTGTCCCCTGAACCCTCATGCTTACCTCACATTGGCCAGGGGTCCAGCACTCTCAAAGTTGTCTCTGAGGTCAGGCCCATCGCCTGACAATTTGCGGGAATCAGAGTAGGAGGAGACGCTGTTGAACCGGACCTTGTAGCTCCTGCCAAAATAAACAGGGGCCTGTGAGCTCCGGTTTGCAGCCCCTGATCTCCCCGCTGGGACAGACACCTCCTCTGGATCTTCAAGTTACTGGTTCTGATTCTAATACCTTTTCTTGTGCATGGAGTTGGATCACACCACTCCTGTGGCCTCTTTGAGAATATATCAGCTTCCCCACACTTGGCACAGTGATAACTACACCCCTGCCTCTACTTTAAAGGTAGTCAGGTCATACCTGACTTAGAAAACTTCAGACTCATAGCATTAAATGGTTGCATCACTAACCACTCAGGAATCAAAGGCACCAGCCCCTCGCCATGAGACTGTCCTTCCCAAACCGTAATCTGCACAGGAATCATGCTGGACTCTCACTAAAATGCAGGTTCAGTTCAGCGGGCCTGAGGCAAGGCCTACAGATCAGCATTTCTAAGCAGCTCGTAGGAGATACCAACTTGCCAGGCCCCAGAATTTACTTTAAGTTGTTATGAACTAGATTTATGCTTTCCAATATGGCAGCCACTGGCTCCCTTGGTTATTTCTATGTAAGTTGATTAGAATGAAATACAGTGAAAATTCTGTTCTTCCCTTGCACCAGGCACTCTGGGGTGCTCACTGGCCGCAGGTGGCCCTGGCTGCTGTTTGGAGAAGTGACATTGCTGTGCGAGGTAAACATGGACAGTGCTGGCCTGTCCCAGTCAGTGCTGTCCTCCCATGGATGGTGGCATTTAGATCCCTTGAGGCTGGTCATTGGTCACATTGCAAGGAAACAAAAAATGTTCAGCACCGATGCCAGCGTGAAAAGACATTGCATTTTATGAAACCGTTTTCGAGGGGAAGGAAGATATCTTGAGACCCAAATGCAGTATGAGAGTCAGAAACCTTCCGAGATTTTTTTTTAAAAAAAGACCCAGTTTCCCAGTTTTCTTCTAAAAGTGGTGCATTTTATTTTCACACAAGGCAAAAACAAACCAAAACAAGCAAGAAAAAAAATAAAGGAAAAGAAAGAAAAAAATGCAAACACAAAAACAGCTCCACAATGACACCTTCAATACCCAACAAATAAACAAACAAAACCAACCTAAAACCCCTAATTCAAGACAAAAGCCCAACACACATATCTGAGTGTATTTTTAAAAAGAAAAAAACCCCCTCCAGAAATTATGCATTCTGGCAACAGGGCATCTAGCCTGGATGTTCTTCAATGTTTCACTCCAGCATCAGGAAAGTTCTAAATATATGTGAGTGTATTTTCTGCCCTGAAATAGTCTCCCATTGAGTCACTTCTCCAAATAAGTCATGCAACATATCAGGGGGTGGCTGTGTTGTTAGTGTGGGAGGCATGGTTGACGGTCGTGGGGTAAAAATACCAGCACGTGTATTTGGACGAAGCTGGAGGTTTCTCTAAATGCTTCCCTCGCGGTGATTACCTCTCAGTCCTTGGCAATAGCCCCCAGCAGAGGGCAGGGAAGAGACAACTTCTCCCCATTGGGCAGAGAGGAAAGACTGAGGGCCACAGAGGTCAAGAGATTTGTTCAAGGTCATTGAGTGGGTTAGTGGGTTAGAACGCAGGTCTCTTTGAGACCCGGATGCAGCCAGGGATGCTCAAGTATTGGGCATGCACACACAGGTGGGCACACGCACACACACACACATGCATGGGGACACACACATGCCCGCATACACATGCACACGTACATACACACGCATGCACGCACACACATGCACATGTGCACACACACACTCTACCTGTGCTGGCTGTCACGGGCTGCAGCCAGACCATGGACTTCAGTGTCACCCCGGGGGAGGGAAGGCCCTTTACGGGGAAAGAAACGCAAGGGTTCCGGGTACCTAGAGGGGAGAACGGTTGGTGCCCTCTCTCTCCCTGAAGGAGGGGTGAGGGGGGCCTGCTGGAGGCCACCCAGGATGGTGGGAAGGGCAGAGTGCAGGGGGTGAGGGCCGGATGCTGGTGCTGGATGTGTCCCCAAGAATCCAGCACAGTAGGTTTGCAACATGTGCTCAGCACAGAGAGAACCAGGAGCGATTTTTGGCACCACAGTCTCTCAACACCAGCCGGCTCCGGGATTAGATTCTTTCTTTGGTAGATACTGGGGAAGGAACTCAGGGGTGCACTCCCACTGAGTGATACCCCCTGGTCCTTTAAGTCAATTTTATTTTGACATGGGGTCTTGCTAAGTTGCCTAGGCTGGCCTCGAACTTTCAATCCTCCTGCCTCAGCCTCCAGAGTACTGGGCCTCAGGGAGCAGTGGCTCCGAGTACAAGGCCCTGTGTCCTACACGTCACGGTGGACGCCAGGGCACGTTGCGGGTAACCCTGGTGACAGGCACTTTTCCGCTGGGAGCTGCCTTTCCCCAGCCCCAGGTCAGATGTGACCTCTCCGCGAACATCCGAAGGTTTGTGTGTCTCTCAGACTCTCTCACCGGGCTTTGAGCTCGGGTCTCACACCAACCGCAAGTCCACCGCGAGCACTGGACAGAAAAGTCCCCAGGAGCCAGGTGGCTTCCCCTGACTCTGAACGCAGGTCTCCAAAGGAAGCGCTGATACTACTTGGGGTGTAGAACTGTCCCCAGAACTCTTCCATCTATTTCTTGATTCGGTTCTTACCAGAAAGTTAAGCGGGGTGTTAGAATCTCCTCTTGACACAAAAAGAAACTGAGGCACACAGCTGGGATGTGACTTAGACAAAATATCAGCCCCAGTGGATCCCAGATCCCTCCCACTGGTCTCTGATGGACTCTGGGTCACAGCTACCATGAGCCTGAACTCAAATGTGAACCTCAGGCTCCAAAAGACAGTTATCAGCTACCCTGAGGGGAGGGTGCTGGCAGTATTGAGAGGGTCATTCACTTACTTCCTTTCCTCCTGCACAGAGTTGGGGTGCCTCATTTCCATCAAAGCACAGCCAAATTTCTGGAGGTCAGAACAGACAAGCGCAATGTGAAACGTGTGTTAATAAACCGGGAGCCGAGTCAGGCACAAGGTCTGGGATCCCAGCTGGTAAAAGAGAAGTCTGCTGCCTGAGGGCCAGGTGTCAGGGATGGTCAAAGACTCAGGTGGGCAGTGATGTTTAAGTTGTGGGTGCAGCACAAAGCCAGCTGTGGAATTAGAGGCATGGATCCCCCTACCGCAGCACACAGCTCTCTGCCACAGCCTCTATAAAATGACTGTCCCCATCTCTGGAGCAGGGGAGACCAAACTCACGATTGGAGCACCCATTCCAAACACACTGCTCAGGAGACTTTTACTCTGGACTGTTTGGCCAGTGGACACCAACAGACTGAGAACTGGAAATTATCCAGTCTTGGTGGAACTTGGATCAAGCCGAATCACTGGCTTTGAGGGGTGTGGGGGCCGATCCCGTGGTGAACCCCTCCTTCCAGCTCCTTCCAGAGCCTCACACTAGAACAGGAGAAAGTCCTCTCACCTCCCCGTTCTCAGGGGGGTCCCCATTGCCAAACGTGCTGGTCACCACCAGAACCAGAGCTTCATGCTCCAGGTGTACGATGTCATATTCCTCCATAGACATCACCTAGAGGGTGCGGCAGAGGTGTGGATGGAGGGGGAGGGGAGGGACAAAAGTGTGGGGGAAAGAGAGGAGACAGAAAAAGCAAAAAGGGGAGTCATTTTGAGACACCACCATTGAAAAGGGAACCAGGTGTTTGAAGGGGCTCTAGTGGGTCAAATTTAAAGCTCCTGGGTAGCAGGGGCTTTTTCTGATGGGCACTGTGGCCTGAGGGATTTGTAGGAGTTTGGCCCACTGTCCGATGGTGGGCTGCCAGGAGAGAGATCTTGAAGGGTGCCCTGGGGGTTCTTCCAACCCACTGCTGCTGGGTTCTTCCTGATCCCTTCAGGCTGGGGTCCACCTGCCCAGGTGGGCTCAGCCTCTCCTCTAGTCCTGCCTCCATCACAGTGGAGCCCCTGGGCCAGACAAGTCTGAGACACTGGCCTGGGGGAAAGATTGTTGCCTGTGTCTTAGCACCAAAGGCGCGATGTTTCCAAGCCTGGGCCCTAAGGAGGCTCAGCCTCCTGTGGTGCTCTATGATAATGAGTAGTCGGTCTGATACGTCTCTGCTGAGATTATAGTACGTGTTCCTGGACTAAAGGCTCTGAGAAGTCCTGCAGCAATGAAAACCACGGAACTGTTTTAGGGCAGAGCTTCCCAAACTGATCCCAGTATGATTTTGGGGTCCTGTGATGCTAACATTTTTTCTACTGAGGAGCTTTGTTTGATGATTCCTGGACTCCTGGGGGTGGGTATCACGGTTACCCAAAATTTACACAAATGTGTGTGTAGTCTCTGTGCTTCATCCACAGCCGGAGGGTCTCGCCGGTCGGCTTCCCCCTTCCCCTTCCCAACTTCATTCCCCACAGAGGCCTGGGCGGCGGGCACCGCACACCCACCTTGGCATCGAAGGCGTGTTTGAAGATCTCGCACAGGGTCTTGGCATAGGCTTGTGATTTGCCTGTCTCCGTGGCGTAGAGGATGGTGGCTTTGACCCTCTTGGCCATGGCCTGCCCCATCAGCTTGGCCGAGAACTTGACGGCTCTGGGAAGGAGTGGCGGAGAGAAAGAAATGGGAAGAGAAGGAGGAGGAGAGTCAGGCTGGGACTTCTGAGCCAGAGCCACGACTTGTACAAGAAAGGATTCACTTCCCTGACCGCTGACAGCTTGAGGGTTCCCTTAGAGGCGCTCAGAGCTCCTGAGTTTGGGTCCTGTATTGGCTTCTCTATTGGATCCACTAGGGTAGTTAGCTTGAGTTAGAATTAATTGGTTGGCTTTGTTAAGTTGGTTATGTGATTGTTTGTGCCCTTGGCTTACCAAGCACTGCCTTGAAGGTGAGCATTCATTCATGAAATATTTGTTGTGTGTCTACCCATTGTGCCTGGCATTGTTACAAGACCTAAAGGACATAGGGATCAGAGCTGTGGGCAAGCAGGTGTCGTGAGGCAGCTGCGCATGCGTGTACGTGCGTGTGCGGCTGAGAGACAGAGACACAAATCTGTACGCCATCACTAGGCATCTAATAAGCGAGATTTGGGAGATTCATAGATCCTCAAAGGAACAGCCCCAGCTAGGTTATTGAGCAACACACGTCCCAGGTCTTGCACAGACCTGGCACCTAATAGATACTAAATTAAAATCTAGCAGAAGAAATTAGGACTTTAAAAAGACACTACTACCTAAGCCCAGCCCTGAGCAGTTTAGACATCAAGTGTTACCTCTTGCCAGCTAAACAGAGAACCCCAAACCTTCTCTTCTCCTCTACAGGCAGCAATCGGAGGCGCAGGAATACCTGGGCTCAACTCCCGGGCTGTCCCTCCTGTTCTTACTAGGAATCTCTGTGTAGACAAATTGCTCATTAGCTCCCACCTGGGGCTAATTGGTGGTAAATTTATCATTTTTGAGAATTAGGGAAACCACCCACGGGCAAGGAGACGCTCAGCCAGGGGAACTGAATAGGATAAAAGGTGCCTGGAGGCCCCTCGGCAGGATCCCAGCATAAATCGGCATCTATAATTAACTCCATTGTTCCCACCCCCAACTTAATAGTGCAATTAATGTTTTAGATGAATCCTCCCTTCTTTTCCTGGAGACAGGGGAGCTGAGCAAAAGCCAGAGGTTGTCTCTGCTCAGAATATTCGGGATCTTCCCGTTTAGGAAATGGTGCTGCCAGTGTGACCCGTGGATGGAGAAAGATCCCAGTGGGCTGTGTTCATGGGGCCAGGACCTCCGAGGCCCGTCAGGGTCTCCAGGGCTCTTACCCCTCCGTAGTCTCCATCCACGGCTCTCTGTGCTCAGCAAAACCTTATCATCTCAGATCAGCTGGCACCTCCTCAGGGACACCCTCCCTGACTACCCGACCTCGAGGGTGTAGCTGACGGCTGTGGGAACCTCTCAGAGTACCCACTGCAGCTGCTGCTGATTCTTTGGCAGTGGATGGTTGTGAGCTTGTGCGAGCAGAGACCATGTTTCCTTTGGAGCCCAGCACGGTGCCCAGCACAGAGAGGACACTTGGTACTCATTCACTGGTGCAGATAAATGAGTGAGTGCAATCAGACTTGAGCGCTCCCTAAGCAGTATGTGTGTGTGTGTGTGTGTGTGTGTGTGCGCGCGGGTGCGCGCGCGCGCGCGTGGGGGGCAGGTTCCAGCACTTTCTAACTCTGGCCTCGTGACTTCCTGTTGCAACTGGCCTCTGTGGGAATATTTACACCATGGAAGTCGGTGCACATTACAAAGCAAGGTGTCACTGTGACTGTTACCAGGAGAGCCGGCTCCCTGACATACTGCTGCTTTCAGGACAAGCGTGGAGGAGACTGGGGTCCAGAAGTAACCCTGAAAGGAGCTACAGCAACATTCTTGTCCCTGCTCAGGCAAAGATGGTGCAAGGGATTGTCATGTAGAGGTCAGAGGGCACAGCATCTACCTGGCCCCCTCTTCTGGGGCTCTGTGAATTTGTGGGCACCCCACCCCCTGCAGGACACTCACTCTGCCAGCTTCTTGAAGCCGATGGCTCGTCGCTTGGTAGGGGTCCCATTGATGCCTTTCCAGACATGGGTGTTCCAAGGATCGGGCTGGGAAGAGAAGAATGGCGTGGGGTCACTGCCACAAGGGTGTGGTCGCTCTGGGAGATGCCCCGGACTCCCTAGCTGCCCAAGCCTCAGATACGGTGCCATGGGAACCTTCTTGCATCAGCCTTCCCGTCCTTCTGCTCAGCCTTTGATCCCTTCCAAATCAACACTGTTCCTCCTCCTGTGACACTACAGACTGAACCCAGGGCCTCTGCACCAAACAACACCCTCAGCCTTTTTTAATTTTGAGACAGGGTCTCACCAAGCCTCTATATTGCCCAGGCTGAACTCAAATATATAATCCTCCTGCCTCAGCCTCCCAGAGTGCTGGGATAACAGGTGTGTGTTACCATGTCCAGCACCAAAGTCTCTCCTTGACCTCATTTTGTGTGCACTGCTTCTTCAGCTCAACCAGTGCTGTGCAATGCAGGAGCCACAGGTCACACGAGGCAAACGGGCACCTGTGTGTCCACAGCGCTGGCCTGAGCCGAGATGTGTTCTGAGCATCACACACACACACACACACACACACCCCGGATGTGGAAGACCTGGTAGGACAGAGGCGGGGCAGCCAGACCTGGTACTCGAAGCAGGGCGTGAGCCGATAGTTGAGCATCTCCTGGTGGAAGACAGGGGTGATACTGCCAGACATGGGGGGCACAATCCACACCCAGTCGGCTGGGCAGCCACCGCGACAGCGGTATTCATTCTCCATGTGCTTGATGAAGGACTCGGTGGCAGAGTGATGGTCAACGATGGTCACTTTGTCGCTCTATGAGATGAGAGGGGACGAAGGGTTGGGAAGGTCAGAGAAGCGGGGTATTTCAGGACTCCCCAGAAGGCCCCCCTCTCAAAGGTAGGGAATCCCCGTGCTGATTCCACACAGAGTTGAGTAAGACAGGGGTCCGTTCACATTTCCCCTTCAGTCTTCCTGACTCCCCCCAGGAGAGACCTCTGTGTCTCTGACACCTTTCTCACCAATCCTACCCATCTTCCTTGCTCCCCTGTCCCCCACTTTGTAGCTGGGAGGAACTCACAGGGCAATGAGCGGGGCTCAAACAACTTTGTTCTGTTTTCCTTGTTTGTTTATATATTTATTTAGCATTACCATCTTTTATTTAAGGGCACTGATAGGGGTTCTTCATTTGTAGTGGTGACATAAAATCCTTGTAGCATACAAAGTTTTAAAGCACAAAGCTGAATTGATTAAAAAGAAAACCAGTAAAAAACCCACCAGAGTGGTGGATGGAATGTCTGGGGCGAGCTACGGTTGGCGGAGTTTGGATTCACACGCTGTCTCTCCCCACAGAGGCCTTACCCGCTTCCTACGCATTCCCCTCCCCTTTCCCTCTTTCTTTGTTTGGTACTGAGACTGAACCAGGACTTTCATACTAAATTACACACCCAGCCCTCTTTATTCTGCCCAGGTTGAAGTGAAACTTGTGATCCTCTTGCCTCCGCCTCCCAGAAGGCTAGGGTGACATTCTTTTTAAGTCACTCATCTCCTGTGTAACCCTGCTGTCTGGTCCACCAGTCTTCACTGTGGTCTGCAGAGAACGAAGCTGCTTCAACAGCAACTCAGAGCTCAGTGAGAGGGAGCTTCCCCCCAACCTTGCCCCGTCTGAACTTGCGTCGGTGCTGCGGTACCCTTCAGCGTACCGACTTCTCTTCAGATTAAATAAAACTTTCGCCTTTTACTTCCCTCCCCACTCCTGATATGGAAACAGTCATGGTTTAGGTTTAGCTGTCCCGCTGGGCTCTCATGCACCCTTGGTGGGGCTTTGGAAGGTGACTGGCTGTCGGGAGTTTAGAGTTGGCTTGTTAGGAGGCGGGGTCTGGTGGGAGAGGAGGGGGTGCTCTTCCGGTGGGGGCGTGGCCTGGAAGGCTCTCTGGCCCCTCCCTTCACTCTCTGCTTCCTGTCCACCATGCCTTGAGCAACTCTCCTGTGCCATCCCCTCTGCCTCGCTGTCCTGCCTTGGAGCCAACCAACTAGAGGCTGAAATCTCCACAAACTGCATCAAAATAAATCTTTCCTCCTGTAAGTTGTAGGAGTCAGGCATGGCCTCAGTGACAAGGAAAGTAACTAAGAGTGGGACCTGTGGCTTCTCCTGCTACCCATCCCTGGTCTGCTTGGGACTTGTTTATCTTACTGTCTGTGGGTGCCTCGTGACACCTACGGGGTCCTAGCTGCCCACATGGGACACTCCCACTCCAAGGACAGAGCAAGTATTTATGACAGCGATCTCTATTCTGTAGGTACCTGCTTTGCAAAAACCAGAGGATCCTGGTTGATGCCTATTGTCCCAGCATCATTAACAGTGTCCTCCTCATGTTCAAAAGTGTCATGGGTTTAAATGATGACTTTCCTGGCAATCCTATCATAATGCCACTTGTCAGGGGCCTCTGTGGCTCGGATAATGAGGATGAGTCCTCATTTCTGTGATGTGACACTTTGAGAGTTTGATCCCTGAGATGACAAGACACAGTCGACACATGTCATCCCAATTCTAAAGAATCAAAAGCAACACGTCATATTCCCTCCCCCATCACCTATTTGTCTTTCACCAAATGATCCCCAGAAAACAGGAGCCCTTGGGGGCAGGAAGCAGGTCATGCTGGGGGACAGACGCCCCCTGCAGGTCGTTCCTGGTGGCTGGCTCTCCCGGCCCTCTGCACCAAAGCTCTGGAAGAAGTCTGCTCCTCTCTGGGTCTGGGTCTGGGCCTGGGGGGGCCACTCTGCTGCTACCCACCTGGAAGCTGTAGAGGACGGCGATATTGATCTCCACCAGTGCCTGGTCCTTCCACAGTGAGGACGTCTTCCTCATGTCCAAGTTCATCTTCTTGGCTACTTCCTGCAAGATGAATTAACTTGCTCAAAAGAATTCTTTTTAACTGAAAACCTCCAAGCAGCAGGAAACTAGAAACTTGGTGACTGGCCCTTTAATTATTAAGTGTACTTTTTAATGGAAGAGAGAGAGAGAGATGTGCTAACTCCTAGGAGGCAAAGAAGACAAGGAAATGGGAAGAAGACGGGTGGGAAGGCTGTGTTGTTTTAGCAAGGGTTGCCAGGGCAAGCTCTCTGTGGAGATGAGACACAAGGTGAGGCCTAAATGGTGAGAAGAAGTAAGACAGTTGCAGATGTGAGGAGGGAGACATTGGAGGCAGAGAGAACAGCAGGTGCAAAGGCCCTGAGGTGGGTCTGGCTTGGGCCATTTGAGAAACAGAAAGAAGGTCAGTATGCTTGGAAGGTGGTGAGCAATTGGATGTTGACGGAAGAGAAGACTGGATGATGTAGGACCTTGAAGGGTATGTCAGGGAGTCAGGATTTTATTACCTGTGCCAGGGTCCTTGAAGTGTTTTAAGCAGAGACTTAACTCTGAGAGTGACATTGTCTTTTTCCCAATAGGAAAAGCTCCCTTAGGTTTGTTCTATTTCTCCTCTTTGAGCTGTAATTTCTTAGACTCTAGACCAGTGATGGCGAACCTTTTAGAGCTTTCAATTGATACAAACGGCCTGCCGTGGCACGCGTGCCACAGGTTCACCACCACTGCTTTAAACCTTGGGCTTTGAGTTCACAGGGACACCTCCTGGACCCCACTGGATGATGGGGAAACCGAGGCCCAGCAAGGTACCTGAATTTGCCCCAGGTCCCTAGAGCCTGTGAGCCTTAGAAGGGAAGCCATGGGGTGCTTACCATCCAAGACTAGAGAGCTGAGAGACGTCCGAGCTGATACCTCTGGCAAAATGAATTGAGCAGAAACGACTCATGGCATGCGGGATCTGTCACCCAGGAATAGCTTCCTTCATTAACGCTTGGTTTTTCCCAGTGCTAGTCACTGGGGGACCCAGGTCTCATTACAGGGCTGGAATGAAGCGATTTCTCCCAGGTTTGGGGAAACTGCTTCCTGGCCCCAGCTGTCAATGTGTGTAGACAATGGCAGCTGGGCTCCTGGGCTGGGAGAGCCTCATTGAAGTTAGCTGGCCACTTGGCAAGGGAAATTTATGCAGCCAGCAGAGAGAAGACTGTTAATTCACTCTTGGAGGCCAAGCCTGGAGGATCTGGCCCGATCCAGGATGTGTTTGCAGAAAGCAACACTCTGCTGCTGCTTTACGAAAGTTCCTACAGAACCCGAGCCGGTGTGTGAGAGGAAGGTGCGTGCAGCCAGCCTTGCAGTGATCGCTGTTCTATAGCATTATTTTGCAGAAAACAATGTATGACTTAAAAGCGCAAAATGCAACTTGAGTCCCATCTATAGAAACTACTGAAGAAATCTTTTCCTTTCCCGCCAGAAGTTAGTATGGGTTGGTGGCTGCTCAGCAGAATCTTCTGTGGAGCTTTGAAAACTGCTGCTACCTAGACCTCATCCCAGACCAATACCATCTGAATCCTGGAGAGGGGATCCAGGGATCCTAAAACTCCCAAGGTAACCCCAAGGTTTGGCAAGGTGGAGGAGCCCTGCTATGTGCTTTCCAGGGTAACACCACTGGATTTTAATAACATAAACCTAATGCTTGGTCCTGAGTGCTAATCTTGCCTGTGTACCTTAGTTCTCTGTTTCTCTGTGTCCTCTTTTGAAACAAAGCCTACAGCAACAGACTTCACTGTGGACATTTGCTGGCAAAAACAAAGCAATCCTAAACCTTGGTGGTGTATGCTTGCAATCCCAGCACTTGGGAGGCTGAGGCAGGAAGATTACAAATTCAAGGTCAGCCTGGGACACATAGTGAGATTCTGTGTCAAAAAACCAAACCTAAGTCAAAGCAAAATACAGCAATTCTGATACTTTCCCCAAAGCTGAGCTTTGGGAAGCTCTGCCCTGGGACTCTAGTACTTAAGAATGCTTAGCTGACCTTGAACTCTGTCACTTGATCCCTCCAAAAAGCCTCAGTTTCTTCAACTGTAAAATGGGATTACTGTTATGGCAAGAATGAAATGAGAAGGTGACACAGAGGGCTCTGAATGACCGAGGAAGTATAACTTGGGTGAATCTCGAAAAAGACGTTATCTTGAATGAAAGGTAACAGCAGCCAAAATAAACACACATTTCACAACCTTATCAACCATCACCTTCTCCTGTCTTTAGGCTACACACCCACAGATTCAAAGTATCTTGGATGAAAACATTTGAAAACAAACTGCATCTGTAAGAAACATTTCTTGCTGTCTGTACATCATTCCCTAAACCATTCAGCATGACAACTAAGTACGTAGCATTTACTTTGTATTTGATTTAAAGTATATAGGAGAACAAATATTCAGGAGGGTGTGCTTTGGTTATGTGCAAATACGGTGCTTTTTTATATAAAGGACATGGGCACCTGTGGATTTTGTTTTGTTGTGTTTTATTTTATTTGCAGCACTAGGGACTGAACCCAGAGCCTCTGCCCTGAGCTACATCTCCGGCCCTCGTAAATTCTGCTCCAACCCCATCCGGTCTCCGAACCGCCGAGCTGGGTGTCGCCTTGTGCGTGTCTCCCGTGGGGACCCGCGCGGACCTTACCTCCAGGATGTTGTAGCGCGAGCTGTCACAGTAGTCGCGGACGCCGATCTCCGTGCCCATGTACCAGCCGCTGAAGGGACAGGCGCTGAACTCCAGGCCGCCGATCTCCAGCAGCATGTTGGACACGGCGGGGAGGCCATACCATTTCAGGCCCAGGTCCTTGAACCAGTCAAACCTGGGGAGTCACGCAGCCCCCTCAGCACGGGGCAAGGCGCGCGGGCGATGGAGGGGTGACGCCCTTTCTCTGGGGTTGCTGATAGGCGGGACTGACTGGGTCTACGTCTGGGACGGATTCTGTGGAAGGCTGAGGTCTGATAATATGCATTTGCAACCCAGGTTCCCTACGCGGTTCAGATGGCCATCCAGGGCTTGGAACCCCTGTCCCGGCCGCCGGTGGTTATCGAACCTACCCTGAGCCTGAGTCCTGGAGAAAGCGTGGAGACCTCACTCTCCTGCAACCCATCGGGCTCCTCTCTACCCCAGGGCCTTTACACAGGCAGCTCCTCCTTCCTGGAGTCTTCTCCTTTCCCCTGTGTTTCCATCCCTTACCTACATTTAACTCTCAGTTCAAATGCTGCTCACTCTGGAACAGTCTCCCTGGTGTGCCACTGGGTCCACGTGACTTCCTGCTTCTAAGCACCAGGAAATTTCCCCTGTAGCACTTTACTGGGATTAATTATTAAGTCACTGCACAGTATGTATATGAGCTGCTTCTTTTGGAGACAGGAAAACCACAGAGCCAAGAACCAAGTCAAAAGTTAGCACAGTGCCTGCTGGGAGTGGAGATAATAATCTGTTGATTGAGCCAAACAAATGAATGAATGAATGAATCCCTGAGTCTAGCGCCTGGCTGTGGATTTCCTCCCCTCCATGGGGCGAAGGCTGCCTGTGATGCTGGACTGGCCTTCCCAGCTCCTGCCCAGAACCAGACGCCCTTGGCGCTCCATCCACCCCGGCTCAGCAGGGTGCTAAGTGGGTGTCTCTACTGCAGGTTTGGCCCACCGTGGGACAGGAGGTGGCTCTGCTCTTCAGACCCCAGGGCTGGGCAAAAGGCCAGTCATGGGTGACGGATTGCTTCCCAGAGGGAGAATCTGATTCAGAAAGAGGAGGGTGCCAGGCTGCCAGGAGGAGGAGCCCACTCTGGCCCAGCCCCCTCAGGGAGGCCAGGAACCAAGGAGACTGCTGGCAGCCTGGGCGTGGCTGCAGAGGGCCAGGGCTAGGGGGCTGGGCGGAGCCGGCCTGGGGGCCTCCCCGGCAGGGCCCCTCTTACTTGGGGTGCCTGATGGGCACTTCCAGCACCAGCTCAGGCGGGATCTGGAAGAGCTCCGGGTCATTGCCGTTGGCCTGGAGCAGCAGCGGCAGGACATCGAAGCGGCCCCTTGGCGGTTTCCAGCCCTGCTGGATGCAGATCTGAAGAGAGACCCCCCGGGGGCGTCTCATCGGGGGCCCTCTGAAGGGGAAGAGGGTGGGGAAGGGGATTCCCTAGGGCCCGGGCGGGGCGGCTGTCCCGCAGAATACACTAAGGAGAGCCGCAGAGTAAGGGAAGATTCCTAGCGGTTGTGTGAAGGAAAAGAAGAAAACCCACGAATTAAAATAATATCACTAATATATTCCTTTCTTGTTGTTTGTCTCGATTTAGGGCCTTGCTATGTGGTCCAGGCGGATCTTAAACTCATGGTCCTCCTGCCTCAGCCTCCAGAGTGCTGGGGTCACAGGCGTGCACCATCACATCTGGTTATTTATTTTCAATAATGAATTTAAAATTCAACAATATACTCTGCATGAACATTTATTTATTACTAATGTATTGAGGTATTACTATCCATATATTCTAACCATTTATTAGGGGATTTACTATGTATCTAGTCTATATCAAAGTTTAGTATGTAACATTTTGAAAAAGACTAAATATTAATATTAGTTCATTACTGATATATTATTAATGGGAATATATCCAAATAATATAGTTGATGTTTTAGTTTATCAGTCTAGTAAGCATATTAATTGACTGATATATTAATCTACTACACCTGTATTGTCATTTCAACATGTAATGGATGCAAGACTGAGCCATGAGCTACTTTGCACTGTCTCTTTGTTCTTAGTTTTGGCAAGCTGGTATGTATCTTCATCAAAATTTGAATTAGCGGGCCAGGGATTTAGCTTGACGACCTAAGCACTTGCCTGGCAAGTGCAAGGTCTTGAGTTTAATCGTTGGCATCAGAAAAATAATTTTTTTGAACTAGCTTTCTTTCTTTCTTTTTCTTTTTTTGGTACTGGAGATTGAACTCAAGGACTTCACAGTGAGCTACATCCCCAGCTCTTTTCTAATTTTGAGACAGGGGAAGGTCTTGGTAAATTGCTAATTCACCCAGGCTGGGCTCAAACTTGCACTCCTCCTGCCTCAGCCTCCCAGAGTCCTGGAATTACAGGCACGCACTAGTACACCTGGCTGAACCGGCTACATTCGAACTGCTCAGCAGTCACCGATGGCTAGGGGCTGCCCCATTCACTGGACAGCACAGGATTAGAAGGTCTCTGGGGTATAATCGTGTGGCTAGGGTTGGATGATTCTGTGTGCCCAGCTAGCGCTGGGTTCTGGCCTCTGGAAAGCGTGTCCTGGTCCAGAATGCAGGAGGCTGTGGCGTTTATGTTCTGCTAACCACGAGCAAGGTCAGCCAAGTACACGGTCAGCGCTCTGCCAAGTGGGCCAGCGAGTCTGGCCGAGTCTCACACTGCACAGGTGCGACTCGCGGTCGCCCTGGTGACAGCCCCCTTCTCCGGATAATTACATTTCCCTGTAAGAAGAAGAGGCCCCGCAGATGAAGCTAGGGGGGCGGAGCAGAGGCGCCCTGGCTTGGGAGCCCTGTCCTGGAGTGGGGGCAGGGTGGGTTGGAGGGGTTTGAGGAAAGGACTAGGAACAGCTTGGTCGAGTGACAGATGAAGGGTGGCCCCGGGGTCTGCCTGGTGTCCCCTTGGGCACAGTTCCAGGCCTCGCCCGTGTCACCTGTTTGTGTGACCACCTGGAAGGAATGGGCAGGGAGATGGTGGTGCAGACTTTCCTGGTGGCTTTTAGGGATGGACACAGCCACCAGCAAGGTTGGTGTGTGTGTGTGTGTGTGTGTGTGTGTGTAGGAGGAAATCAAGCCACCAAAATTGTTGCATGAACACACGGATGAACGATACGAGCTGGACACAGCACCTAACTGGGAAAAGGTGGATGCCAGGCCTGGTTTCATCTGTCACCTCCAGGTGAGAAGCAGGACATTTTCCTTTACTCACTACGTAGACTTGTATAACTCCCTTGGCATTGGTGAGTCTCAGTCTACCCAACTATAAAATGGGGCAATAAAAAGAACAAAAGAAATGAGACAACAGTTTGCATCCTGAGAGGTGGGCGGGGTCCCAGCATGAAAATGACCAAATGCCCAGCGAGAAAAGAACCATAAGACAGTGCGGGGCTGGGCAGCCCAATGGAGGTGCAGGTCTGGGCAAGGGTTGCCCGCTCCCTGCCGCCTGCTCTCCCTGGCAGAGTAACGCTAAGTGATAGTCTGTAGTTAAAGGAGTTGGGGGCCAGGGAGCCCAGGTGGGGTGGGGGCGGGGGACGCTCGCAAACTCGCACCTCTGTGAACGCTACGTTCGCGGGGTCTCCCAGGGTGGACCCGTCGGGCTGCTTGTAGCCGGCGTAACGGATGAGCTGGGCGTTCCAGACTCGGAAGTCATGCTTGCCGTCTGTCCTCTGGGGAAATATGGTGATGGCTGACCTGCAGGGGACATGCGGGACACCGGCTATCAGGAGACGTCTTTGCACTTGGAGGACACACGCTGGAAGAGGAGCTGTCCAGGCCAGCAGCCGCTTGGGGCTCAGGATGGAGCACATCTGTGCCAACCGAGCAGCTGTCAAGGCGGTGCACAGCTGCTCCTGCCCTGGGACCCCTGGTCTGTGCGAGGGTGGAGGGGGCCTGTGCCAGCCTGCCAGAGGGAGGAGGAGGCTCCCTGGGCCGGGGACTGTGTGACAATATTGATAGGAGCCAACCTTCCGGGGAATCCTCTAGCTCCTGGGGACCATCCCCCCAACCCCCACCTTTACTTGTTTTGTGAGACACGGTCTCATGTTGCAGCTCAGGTGGTCTTGAACTCATGGCAACACTCCTGCCTCAGCCTCCGGAGTGCTAGGATTACAGGCATATGCCACCATGCCCAGGCCTGGGTCTTTTTAACAGCACACTATGTGTTCCCAGCTCCGGTCTTTGCCCCACTATCAGTATTCATTTGACACTCGGGATAAATCCTCCCCACTTAACCTGCCTCACTTGCTCTTAGTTAACCCCTAACCACTTTTCCCCATCCTCAATCCTAATGTCCCAGGCTTTATCCTGGGGGAGGTGGAGACCTACTCTCCTGTCTCCAAGGGTAGCTAGCTGCCTCTCAAAGAGACACTTTCTCTTTTGCAAAACTCAGTTCGGTGATTAGCATACTCCATGGTGGGTAAATGGGCCTGGCTCAATAGCATCCTCACCTGACTCCCCACCCAGGGTACAAAACCACAGTCTATAGACTTCTGATGAAAAAAACCCAGCTTGCATTCAGAGCCACATTTACTGAAGAGAAAATGGTGGGCTGGCAGCCGCTGGCCTCACCTGCCTACAGAAGGAACCATGCAGACTGATTCTTCAATTAAATGGCTTGAAGCTTGTTGCAGGGGAAGCCCCCAGCTGGAGTCCTGGTCTCCTTCTCTCTAATAATTTTATTACTGCATGTTAATATTTCATGATGGGCTTTATTTTGGGAAGTTGGTACATGCATTTAATGTATGGGAATCAGTTCCAATCTTACTAGCCTTCTCTCTTCCTCCTGAGGGAAGCTGTCCTCATTTCCAGAAGTCTGCCTGCCAATTTCCTAGCCTCTCTTTTTTAATTTTAATTCTCAATCTATTAATTTATGTATTTTAAGGCCACTTGTATAGCATCAAAGAAAAACATCACAGGAATATCTCAATAGATGCTGAAAAAGCCTTTGGCAAAATCCAGCACCCTGTCGTGATTAAACAAACAAAAAGACCACAATCTACTCAAAAGAGGTGTAGAAGGACCTTAAAATGA
This sequence comes from Hydrochoerus hydrochaeris, assembly GCA_004027455.1. Classification (NCBI taxonomy): domain Eukaryota; kingdom Metazoa; phylum Chordata; class Mammalia; order Rodentia; family Hydrochaeridae; genus Hydrochoerus; species Hydrochoerus hydrochaeris. The sequence goes on along the minus strand of PVLA01004092.1, from coordinate 157,577 downwards.
TAAATTCATGTGTGATGAGCACCACTCAGCATCACACTGGATGAGGAAACCCTGAAAGAACTCCCTTTAAAGTCTGAACCTGATGCCCACTGCCACCACTCCTGTCCAATGTAGTCGTTCCTGAAAGTTTAGCCAGAACAATCAGGCAAGGAAAAGCAAAAAAAAGGGAGGCAAACAGGACAGGAAGAGGAGGTTAAAGCATCCCTCTTTGCAGATGCTGGGATTCTTGCCACAGAAGACCTCAGTCTCTCTGCTAAAAGGGAGACAGCAGCAAGTGTCAGGGAAGCGTGTGATACCTTAGCGCCCAGGCGAATGCTGCCTTTGCTTTTCTCCTTGGCATTGTGTAAAGATTAAAAAAAAAGAAGAAGAAGAAAAGAAAAGAAACGAAGGAGAATAACTTCACCAGGTGCAGCAAGGTCATCTGTTTCATGCCAGGTACTCCCACCACCTGGGGTCCTTTGTCCACCAGGGACTGAATCCCAGACTCTGGGAACACCATCCTGGTTTTTGTCTCAGCACCATAGCCCGTAGATCCCCTACCACACGTTCCTGCAGGAATCCCTCGCTGTCCCTCCCCTGGAACCCGTCTCCTGTCAAACAGCACATTTGATTTAAATCCCCTTTCTGCTATAGCATGTCCTGTCTCACTGAATTCACAGGGCTGCCTTTTTTTTTTTTTTTTGCTGGGAATCAGGCTCATGACCTTGCACTTGCCAGGCAGGTTCTGTGCCTATGAGCTGTATCCCTGGCCCATGGCTGTCTTTCTGAGTACAGTTTTTAGGTCTTATCTTTTATACAAGAGAACACAGTATTTAATCCTGCAGGGTTGGGGTGTCACATATGGGGGTGAGTGTAGAACCAGGGCTTGAGGTGAACATCACAATGTCAAAGACGTGCTTAAAAATCTCTTAGTGATTTGGACATGGTGGCGCATGCATGTAATCCCAGCACTTAGAAGGCTGAGGCAGGAGCATCACCAAGAGTTGGAGGCCAGCCTGGGCTATAGAGTGAGTTCAAGGCCAGCCTGAACTATACAGTGAGAACTCGTCTCAGAACACCAAAATAAAATACAATAAAATATTTTTAAAGATCTCAGTACTTAGGGAGGATTGCAAGTTTGAGTCCAGCCAGGGCAATTTAGTGATTTAGTAAGATACTGTCTCAAAATACAAATAAATAAGGTAAAATAAAAAGAGCTGTGAATGCAGTTTAGTGTGACAGCCCTGGATTCAATCCTGAATGTTGCAAACAAAGAAATATATATATATATGCAAAAGACAGCCTCATGTTGAAGTGAACATAGAGTGAGTCAAAGGGTTTGCTTCCTGGCATTGACACATTGCTGTGTCTTTGGTTGAGCAGCAGCTAACGCTTGTTTCTGTAATACGCACATATATTTTAAAAGCGTGTTTAGAAACACCAGAGTCACGCACAGGGTGTGGGCTGGGCGGCTTACCATATGTGGGGACCAGGGCCAATGGAAGACACTGAATGTGTGCTGTCTCACATTTTCTGACTCCCCAAAGCGCAGTCTCCCTGAAGGGCAGGTGGAGTGCATCGTGTTGTTGAAATTATCTGATCCTCCCTCTCTCTTCTCTTTGACTAGCCTTCCTCTCTTCTGTAAAAACTACTTTTACCCTTGGTATATATTCTCTATGCTCCTCATTTCCAGACATAAGGTTAAAGCTTTAATAAAGGTCAGCTAAATAGTTTTGTTTTAGATCTCATGAAAATTCCCTAGTTGATATTTGAAAAAAGGGGACAGGCACTGCCAGACTTGGGGTGACACCCTTGTATCATCTCCTCGTAGCACCATTTGAAAACCACCAGGAGAACCCATTGGCTCTGCCAAGGCTGAAATATGAAGCATCCTCCAAAGACTCATGCAGTGAGGGCTTGATCCTCATGCAGTCACGTTCAGAGAGGGGCCCACAGAGGTGACTGGATCACAGGGCTGCTCACCTCACTAACGAGCTAATATACCCATGAGTTCATAGCCGAGTGGGCTCTTAGGAGGTGAGGCCCTCCTGGAGGAAATGGACCACGAGGACAGACACGACTAAGGGGACTGTACTATATCTGGACCCTGTCCCTGCCTCTCTGGCTCTCCTCTTGCTCTCTGGTTCCTGGCTGTCATGAGGTGAGCAGCTTCCCTCCACCACTCCCTGGTGCCATGCTGTTTCTGCCTTGGAACTGGCTGATCATGGACTGAAGCCTCCAAAACCATGAGTCAAAACAAATCTCTCCTTTAAATTCCGTTTCTCAGGCATTTAGTTATGGTGATGGAAAAAAATCTTGATGGTTCGTTTTGACAAGGACCTCCATGAATGGTCAGATATAGGGTTGGTTCTTTGATATTGCAGCTGAGATTGCTTGGGAAGAGACCTAAACAATGATCCCTCCTGGTGGATCAGACAACTGGCAAACACTATCCAAGAAATTCCATGCTTAGTGCATACAAGCTGCTTCTGGATAAGCTGAAGGTGGTGACATGGGGAGCTTGTGGGACTGTCCCCAAAGTGGCTGTGTGTGTTCCAAAGATGGGGCTGGGTCTCTGTGGCTGAGAGCAGATGCTGGAGCAGCAATGAGCGAGCAAAGTTGACAAGGGCAGCCAGCTGTCTGAGGTGTCCCAGCTGTTCCTGCAAGGCCAGGCAGTGTGACAGCCATAGTCCGTACCATGCCTCTTTGTACGTGTGTGTGTGTGTGTGTGTGTGTGTGTGTGTGTGTGTGTAGTACTATATCCTCAGCCCTTTTTAATTTTTAAGAGACAGGGCTCACTGAGCTGCCAAGGCTGGGCTCGAATTTGTGATCTTCCTGCCTCAGTCTCCCAGAGTGATTTTTTGACCTTGTATTGACACAAGGCATCCAAGGTGTGGCTTGGCTTGCTGGGACCTGAAGGAGGTGAACTCACACCAGCAGGAGGACAAACTGTCTTCGAAACCAAGGGAAATTCACAGGCAGCTCCAGGCAGCAGAGCAGGGTGTGGTAAAAGCCTGTCATCATGCCCTGTGCCGGGATTCTCCTCTTCCTGAGAATCTAAAGGATTTCCTCTCACCCTCTCCCTGGGGGAGAGGGGTGAATGTGACGTTTGTGTCTGTAGTTTGCAAGTCACATGGGAGTCCACTTCTCCCGGAAGAGAACAGATACAGGGGGTGAGACAAGGAATGCCAGCCCAGCCCTCCCAGTGCGGTCTGCTACCCAGGCTCCCAGTTAGTCAGCTCCCTGCAGTGGGGACATGGGACCCTCTCCCACCGCATAGGGTCAGCGCACCTGAGGTTCCCTTTGTTGGTGGCGTACTTGATGTGGTTGCAGATGTAGTTGAACATCCCGTGCGCCGTGGTACAGTCGCGGGCGTCGAACACCTGGAAGAAGTGTGTGGGGATGGAAGGCCGCCTCCTCCTCTTCCTCCTCCTCCTCCTCCTCCCTCACCCCCAGGGCAGTCTGCCCAGTCTAAGAGAATCTGGGACCCATCCCAGCCATGGGCCCCCTGGAGTCATGAGCATCTCATTCCCGAGGTCCATGCTGTGTTTTATTACTTTCTTTAACCTATGCTAATAACCAAGGTCAATCAGAAAAGCCCCCTAAAAGCAGGCATGGGGTGTAAGTGAATGGGAAAAAGGGATGATGAATAAGGGCAGGAGTTTGAATGGGCTGGTTACATTTCCTGTTAGGTTACTAGGGATAGAGATTTAAAATCAGAAAGCAACACCTCCCATCCTAATAACTAACGTACTTACAATATTAAGTTGTTGCCTAAGATTAAATCATATCGGAGGAAACAAACTAAACAAACTATCTCTTCAAGGGATAGGTAGAGAACAGAAATAAACCGAGAGAGGAGGTGTAAGACAAAAGGGAATGGTGGGGTCTGCCGCAAACTGGGGAGCATAAATTCTCCCAAGAGATATGCAAATACAGGTAAAAAGAAAAGCAGTGTTGGCTGAATCCGACATGGCTATAGTCAGACTTTAGCTATGATCTGAGGATCTGGGATGTGGTAAGTCACTACGGTCAATATGTAAAAGGATTTGACCTTTTGGAAAGTTCCATCTGCTCTCCTTTCCCCACTCCCCCACCAAAGGGTCTTCCAGGCCCCTGAGCCTCACCACCCACCTGCAGCTTGGACCACTGGATCCTCCCAACGCAGCGGGCGGCATTCCGCCAGGCATGTTTGGCCCCATAGATGAGCTCTGTGTCCTTGAGCTGGTAGGTGCTAGTGCTTTCAATCTCCTTGTTCACCTCTTCCAGCCGGTCCATGTGGGCTTTGGAGCCAAATCTGGAGTGAGAACAGAAGGATCATGGAAACATCACTGTTACAGTTTGGAAGGGTCCTCCAGTGGTCCATATGTGAAAAGCTCAGCGGCCATCCTGTTGTGCTGTTGGGAAATAGTGGAACCTTTAAGAGGTGGGACCTAGTGAGAGGCAGTTAAGTTATTGGGGGTGTGTCCTTGAACAGGATTGGATACTCAGCCCCTTCCTGTCTATCTCTTTGCTCATTGGCTACCATGAGGGGAGCAGCTTCTTCTGTTACATGCTCCTGTCATGATGTATTATGCTGCTACAGGCCCAAAAGCAAGAGGGCCAGACAACCAGAGACTGAAACCTCTAAAACTGTAAGCCAAAATGAAATGTTTCCTCTTTATAAATTGACCCTTTCGGGTATTTGACACACTGCCCGAAAGCTGACACGACCATCACCTTCTCTTGTGAAGGAGAGGTTAATGGAAGGGACAGAATATTATAGGAAGGAATATTATAGGAAGCCACAGCGCAAGTGATGTCAACCCACAACGGTTTTGAGAGTGAAGCAGACACTGGACACTCAGATGGCCACAAAAGCCTGGCAGTGTACACAGGATAGACCAACTGGGTGGGGGCTGTGATGAAGACACAAACTGGGTCTCCGGAGGCAGCCAGGACTCCCCTCTAGCAGAGCATCTGCCTGACAGGAATGGGGGTCCTGGACTGCCAGATCACATTGAAGGGATACTGAAAATCAGTTTTTAAAGGGAATTGCTCTAGGCTTTAAATGTTAGCAATATGCTCCGTTTGAGAAAGTTAAAAATTATGGAAAATTTTGGTGTCACAAGAAGGTATAGAGAACAACAGAATGACACATGCCCAGGCTAAGAAAGAATAGTACAGCTTTGTGGGAATGATTCCTTGTCATTGTCCCCCATCCCTACAAGTGACTGTTACCTTTCTTTATGTTTTTTACTTTGCGGTGCTAACGCTGGACCTTAGGGCTGGTCAAGGGCTCTACCACTGGGCTTCTCTCCTGGCCTTATTTGGGTGCTGGGGGTTGAACCCAGGGCCTTGCACATACTAAATACATGCTCTGTGGCTGAGTCCTGTCCCTAACCTCTCAGATTTTAGATTTTCAGATTAGGGAAAAAGTCTGTGCAAATATTTGAAAGTCTGAAAAACTTTGAAATCTCAAATACTTCTGGTCCCAAGCATTTTAGATAAAGGATATTCAGTTCTGTACTTTGTCACTAGAATACCACAGCTTATTTGCCTTTATCTCATTGATGGAGCTGAGTGATTTCCTGAAGGTTTTTTTAAAAAAATTACTTTTTGGGCTACAAAGTAAGATTAAGGCCAGCCTGAACTGCATAGTGAGACCCTGTTTCAAAAAGACAAAACAAAAAAAATTACTTTTAAGAATTTTGAAAATGGTAAGAATACAGAAGATTTTATGATAATCATGGTTCACCATTATATTGCTTTGAAGTCTTATGTTTTCATTCATTGGTTGGAATGGTTTTATTCTGTTTTGTTTGATCTTTATATATGTGATGCTATGAATAGTTACTTTGAAGAAAAGACAATATGGCAGCCATTGTTGATTTGATATCATCTTGCTCTGAAGTCCCACCATGCTCTTGTTTTTCTGTTACCATTGGTTCTATCACGTTGTGTCTTATTGGATTTTAATATGTATGGTAGTATAAACAAATTTTTTTATGGAAAATGAGATTATATTATAGCCATTGTCCATCTTCGGTTATCTGGCTCAGAGTGCCTTGCAATGCTTTCATTCTCTTGAGTGGTTTTATTCTATTTTGTTATGGTTGACATTATTGTGTGTAAAGCTAAGCTCAACTATTTCAAAGAAAGAGACATTATGATAGCTACTGTACAAACTTTCTTTAATTGTGATTTTTTTCCTATGATAAATAATGTGTACATGACTTCTTATAAACTGGTATAAGCATTCTAGGTGTGGAATTGCTTGAAATGTTTCAATTTGAGGGGAGTGGGACATGGAGTGAACCCAGGGTTTTTGCACTGAGCTACAACCCCGGCCCTATTTATTGTTTTTATTTTGTGACCATGTCTTACTAGGTTGCTAAGTTACTTAGGCAGGACTCAAACTTGCGATCCTCTTACCTCAGCCTCCCAGAGTGCTGGGATTACAAGTGTATACCACACCCTGCTTGAAAAGTTTCATATTTTCAGCAGCTCTTTTGCAGGTCAAACAGAAACGCTTCTGGGGACCAGCTCTGACCCTTTGGCTGACAGTCCCTGACCACTGTCTGTGGCGGGCGGAGGCCTTATGCTCAGGGCTTGGCTCACCTGTCTGTAGTTGGATCTTGTGTCCTTGTCCTTGGCACCCAGTAACTTATCCCAGTTGCCCACAGTTGACGCACACTTGCCTTTTAATCGATGAGTAGTACTGATCCAGGAACTCTTTGGCGAGGGGGAAGAGCTGAGCCTTGGTGCGGATGTCTTCGGGCCTCCGTGTGTGCGGAGGGGGCAGCATGATGGAGCCGATGCAGATGTGCTCGCTGCAGCCTGTTTCCTGCAGGGTCAAGAGAGACTCAGGCCACTGCTTTGTTAGCTGTGTGGTTGCCGCCCAGGCTCTTACATCCACAGCAAAGCTGATCCGGCTCTTAATTCCAAGGGGATTTCTCAGTGGCCAGCTTCAAATCGTTGTTGGGCATGGTCATCAGCCACGGTAAGGAACAGGGAACCATGTTTTAAAGTCCTCAAAGTGTTTGGTGTCAGGGGAGTGGGAGTGTGCAGAGCAGGAATCAGAATCATTGGCACTAAATTCCAGAATGTTTTGACTCCATGTTGATCAAAAAGAAACAATTGATTACCAAAATGGGTCTCAATTCTTTCCTTTCCTATATTCTGTTGGTAACATGATTTTAAATTAAGTTCCACAGAGAGGTGGAGTCTCTCTTCTCACTTCTTGGAACTGGGGTGACTTTGGCCAATAGAATATGGCAGAAGTGACCCTGGGCTATGTTTACACCTGGGCCTCAAGAGATTTTGCATCCTTTTGCAAACATAGGTGATGGGTCCAAGCTATCTTAGTGGGAAAGGAGTGTCTGCATGGAACATAGTTAGGTCAGTTAGGTTAGAACCCTATACCAGCCTGCCCTGAGCTGTCTCCTTGGGTGACTGCATATTCTCCTGCTAACCTCACTGAGATCACCTGTGTCTGGTCCAGATCAGCAGAACCACACTATTAATCCAGAAACTCTTGAAAAATAGTGCATAGTTTTTTTTCCTCCAGCCACTTAAATTTTTGGACCCATTTGTTACACAGCAATAGCTAGCTAATGCAACATTCTTCCAAGATGCCCATTTTCAACAAAAATTTAAAGCAATGTGTTGATTATGAAAACTACGGTATAGAAATTTAGAGGACACACTGCAAAATCAAGGAAATTCTCCATCAGTGGCCAAACTGAGAGATAAAGAAAGTGTTTTTGGAGCCAGCAACTGTCCTTGAATTCTGAAGGGTATGGGGTACACTGATGAAAAGCATCTGCATAGGTGAATGAGTAACCATCAGTGGTTCTCTAATAGAGATGAACTTCCTGCCCAGGGGTGGTTAGGTAATGTCTGGAAACATTTTTGTTGCTACATGTGGGCTGGGTTAGTGAAATCTAGGAGGACAGGCTAGGGGTGATGCTAAACATGTTCCATGCACAGGACAGCTGCCACAGCCAAGCTGTAGCTGGCTCCAGGTGTGGGGAGGGCTGAGACAGCTCTACCCGTCTACACCCGGCTGGATTACTCACCAGTGTGCTCTTAAGGTGGAGGGTATCTGTGAGAACCACGTCAGTCTCCCAGTTCTTGACCTTGAAGAAGCGGGGGCACTTGGAGGGGCTGCCGTTCTTGGTGGGGGACTGTCTGCCTGAGGCAGGGGGCTGGAGGAGAGAATGCAGGTGGAGCATTAAGCAGGGTCTTGAGACCTCAGGGCCTTTGCATGAACTGTTGTCTCCACCCTAAATGACTTTAGTCATCCATTTGTCTTTACCTCTGAAAACAAATGGACCAGCCAGCAGCAGTGGTTGGGGGACGGATAAGGCTCAGGCTGACCAGCGTTGGCCATTCATTTGAGATCTACACCCAGAAGGGTTACATCTACCTTGTGTATTTTCAGTGGTGGTGCCCATGTGTCAGACAAGCATCCATCACACAGCAGCTAGAAAACAGAAGCCACAGGAACACCACAGGAACACTAGGAGGGTCTGGCCGGGGACAGGAGGTGACAGGCCGAAGCATTGAGTGATATTTGTACAGAGAGTGGGAGACCAGTGGGGTGCAATGAAGGAGCTGATCCCAGGACAGAAGTCACAGAGAACACTGGAGGACAGTACTGAAAACTAACATTCCGCAGCACTTTCCAGGTACCAAGCCATCACCGTATTATCCCCATTTTACAGATGAGAAAACCGAGGAACTTTATATGAAGAAGAGAGACCCAAGTAGCTCCCCTCCACCTCCCATTGTGGGGTGCCCTCTGCCAGGTTGGGGACAGCAGGGTATCCACCAGATTCCATGCTTGTGGAATCGCCAGCCTCCAAACCTGGAGCCAAATAAATTGCTCTTCCCAGTTACTCAATCTGATGTGCTCAGCAATAGGCACAGACCATGTACACATGGTATTCTGTTATCCACGGTAGAACCCCGAGGGCCAAGCTGCAGGACCTGAGTGGAGATTGTGGCGCTGGTGTTGGCCCTGGGGTGGGCAGGGCAGCCAGGATGAGGAGGTGTGTTGTGGGGCTGGGGCGGCAGCTGGCAGCCTTCTCTAACAGGTCTAATCAAAGAGGCCAGCTGCTGCGGTTCCAGATGTGCATGGGACAGGGTGTTAAGAGCCAAGTGTGTGCCACCGTCCACCCAGGGCTTCGTGGGGCTGCACACTTGATATCGGGCATTAGGAAGCTGCTGGCAGGCCTGCTGCACTTGGGCTTTGATGTTTCAATTTTCCAGCAGCAATAGTAGGGGACTCTGGAGGGGGACAAGTGGGGAGATTAATACAGCAGTCAGGGGACCTGCATGCGGGACACAGGTGATTTTTCTAGTGGGGCCCTGAGTGCTCCAGATCAAAATGCAGACTGGCAGCACTCAGGAGACCTGATGTTGGGGACAGGGCACGAGGGGGCTCTGGGCTGTGGCCACCACCCTCCTTTCCTGGTTTCCTGTCTGCGGCAGGACAATGAATGTTTTCACTTGCAGTTCCTGTGGATCTTGGCAAAGCAGGCTGTGAGCTGGGGACATCTCAAAGGCTCTGTTGACACCTCCTTGCTAAGGAGCCTGAGAAGCCTTGTGGAAGAGATCTGGGCCAGGTCTCCAGGAGGCTGGCGGCCTCCTGCACATGGGGCGCTCAGCCCACAGCTGGGGGAGCCTGTACGGATGGCTGCCTGGTCTGAAGCAGGGGTCTGCAGATGGCAGCTCGGGTGCCGCCCTGGGCCTGCTGCAGGCTCCTGTCCAGCCCCTGAATGAAGAATGGCTTTTCTACTTTTAGATTGTTGACTATAAAAATGCAAAGAAGAATAATACTCTGTGACACATGAAAGTTATATGCAGTTCAAATTTCAAGCTCCATAAATAAAGTTTTGCTGGAACTCGGCCACACTCCTTTGTTCCTGCATTGTGTATGGGTGGCTTCTTTTGTACTATGGTGGCAGAGTGGGGTAAGGGTGATGGGGACCAAGACTGGACAGCCACACCCACCAGCACTATTTCCTAGCTTACCCTTTACAAGTTTGTAGTTGCTGGAGGGAAAGGGTCATGCATCACTGCTACAGCTGTTCCTGATCTTTCTTTAAAACACTGCCCAGCCCCACCAGGCATAGTGGTGCACACCTATAATCCTAGCACTTGGAAGGCTGAGGCAGGAGGGTTGCCACAAGTTCAAGGTTAGCCTGAATTACATAGGGAGACCCTGCCTTAAAATAACACCACAGAACAAAACCCTAAAGCAGCACCCAGCCTTGTCATCCATGCTCCCTGCTACCCTTCCCATGCTTCAGATATCGTCAGAGCACTTGACCTTGCTTGCAATAACTGAGATAGTATGTGTGTGAAAGCATATGCGTGTGACAGCACATGTGATGGCACCTGTGTATACAGGACAGCATGTATGTGCATTGCGAGAACATTGTGTGTGCATATATCTGTGCATGTGTGTGTGAGCCTGCATATGTGCCTGTGTGTGCATGTCACCTATGTGCATGTGTGAGAACATGTATATGGCACATATGTATTTATATATCTTTGTATCACACACACACATACACAAATAGATAACACAAGTGCCTCTTGGTATTGGCAGAAGCTGATTGCTTTGAGGGCCAAAATCAAGGATGTTCAAGTCTCTGATATAAAACGATGTAATATTTGCACAAAACCTGTGCATAGCCTCCTGTATAGTTTAAATTGTCCCTGAAGTAGCTATGATATCTGAGCCGTTGTGAACGCAATGTACATAGTTGTTGCACTATGTCATTTAGGGCATAATGACAAGATAACAAAGGTCCACACACATTCAGCATAGATGTGATCGTTTGCTCCTGTGCAGTTTCTATCCTCAGTCGGTTGAATCCGTGCACGCGGAGCCTAGGATGCGGAGGGCTGACTGTTTTCTGACTACCGCTCTTCAGCTTTCCCTGTCCCCACCCCTGGAACAGCGGCGCCCCAATGCACGCTCAACCAACATCCGAGGTCTGAATTAAATTGAATTGTGTTGGGCCAAGTAAACAGGTCAAAGCCCTGAGCCACAGTGTGTCTGCATAGACGATAGAGCTTTTAGGAGACAACTATTATCTCCCAAATATGAGCGAGATGGTGCCCTCAGTTAGCAGCATTGGTGGCCTCTTCCTCTCTCCTACATGGGGACCTGGGGGAAAGTGGTCATCTGTAAGTCAGGAACAGGGTCTTCCTCAGAACGGGGCTGCGCCAACACCCCGATCTCAGACTTCCTGGTTCTATGAGAACATGCATTTCTGCTGTTCCAGTTGCCCAGTCTACGCTACAGTGCCAAGTCGAAGTGAATTTTGGAATTTCAGAGTCACTTACGCTCAGCAGAGGAGTCTGCTCTTGCTTTAGTGGAAAACAGAGAAGCCCTGCAGCTGCCCAGCTGAGCAAGCGACACCATCAAAGCCATGTGTCGGGAATACAGATGCTCCCTGACCTGCTACGGGGCCACATCCTGCCAGACGCGATGTATGCTGAAAACATCATAAGTTGAAAATGCTTCTAATCTGCTTAACAGCTTAGCCACACTGCACACTGCAGAGTGTTGGTTGTTTCCTTGCTGATTGCATGGTTGACTGGGAGCTGTGGTTTGCTGTCCCCAGCCGGCGTGGAGATAGGATCATCCCACACACACTTGCCCAGGAAAAGATCCAAATGCAAAATTCCAAGTATGATTTGTACTGAATCCATCTCGCTTTCACACGGCTGTAAACCAGACGAAAACTCCTAAATCCAACTATCGCATATGGGCGGGGTTGGAGGGCAGGCTGAAGCAGAGACCCGGGGCAGAGGAGGTTGCAACCGAGCAGGGCGAAAAATAGAGCCGCACGGCCGGAAGTGGGAGACAGAGCCTGGGGTGCAGATGAAGAGAGAATGGAGGGAGAAAGGAGAAGTCAATGTGGACTTGGGGCTTCCGGTCTGCATGCAGGAAGACTGGTGGGCTTGTTGGGGGGCGGTGGGAAGTAGGGAGTCGGAGCTTGGGGCAGGAGGACAGATGCAGCGTGAGAACCAGGAAGATGCAAAAACAAAGGCCAAGTGCCTGCCCTTCCCAATAACGAGCAGTCGGAGTCACGTTATTGTCATGGGCCTCAGGGAAACCAGCTCTAAGAGCTATGGCCAGGGAGGGGGAACTTGTGAGACGCAGACCGTCTCTGGAGACGTTATGAGCCGAACTGTGCACCCTCCCCACTAATTCATATATATGGACAACCTCAACCTGAATACGTGAGTGTGGAAACAGGGTCTTTATAGAGATAGGCACCTTAAGATGAAAATATTAAGGTGGTGTTTGATCCAATATAGCTGCTATCCTTAGAAAAAAGGGAAATTTGGGCTGGCCATGATGGCACATACTTGTAATCCCAACACTCTGGGAGGCTGAGGCAGGAGGATTGCAAGTTCAAGCCCAGCCTGGACAACTTAGCAAAAACCTAGAAATCAATCAATCAACCAATGGCTAGGGATATGGTTCAGTGCAAAAGTCCTGTGTTCAATCCCAAGAACTAAAAAGAAAAATTAAAAGGTAAATTTGGTGACAGTCACAGCCACGAATCAGTAGAATCTGTGTATAAATCATCCAGCTGGTGGTGCTTAGTTGAGGCAGCCCCAGCAAATGAATCCAGGCACTCAGGCTTCGAGTTGTGCAAATTTGGTAGCCTCTGATTCTTGCCCTGTTGGCACAGGCCGAGGTCCTTCCGTTAGGAGCCCGTGGCAGCCTGCCCCGCTGGGCTTGTCCTGAAATGAGGGCAGCGTGTTGAGGCCGATCTGGGCAGCTGGCCATCCACGCCAGAGGAGGCTGTGTCTTTCCTGCAGCCCCGGGGAACATGACTCCAACCTGTGGGGACCACCTCTCAGGGCATCATGGGTAACCTGCTTACAGGCTGTGGCCACTTGGGCTCCAGGACCTCAGACCTGCAAGGCAGGGGACACTCACCCATCCATGCAATTAAACAACTGCTACTTAGAGAACTTAACCAGTTGTGTTTCACAGCTCGGAGTATAATTTCCTTGTGGTGCACTCAGAGCATTACATCAAAACTGATTCATGTGGCTTTTTTTTCCTTTCTATTTTTGAGACAGGTCTCACTATGTAGTCCAACCTGGGCTTGAACTCACTGTGTAGACTTGGGTGACCTTGACTTTGTGATCCTCCTGCCTCAGCCTTCTAAGAGCTGGGATCACAGGTGTGTACCACCAAAGCCAGCCACAGTGATCCATTCTTTACAGTAGCTCCCACAGGTGCCTACAATCCCTTATTCTCTCTCCTTACTCCACTTCTACAGTCTGTGGGGGATGGTAGGGGGTGCTCCAGAGTTAGATATGTCAAACTTTGGGAGCAGAGGGGGTTCAAGGCCTTGACAATAAGTGATGTTTAAACTAGATTGTCCAAATCGCCATGAGATCACGAGACTGTCAGTCGGATGTTATTAGATGACCTTAAACTTGGTCCCATTACCGGACTAAGATGGATAGGTGCACTAGGAATTAATTTTTCAAACGAATCTAGTAATTACCTTGCGGTCTCCCCCCATGACACTGCATTGTCCTGTGGGCAGCTGTTCAAGGTGTTAACCTTTAACTCACGACATGTGACCGTGGAAAGTACACCAGTGCTTAGCTTTGAAAGCATCCCAAGACGCTCAGAAAGGGAAAGTCGGTTGTGTGGCTCTTGAATATGTTCACCATGAAAATAAACAGTTAGCAAAATACGTGGAAATTCCAGCAGGGCTGTGTCGAAACAGTCTATTCACAGGTCACGCCTCCCAGCTGAGCCCTGGCTCCGACCCCCCTGGGTTGCCGCAGGACTTGGTGGTGGCCTCTTGTTGAAGTGACCTGTGCAAGTCTGAGTGACACAGCTCCGGGGGGAGGGGAGTGAGGCCCTAGCTGGACCCTGCTGCTCCTAGGGAGCCAGAGAGGCCGGGTTCAGCAGCAATTCCTGGAAAGCGTCTTTGTGGAGCGTTTAGTGCTAGAGAGCACCCCGGGAGCCTGAGAAAGGGGGACACCAAAGACACTTTGCAGAAAATCCAACCTGGGAGTCCAACTGTGGCCATTAGCCTGACCAAGGCTGGGGACAGCTGACCTCTGGGAGGCAGAGACAAAGTGAGCTGATTGGCAGATTTGAGGTGGGTGCCTGGGGCACCCTCTGCATACAGGAATTCAGCTCAACACAGGAGGTTAGAGCGAGGTCTGGAGCAGGGACTAACATACAATATGCTGAGATGTCAGCCTGGTAGAGAGCTGTGGCGTCTGCTATGGTGGCCCAGTGGGCTCTACAGTCTGTGCAACCCCACATATCGCAATGTGACACCCATGTGTATGGCTGAGCCTGCAGCTTTTTTTTTTTTTGAACAGAAGTTTCTAGAACAAATATTTGATGAAAAGATGGTGATGTAGCTTCAGGTCACTGATCAGGCTCATTTTCATCTCTCCTTGTTTTTGGTGGTGCTAGGAATTGAACCCAGGGCCTTTACACTGAATTATATCCCAAGCCTCTTCTTTCTGTTTATTTTTATTTTGAGATAAGGTCTAATCTAAGTCACTAAGCTGCCTGAGCTACACTCAGACCTGCAATCCTCCTGCCTCAGCCTCCCAGAGGGCTGAGTTTATATGCATGTGCCATGACATCTGGCACTCGTTTCCTTTGGAGCAGCCTTAAGTAAATGTCAATCCGGCGTCTGGCCTGCATTAGATCATAGCATGTCCATTGGCCCAGTGAATCTTCATGGTAACCCATTCTTCAGATGAGGAAACAGAGGATCTGAAGCTCTACAGAAATTAATCAGGCATGAGCAGCAGAGCTGGGCTTGGGATCCAGGCTATCGAAGTTCCTAGCCTTCCACCGGAGGCCTTAGTTCATTTCTTTCTCGGTTCTCCTGGGTCCTGGGCCTCTGGGTACACACTGCATTGATGTGGATGATGGATATAATCACGGAGGAGAGAGATGCAGCCTTTTCAAGACTTGAGGGGTCTTTTCCTGTCTGTAAAATGGGGTTTGTGCTTCTCACCCTCTCTTCCTCACACTAGCCGCGTGAGAGCTGGCAATACACCTTTACTAGCAAGATTATGATTGGCCAGACAAGAACACAGTACCAACAAATAGCTTTTGAGCACGTACTCTGTGCCAAGTCCTGCAGAGTTAAAACTGGGCTCAAGGCTCCAGGGCCTGGGTTCAAATTCCATCTCTGTGACTTACTATGTGGCCCCCCTTGAGCCACTAGACACTTGGTGGCTCGGTCTCCTCATCTGTAAAATGAGGAGAATCTTAGTACAGTTGCATCTCAACAGCCACGGAAGATTGGTTCCAGGACCCCTGCAGATAAGAAACTCTGAGGACGCCCGAAGTCCCTTCATCAAATGGGTGCAGTATTTGCCTGGAAGCTGCACACAGTCTCCAGTGTGCTGCCCAGGTGGGTTCCAGACGGCCCCAAGCGAATGCTATTCAAACAGTTGTCACACTGTCATGTGTAGGTGATGACAAGGTGGCAAAGCCGACACGTTCAGTGCAGATGTGACTGTTTTTGAGTACTGGCCTTCCGCAGCTGGTTGACGGCGTGGGTGTGGAGCTCAGAGGGCCAACGGGACTTCACCGGCTTGGGCTGGGGATGGAGACAGACTACGGACCTAGTGCTTGGCAGAGTACCTGGCCTTGCTCAGTCCATTGTTAACTAGTACTGGGGTGCTTGGCAACTTTTCATTGCTGTTTTGATTTTTGAGACGGGGTCTCACTCTGCAGCCCAGGGTGGCCTCAAACTTGTGACCCTCTTGCCTCAGCATGCCGAAGGCTGGTACCAGAGGTGGGCCTGGCACGGCTCACATGGCATTTCACACACATACAACTTCACTTCACTTTGCCCTGGACCGCTGTTAGGAAGGGGGCTCAGTGCAGACGTTAGTCACCCGATCGAGGTCGCCAGCTCCAGGGGTCCCCTCCCTGAGTCTGTGGCCCCCGTGCTGTGGACAAGTGAACCCCTGGGTGACAGTGGCTGCACATCTGCAAGGCAGTACTGTCATCGACCTTACTGTTATTTTTATCACCACATCATTAGCGCGCATGAGTCAGAGCAGATGCGGTTTCTGCCGGTTTCCAGGGACGGTGGCCGAGAGGTGGAGCAGTTTGCCTTGCTGCCCGGCCAGGTGCTCTTGGCTATCAGCAGAGGCTGCACCAGCTCCCAGAGAGAGGAGAGAGGAGAAAGGAGACAGGGGAGAGGAGAGGGGGCAGGGAAGAGGGAGGGGAGAGGGGAGGGGAGAGAGCGAGCCCTGGTAACTTTTGATCCTCTGCAGATAGGAGAAGAAGGAGCCCATGTGTGTGTCCCCCATTCCTGTCACGTGGAACCCCCGAGGCTGCATCCGGGCTGACACTTACCTGGAAGCACAGAAAGGTTTCTCAGCAGATTCTGACATTTCGAAAGCAGCCAGGAGGCCCTGGGTCCTGGGGCTGGGGAACTGCCAGGTGGGCAGGGGGATTTCACAGGAAAGCCACTGTGTGACATCTGATCAGTGTCAGCGGGTGCATGGACAGGAGGGCAGGACTCCGAGCAGAAACACCACCTTCCCCGCTGTACCCGTGAGACACCGGACCAAAGTTTAATCAGCATCTGAGAGCAGGGCTTTGTTCCCAAGCAGGGCCTGGTTCCACCCCCTCAGGAAAGCAAGGGAAACAGGGGCTTAATAAGAGGGGACACTGCCAAGGGCCTGACTGAAATCCCACGAATTTGCATGGAGGATGAGCAAACAGTACTTTCTCATATTTTGAATACATGGCAGCATTTGTCAGCAGATGGTTATTTTAAAAGTCCTTTAGAAGGATGTCTTAGGTGGCATTAGCAAGAAAGACCATCTCGGAGATCTCCTAAAGACCCTTAGCGAGAAAAAAATGCAGTATTTAGCCATTCCTTTTACTATAATGCCTTTCTCTATGTTTTGCTAGGCAAACTTCTACTTAATCGTCAAAACCCAGTCCAATGTCACCTCTTGGTAACTGTTCCCTGCATCCTACTAAGGTATTAATGGTCCCTCAGCTCTCTCTCTCTCTCTCTCTCTCTCTCTCTCTCTCTCTCTCCCTTTATCATGAACTGCACAACATATGCATCTGCCTCTTTGCCCTTGACTGTGAGCATCTCAAAGGCAGCCAAGACAATGTCTGCTCATCTACCCCAGGGCTACGCACGTGGTGAGCTTCGGAGCAAAGTCTGGCAATGGCTGAAAGAGTCACTGCTCCTTCAGGGAGCTGACAGTCTGCAGAGGCAGGGCGCTTTCTTGGTTCTAGCCTGCATTCAGCTGGTGCCTCTTGCCCCGGCTTGGATGAAAGTGCAGACCAGCTGCTCCTCACTGCCACGGCCTGTCCCTTCCTGACTCAGGGAAGCAGGCAGAGGCCAGGTCCCCTGCTGTGTGATGAACAATGCCAAGCCCCTGTGGCTGCTTTATAAAATGTAGGTTACAACCGCGAGGAAAGAAGCCGAATCCAAGAGCTCCGGGTAGCGCGGCTTTGAGCGGGCAGAGGGGAGGCTAAGTATAGGAGGAGGTTTTTCATCGTGCAGTAAGAACACTGTTTTCTGTAATTTGCTCGGCCCGGGAGCATTTCTGAGGCCTGTGGCCATGGCGATGCCTAGCGGGATGACAGGGCTGATTTCCTAGCTCCAGAGCAAGGCCTCCAATGTATCCCAGGGCTTGGTCTCTGCCTTCTTTCAGGTTATTCCCGAGAGGCATTTGGAAAATCAAAGCTCACACAGCTGAGCCAGGATGACCTCACAGGCCAGTGGCTTTCAGGGTTTTTGGGTCATGGCCTACATGGGGGAACTGAAAGCCCAGCCCGCGCTGGCATCTCTGCCAGAGGCCTCAGGCTGAAAACCCTGCTGGTCTCACTGGGCCTGCAGAGGACTCAGTCTCCCCTCCTTTCCCCAAGACTCTGGAAGCCTATTTCTCCTCCAAGGAAATGGGATTTGCATCTTCATGGAGGCCCCAGGCCTCCCAAACCCCTCCCTGACACTTCATCACAAAGCCCGCAAAGACGCCAGTGGTTCTGCTGGAATCATCTCTGCTGTGTCCTCAATAGTGAACCCCAATACTCAGAAACTACCCACTATTACTTTTAAGAACCTCCTGTCTCCCTGTACTGGGGATCAAAGCCAGGGCTTCATACTGCGGGAAAGCATTTCACTCCCAGTCCTTCCTCCCTTCCTCTTTCTTTCTTTCTTTCTTTCTTTCTTTCTTTCTTTCTTTCTTTCTTTCTTTCTTTCTTTCCTTCCTTCCTTCCTTCCTTCCTTCCTTCTTCCTTCCTTCTTTTCCTTCCTTCCTTCCTTCCTTCCTTTTTTCTTTTCCTTCCTTCCTTCCTTCCTTCCTTCCTTCCTTCCTTTTTTCTTTTCCTTCCTTCCTTCCTTCCTTCCTTCCTTCCTTCCTTCCTTCCTTCCTTCCTTCCTTTTGAGACAGGGCCTCACTAAGTTGCTGTGGGTAGCCCTGAACTTGGGATACTCCTGCCTCAGCCTCCCAAGTAGCTGGGATTACAGGTGTGTGTCACCACTGTTCTGCAGTTGATGTTAGTTGCTTTCTGGTGAGGTCAAGGTCTCCTCTGCTTCATTCCGTATCCAGAATTCACAGGCTACGTGCAGACCGGGAATTACAAATTGTGACATGAGGAGGCGAGACAGAGGTGAATCAGCCAAGCAGCCAGGATGGTTTCGAAACAGAGCATTTTGAGCCGGCGTTTAAAGGCCAGAGGGCTTGCCTCGCATGTGTTAAGGCCCTGGGTTCTATACCTGCCCCCTGCCAAAAATCAAGCAGACAAACAAACCACCCCTATTAAATCTATCCGAATATTCTCCATTCTGTTAAAAAAATGAAACCTTTTTAATTTCTTCCTGATGCAGAGGGGTCTCTTGGTCTATTTGACCCACTGCTTATAACCAAGACATGGATAAAAAAGATTTAATTTCTATCCTACTATAAGCAAATCAACAGCACTGATGTTGTAAGAAATGACAATGGGCACTTGGTCTCAATGACAGAGTGACAACAGGTGGCAAACCGGGGAGTCATATCCTATCCAGGGAGGGCACATGGATGGTTTCCCCCACAAGTCCAGGCTTGTTGTAAGCAGGTTGTGCACATTTTAAAGAAAAGTCATGGGTATTTTTCTATGAAACATTTTAAAAATGGTAATAAATTAAAATACTGTATAGACCCGATGCTTCCGATCTATAGCCGGGATCCGCTAGGAGACTCTTTCTGTCATTGTTTGTCTTGGAAAGTTTCCAGGTATGGCCACGGCCCTCCCTTCATGTTCAATTAGGACACTAGAAAGAAATTTTAAAGTAGCTAAAGTCATTTCAGCGTTCGCGGATAAGACTCCTCAGCGCTCACAGTATGGACGCGATCCTAGCTGCTGCTGTTACTTACCGGGGATCGAATCCAGGGTCTCTAGCATGCTAAGCGCACGCTGTATCAGCCCATGCTCCAGTGTAGCCTGAGCTTTCAGGGTTTTATTTTTCAGTAATGGGGATTGAACCTAGGGCTTTCACACTAAGCGACATCCCCGACCCCTTTTTATTTTGAGACAGGGTCCTGTAAGTCACCCACGCCAGGCTTGAACTTGTGACCCTTCTGCCTCAGCCTCTCAGAGTACCAGGCTTACGGGCAAGCGTCACCATACTCGGTGAGCCTTCATTTTTGAAGCCAGTGTCATAAAGGTTACAACGGTGCTCTTCTGCCAGACACTCCCAGAGGAAGAGTCGATTGTGAGGATCGTGGGTCTGACCCATAGAGCAGTGGCCAGGGTCCTCAGCTGGCCACCAACAGCTAAGGCAAAGCAGTTCCCGCCAAGGCTCTGAGGCCTCCATAGCCAAGCTGGTGTTATTAAAGACGCCATCCATCCATCCATCAGGTGGAGGGAAAAGTGTGCAGGGCGTCCCCGGCTCAGTGACCCGGCTGCTTGCTTCTTAGCCTCCCACTGGTCGCTGCATCCCTGCTTTGCTGCCCTGCAGGGCGAGGGTACGAAGCCTAGGGCTCACCTAGGTCGCTGTAGCCCAGTCACCAGCTCTCTAGGCAAGAGGGGACAAAACACTGCTCATCTCCAGCCAAACAAGTGGCACTTGGGAAAGGAAACAGACTCAGCTGGCAGCACGCGTCTCAGCGGACTGGCAGAGAGGGAACCTTGGGTGACAGATGGAGCTGGCGAGGCTGTGGGGAAACAGTCTCCTGCTTAGCTGGCAGGGTGGGTACAATCTCTGTGGTGAGCACTTGGCTGGTTTCTGCCCAAACCATAAATGTACGTGACCTATGACTCAGCGATTCAGCTTCTAGGAATTTCTGTTATCAGTCAGCCCACTCACGTGCCACACGAGTGCCCCCTGGTACCATGGGTGATGGCGCTGTCACAGCCAAACAGGGTGAGTGGTCAACTGCCCCTTAGAGAGGATTCACTCAATAAATGATGGCATAACCAGGTGACAGAATATTATGCAGCCGGAAAAATAACCAGGCTCCTCCTCACCTGCTACCCGGGGCTAATGTGGATAAAAGTGAAAAACCAAGGCGCAAAACACATGCAGAATAGATTCGCATTTGTGGAAAAATACAAAAATAATATACACGGGTATACGTATCTGTCTCTGTAGAAGAAGATACTGCTCAAAGGATACATGAAACTGATTAATATTGCTGGCTAGGATTACAGGAGAGAGAAAAAATATCACTAGGCCTCTTGGATTGCTTTTAAAATTGGAACCTGTGAGTGCCTTTTCTGGCAGAAGCACAATTCAGATTTGAAAAATGGCAAGCTTGCAAACAAATCCAAAGCAAAGGCGCCTCCAAACCAAGCTGGAGTTCACATCACAGGGTCAGCGCAAGGGACAGAGTTCTGCAGCTTTGGGAGCTGGTGCCCCTCCTCCCCTCCGCCACAGGCAGAGGGGGCCTGGGGGCTGGGCGCTGCATGGCTGGCCACCGCACTCACCTGCTCCTTTTCTGAATACGGGTTGTTGAGGACCACAGGCACGTTGCTGTCCCCCCATAGGTCGTTGAGGACTCTGTCATTCTCCCCTCCAAGGGTCACAGCTTTGTGTGACTTGCTGTCCAGATCTCTGAAAGGCAAGTTGAGCAGGTGAGGAAGGGGTGACATCTGGTGCCAAGCCTTGATCTGGCCCTCTGACCTCGGTAGCTCGCTCACCTATCTCTGCACAGCCAGTGCGCTCTGGGCACCCAGCCTGCCACTTTGTAAGGATTCCCCAGTGACACATGTCATTGTTTTTTTTTTTTTTTTTTGTACCAGGGATCGAACTCACAACCTCACACTTGCCAGGCAGGCACTTATGCCACTGAGCTAAATCCCCGGCCCTACACATGCCGTCGTTAAGCATGCAGGTGAGCTCCCGGCTGGCCCCGCCGGCTGGCTTACATCTATCTTTGCGGATGTCATTTGGAGGCAGCTGTGACATGGATTTTACACATCCATATCCCCTTTCCCATTTCATGGGTCTGGGTCACAGGATGCCTTGCTCGTGGAGGAATTCCATGCACCATGTGCTTCTGAATAACTAGGTGCCCAGGACACTGAATGGTGGAAAAATTAGGGGGTAGAAAGTCCTGTGAGCAATGAGTCATTCTATCCTGACTAAGGCTCTGGGTTTCCTTTGAACAGCACCGGCTCACAATAAACAGAATGATGCTGAGACTCAAGGGAACATAGCAACAATAATAATAACACTATTCTCTCTCTGTCTCTTTTTTTGTACCAGGAATTGAATTCACAACTTTGCACTTGCCAGGCAGGCTTTGTGCTGCTGAGCTGTCTCCCCAGCCCAGTAACACTATTCATAATGATAGCTAGTGTTTATTAAGCACTTACTACATGCCAGGCATGTTATGGATGCTTTCATTCATTTGAACTTTGTCACAGCCCTATGGGACAGGAGTGATGATTAACTGCAATTTTCTGGTATAGTAGGGGTTTACAGAGAGAAGCTAAGGGCACCTGGTCATGGTCAGTGGTGAATCCCAATATTCCAGCCTGTTTGTGACATCTGTCAGGAGAACAGGCTTTTACTACTTCACTGTTTATCATCATTGTCATCTTTGTCACTACCACCATCATTATTGCCATGAACATCACCATCCAACGTTTCCTTCTCAGGAGCAGAGCCATGATGGTCTATGATCATCGTTACCACGACTACCATCAAAATCACCATTATTGTCACCATCAACCTCACCATGTCATAATCTCCATCATCATCATCAATGTCAATGCCTGACACTGTCACAATCATTGTCATCCTCCTCGACAATGTGACTGTCATCGAATCTTCACTACCACCACCGTGGTCACCGTGGTCACTGGACAAGCAAACTGGGGTTCAGGGAGGCTGAGTCCCTAGTTTAAGACACAGCTAATGATGGTGGATCCAAACCCAGAGCTGCTCCTAACTTTCAAGCCTGACTTCTCAGCCCTTGACCTACCCTGGCTCCGGTCCTTGACTTCTTCACAAGCCCAGGACGAAGCCGCCTCAGTTAGGTCCCTCAGGGTGGCTGTCCTCTGAGACGGAGCAAGACGTGATATCCACACCCAGACTGCCCACCAGCTCCATGTTGCCTCTGCCCTGCACACTGTGGGTGCCACCCTCCTGCTTCCTGAGCCTCTCCTCTGACCCTCCTTCCATCCTTTACTCTGGAACATCTGGTACCCAACTTCAACCAGTGCATCTTTGTCTGTGGCCCATAATGCTTTGGGTCCCAGGCATGGAGGCCACATTCTTAGCTCTGGGGACACTTCTGTCCTCAGCCTGCAGAGTCCCCGCAGCTTCATCAGAGCCATACTGGCTCCTCTGCTTGGATAGGTTTGCACTTATCAGAGGGAACATTCTGTTTTACTCTCTTTAAAATGTCACCAGATCATACTCAGAGTGGCTCTTGATTACAGACATTTGCCATGTCAGTGGTTTATCTACACAGTGATTAAACAGGATTGTCTGGAGAAAGGGCTGCTCCAAATGTCACTCTCAATGCTGAAACTCCTGATCTAATGACACTGCATGACCAGAAATGAGGACTCCATGGAAAAGGGAGGAGGTGAATGAGTTTTGGGTGTCGGTCACTAAACCAGATACTTGCACAGGAATTATGTCATTTACTCTCCATAGGTGTTAGAAGCCTCACTTTACAGATGAGAAAACTGGGGCCAGACAGGGAATGCAAGTTTCCAGAGGTCCTAGAGCAAGCACAGAGCAGAGCTGAGAACAGGAAGTAGGTCTTACTGAGGTTAGCCCAGATCCCTTCTTTATTAAAAAAAAAAAAAAAAAAGATACAGAGGGGTAAAACTAGTCCGGAAACCCCTTTCAAGTCAGAGGCTACCCAGCAAGAAACCCCACATTTGCATGAGGTTAACAAAATACAGAGTAAATCACTCAGGCAGCTCTGAGATGGATGAAACTGCTCACCTGGCATGTGTGAACTAGCACACTTCATTTGCCGTCATTCATTTTTTCCCAAAACCACAAACACCTTTGCTTAAAAACTGCATTTGAGGTGTTTTTGACAACACAAACTTATTTTGGAGTTGTGTGTGATGAGCGGGAGAAGAATATTTTTAAGATGATCTCATGGGGGCCATTGACATCGAGCTGTTTTGCTTCCAACACCCCTGGTGCAAAATCAGAAGCAGATTTAGTGAGAGTCCCTGATCCACGACCTAGCGGTGGTATCTGCTCGCCTGGGACCCGTTGCTTGATGGCTTTGCGCGAATAGCGAAGCGTACTTTGCGGTGTGCACGCCTGCAGCATCTGACAGTATGGATATGGGCTGTGGGTTGGGTGGAACCGGGGCAGCTCCTGACCCTGCTCCTGTCCAGCGAGGCAGTGCTCTCGGCCCTTAGCCAGGTGGTACCTGCTACTCCGCTCACTACTAGTTTGCTTCTGGGAGAACCCGACAGAGACGGATGGATTTCTAGTCCTGCACGGAGCAGTGAGGGTCATGCATCAGCTAAACTCCACGAGGGTGACGATTTCATGTCTGCTCCGTTCTGCATGGGGGCCGCTACCCGCAGGTGGGAAACGTGGCCGTTGTCACCGAGGCACTGAATTTTTAATTTTACTTACATATAATCCGTTTAAAATTAAAGAGCCATATGTGGCTTGTGCTTACAAAACTGGGCAGTGCAGCTCAGAGCCTTAATATCTCTGAAAAGTGGGAAATGAGGGCATGTGCGGTTTGTAGCTGAGAGGTAGTGACGTCTCCACCCAGACCCTTTGGAAGCTGTCCCACCCGCTTCATGGAAACCATGAGGTCAGAGAGTCTCTGCTTCCCTTCTTCTCTCCCACCTTCCATCATTCCCAGCCCTGATTCTGTCTGCTCTTCCCAAGGAACACACCATATCTACATCTTGCCCTTCCTTGGACTCCCTTTCATCTTCTCTGTTCTGAGAGCCAACTCTTATTCATCCTTCAAGGCCCATTTTCAACGCCCATTTTACACCCTGCCTTTCTTCAGAACTAAATGAAGCCATGCATGTAAAATGCCTAGCATGCATCTGGCACTAATTCAACATAAACAGTGTCTATCTTCATTTACAACTATGGAAGTGGGAGCCCAGAGACATTAAGTCACTTGTTTAAGGTCACACAGCCGTTGGACAGTGGAAGAAGCTTAAAAATGAGGCTTTTCTTGCTCACTGTTGTCCTAGCTGAGAATCACTGTGAAGAGGGCCCTGGGGGAGCCATTTGGTTGGATCTGATACAGAAAACCTTGCATTAAAATATTGGATGTTTCCAACAAACAAGGTCTAGATATTGAACGTGTGCAGGTGGTAAATGTGATTTTGATAACTGCTCTATCTTCCATTTATTTAAACAGATGCAATGGGAGCCCACGGGAGGAGGTGGATGGGGCTCCTCTCCACTTCCGGGAAGGCTGGACAGGGAGACTCTCCTTTGCCACTGCTCATGAGTTCTGGTCCCATCCAGCTGCCCTGAGGAACCTCGGTCTAGAGCAGAGGCCCTCAGCCTCGGCACTATTGACATTTGGGGCTTGAGAATTCCTTGTGGCAGATCCTGTCCTGGGTGCTGTAGCATGCCGACCGTCTCCCTGGCCTCTATACATGACATGCCCAGGTGACAGCAACCCAAAATGTCTCTCGAGGTTGCAAAATGGGACTCCTCTCTGAGGTCACGCGCTGGTGTGGACGTGGCCCTGCAGCCTGACCTCAGGTTTCTCTTTCCTCCCATCCTTGCTCCAGAAATAAGACCGACACTCATTGGCCCTCGTTTCCTCATGGGAAGGAGGAATTTGTCTTGGCTAAGTGGTTCCCACCCAACCCTCATCTCAGGTGCCCTTGCGGCTCTGGCAAAGCCACCCCTCCCATGGACTTGGTGTTACAGGGGAAACCAAAGTCCCCAGAGCCACTGCACAGATCCTTGGGTGGTTCCTCAACTTTGGGGTGCATCTGAGCCAATGGTGGGATGGGCAGAGTCAGATTCCTGAAGTTGGGGGTCCAGGCAGGGACCCTGGGATCTATGGTCCATGGGTGTACACCGGCCCATTTCCCTGGGGGCGCTCTGGCCAGGACTGCAGCAACAGACAGCAAGCTTCCCTCCTGGCTAGAAGCAGCTCCCCAGCCCCTCCTGCCGGCCCCTTCCTCAACTCTCAGGAGGGAAAGGGCTCCTGGGTCTGACTGCACAGAAAGCTTGCCCGTGGGCCAGTGCTGACCACTGACCAGCCCCAAGGACCTAGCGGGGAGCAGGGAGCCAGGCCTCTGTGCCAGGCCCAGTGAGGTTCTCTGCCTGCTCAGGCCCGGCCAGGCAAACAGGCTGCCAAGGAGCAGCGGGGCTTTGGCGGAAGCCCTCCTGCACTTTCGGCAGACACCGGCCTGGCTCTGACTTTTGCTGCTCTTGCCCCTCAAGGGCTCTGGCTTTGGCTTCTGCCCCCATCTGGTCGTGGATGAAGGGCTGAGTTAAAGCAGAAACACTTGCAGGTGGTGGAGACCAGATCTGGGGTTTCTGTGAAGCTTTTCAAGCCCGTGAGCCCAGGAAGGCCTGGCTAAGTGGCAAGTATACTTCTGAGCACTGGAATTCTGTGGGGAATGTTGCAGCGGAGGGAAGCCGAGGGCCCTGGGGCTCAGGCATGAACACTTAATGACTGACATCCCAAAGCTGGACAAGATCCTCCAGCTCACACAGACAGGTGTGGGCTGGTCAGCACAGCGGGTGCCTGGCCCAGTGTGGCTGTGGCTCTCGCCATGGGCTCCGGTGCCCGGCTGAGGACCTCCTGTTAACAGTGCCCCTGATATACAGGACAGTTGAACCCTTAGCATCTGCAGCTCCCACATCCCTGGATTCAGTCAACCATCGGTGGGAAATGTTTGGGGAAAAAAAATGGCGCATGTACTCAACATCTGCAGATTTGTTTCTCGCCACCATTCCCTAAACCATACATTGATTACCACAGCCTTAACATGGCACTGGGTGTGACAGGCACTCTAGAGATGGCTTCAAGTGTGCAGTGGGATGTGTGTAGCTGCTATGGGGAAATATGCCACTTCCCAGAGGGGCTTCAGCATCAGCAGAGTTAGGCATCTACGTGGGATCCTAGAACCCATCCCCGCGAGTACCAACTACCGTATCTCTATTTCATCAGAGGCTAGAAAACAGGTTTCATGCAAAAATTCTGGATTTCTCTATTTCATCACAAATTCATCTTTTCAGAAAGTTCTGTGGGACAAATCAAAGTTGGAGAATTGCAAGTGCTCCCAATCCCCAGACTGTCACCTCTGATATACAAGGATGCTCATGCTGGGAGCTGGTCCCAGACGGAGAGGTCAGATGGGGCAGCCTGCACTTCAGATGTGGCTGGGCAGGAGCTGGACCAGGTGGTTGCTTGGCCTGCAGCGAGGGTGGCCCCCTCTGACCTTTGCAAGGAACTGGAATGATACAGCTAGGAGGAAACCTGGGCTCATCTGATCCACATCTGCTTCTTTACAGTTGGGGAACCTGAGGCTTGGAGAGGGTAAGGGGCTTTCGGGAAGTAGTTACTGGTGCTAAAGGGAAGAGGGGCAGGAGCAGGGTCACTAGACTCAGTCTAATGAGATGCCACAGAGACAGGGACAAGGACAGCCATGGGTCAGCTCAGGCCCCAGCCACAGAACTGCTCAGTAGCTGGGAGAGCTGAAGAGTGGCCCCAAAGATATCGGGTCCTCATCCCTTTAACACAAACATGTTACTGCTATGGTTTGCATGTGAGAGTAGTGAGATTAAGAGGTGGTTGGCCCTTTAAGAGGCGGAGCCTGGTGGGAGGTCATTAAGTCACAGAGCAGAGCCTCAGAAGGAGTTAAGGTCGTTTTCATAGGATCCTGAGTTAGTTCTCAAAACACAGTTATTAAAAGCGCATGCCCAGCCTCTCTCCTCTTGCTGGCTTTCTGTCCTGCACATGCTCTGGCCATTTGCTGTGAGGTCTTTGCAGATCTAAGGCCGTGCCAGCATCACACCCTTGAACTTCCAGAACCAAGAACAAAAGTAACCTCTTTTCTTTATAAAGTACTCAGTCTTGGGTATTTTGTTATGGTAACAGAAAACAGACTAATGCAGTTACCTTGTATGGAAAATTAGTCTTCACAGATGGGACAGGAAGTTCAAGATCTTGAGATGGGGAGATTGTCTTGGATTACCGGGGTGGGCTCTAAAATGTAGTCATGTGTCCTTATAAGAGGCAGAAGTCGATTGGACCATAGAAGGTGATGTAGCCATAGGAGCAAATGCAAAAAGTGCAAATCCAGAAGCTAAGAAAAGTGGGAAAGTGGATTCTCTTCCAGATCCTCCAGAAAGGGACACACCCCTGTGGTACCTTGATTTGAGTTCAGTCCAGCGTGACTCACTTTAGATTCAAGACCTCCTGGACCATGGGGGCGTCGTGGTGTCTTGGGGGAAGCCACTGAGTTTGGGGCGATTTGTTACAACAGCCATAGGAACTTGGGCAGGATGCCAGTGGTGGTAGATGACTGATGGCTCCACCCATCTCCAACCTCATGCCCCAACTCATGTCCCTCCAGCCCCTAAGGTCTTCTTTTAGTCCCCTGAACACCCTAGCCCCTGCCTCAGGGCTTTTGCCAGGAATCTCTTCCCTGGATTTGACATGGTTGGGTCCTTCTGACCTTCTCAAGCCCTTTATCTAAAGTTCTACCCAACCCCAGGCCATTGCTCTTGACAGTCCCATTTGCTACAGAGCGTGGCTCACTTGCTAACATGATCGCAAGTGTCTCCCTCTGGTGATTCTTCATTTCCTGTCTCTGACACTAGAGTGCAGGTCTACCACAGAACCCAGGAGGCCAAGAACACCATCAGGGGTGAAATAATACTCAGGCAGCGCTTGCTTCCCGGAAGATGGTGAATGGCTGTCTGATTTTGTACATTTCAAAATTTTTGGTACTCAGGATCAAACCCAGGGCTTTGTGCATGCTAGGCAAGCACTCTACCGCTGAGCTATACGCCCCCACCCACCGTCTTTTTTCTACTCTATTTGGAGCCAGAGTCTTGTGAAGTCACTCAGTTGCCCGGGTTGTCTTTGAACTTGCAGTCCTCCTGCCTCAGCTTCCCCAGTGGCTGTGATCAGAGGCATTTTCCATCACCCCTGGAAATGTGCCTTTTGGGGTGAGTCTGCAGATTCCACCATTGCCCTTAGAATGCAGGGGCAGGTGCCCACCTGCCAAGGCTGCAGGGACACAGATGGAAAGGATGCAGTGCTGGGAAGGTGTCCTGGGAAGGGCTGGACGGGGAAGCCACTCGCGTCTGCACGGCCAAGGTGAGAAGGGAAAGCTGTGCTGAGCATCAAGGTGGAGGCTGAGTAATTGGATTCAATTCCATGGCTGAAAAACACTGCAGCAGAGTGATTCAAGCTACGAGGCCCTTGGGATCGCAGTCCTGGCACTGATGCTGCTGGTGTCCTTCTCAGGGCAGTGTGATGGGCAGCGTCCTGACCAGCCCTGGCCCCACTGAGTGGAAACAGAGCCAGCTTCCTGCCCCCCCAGAGGAGAATCTTCCTTTCTCCATCCCTGCTTCCTTCATTTCTTCCTTAGGGCTGATATTTGGTCAAGCTATGAACTCAGTGCTGGGGATTCAGAGATAAAAAGGAAAAAAAAAAAGGTACAGACAGGAGGATTGCAAGTCTGAGCCTAGCCCAGGCCACTCATCTCCTTGGCAAGACCTTGTCTCAAAATAAAGAAGAGAAAAGGGCCACGGATATAGCTCAGCACAAAGGCCCTGGCTTCCATCCCCAGTCCAGCGGGGACGGCGGAGGCTGGAAGCAGGGCTCAGACCGTGCGAGCATAGATGGGAAGCAACTCTAAATGAAGGACGGGCTTTTTGATGATGTTCCTTTTCTCTTGAATTTCTCTCCCCAAATAACTTCCTCCCATGGCTAGATGAGGACCTGCATGCTGGGTTTGTCCAGGGATACGGATGGAATAAGGGGAGGCCCTTCTGTGACCCAGGAGGCCCGCCTTGTCATGGATCTGCCTCATTTTGGTAGGCCAGGGTACTACATTTCCCAGGGTCTCGTTTCCCTTTCGGACTCTGAGAAAATATCCCGCTGCCATCAGGATCCTGGCGGCCAGTAGCCACACACACTGTAGCCAGCAGTACAGGTCAGCGAGTGCAAGAGTAGAAGGTTGGGGTCGAGTCCTGGACCTGAGGATCTAGCTGCTAGCTAGCTGTGTGACCTGGGACAAGTGACTGCACCTCTCTGAGGCTTGGCCTTTGAGTCAGACAAGTGGGGCACCGTAAAGGGAAAACTACCGAACTGACATAAATACGTTAGCAGGGGTCAGGCTTCCTCAGAGCGCTGAGCAGAGGCCGATGGGATAATGATTATAAAGCAGCCTCCCCTCAGAAGGGGCCCCCGTCCCTGTCTCTCATAATCGAGCTGATTGCTTAGGGTAGAAACTCACATTCTGTCGCCTGCTTGCCCTTTACTCTAGGTATGTTTTGTCAGGCTTCTGGGTACAAGGATGACAACCCTGGGGTGAGAAACTGTGTGACCCCAAGTAAGTAGCTTCACCTCTCTGAGCCTAGGATCCCTCATTTAGGAAAATGAGCAAAAAACCTACACGTCCTACTTATGGCGCGGATCCTGAGTGCTCTGCAGGCATGTTCAGGTGTGCATGCGTGTGCGTGCATGCTTGAGAACACCTGTAGTGATTATTAGAATGCAGGGCCAGGCTGACCTGCTGGTCCAGATGGAGGCTGGACTGGAGACCTTGGCCTCTTTAGAACCCTCCTTCAGGCCAGCAAACTGAGCCACCTGGATATGCTCCACTCTGACACGTGGTGTTTGAACGTGCCAGCTCCGAGTTCAGAAGGTGCCAGAGGCCCCTGGATTTACCGCCTCCTGTGTCCTCAGCACCCGCTGGGGCCACTTGCTCCCGGGATGGAGGGCTGGGACTGTTTCTAGGGTAACTATCCCTTTTCCCCCAAAACAAGTACCCCGCCCCCGAAGCACAGGAAGAGATGGAGCAGGAGGCGGAGGCTGTTTCCAGGAGGCCAGGGGTGCAGGGCAGCAGGAGATGAGGCTATTGGGGATACTCGGATGCGGGCTCTGGGCTTAGGGAGCCTCGGTGTCCCACCTGGCCAGGGACTCTGGCTGGTGACTGTTTGTCCAGTGTCCAAGATGTCTGTGCTGACCCCCACCCCAGACAAAGCCTGCATGGAGAGGTCACTGGGAGGATAGGAGTTCCCGTGCCTTCCTGACCTAAAAGTCACCTACTCAAAGGACACTGTTTCTTTGGGTTCCCAGTTCCTGATTTGGGATACTGATTTTTGACTAAGTCCCTGTTTCAGCCCCTCGGAGGCAGTTTGACAATTGGTGGAGGCACTTGGGGTCACCGTGCTGGGAGGGTTGATCCTGGCATGGAGGGAGGAGGTGATGGCAAGGTGGAGGATGCACTGCAAAACCAGGGACAAACCCACAGAAGTCAAAAGGATCCTAAGGACCAAACGGCCTATATGGAGACAACAGACCGGGCGGAGAACTCGGCTCTATCTTTAACATACGCCGAATTTCCCATGCCCACCATTCCAGAAGCAGGTAAACCAAGGGGAGGCCACACCCTCCTGACTCTTAAGGTGCCAAGACAGTCAGCTTGTCCCCAGGGAGCTTGTAGAAGGTAAGGCAGTGAGCGAGGGGGCAGCGGCTCAGAGCGCAGTGAGGAACCCTTGTTCCCACTGAGCCCAGGGGCCTCTGATGAAGCCTCCATGTTTCTCCTTGTGGGGGCTCTGTGGTCTTGCTAGAATGGTTTTTGCCATGTGTGAGAACCTAAGACGCAATGGTAAGCTGAAGCAGGCTGCCATAAACTGAGGAACATCAAAGGGCACTTCAGGAGTTGCCTCATCACAGAAGAGGCCTGGATCTCGTGGGGTTCCTTCAACAAGCCAGGTGTACTCCTACCCCAGGACCTTTGTACCAGATAGTGTCCATACTCAGAATTCTCTTTCTCCAGAAAACGGCCAGGTTCCCTACTCCCCTCCAGGTCTTTAAACACAGCCTTCCTACTAAGACCAGCCCTAACTTCCTTATTTAAAATTCTATCCTTAATGCCTCTGATCCTCTTCCCCACTTCATCTGTGTACCACATATCTCCGACACACTGTGTGTTACCTCTCTTGTTTATTGTTTGTTTTCTCAACTTCAGTGTAAGCTCCCCAAGGTCAGTGAGTTTATCTATTTCATGCATCACTGCCCCTCTGGAACCTGAACAGGGCTGGCACTTGGCAGGTTCTCCAGAAGTATTTGTTGAATAAATCATGCAGGGTCTGGGCAGCTCCTTGAATCCAGCCCCCACCCCCCAAGGGCTTCCTGGAGATCTCTCTCCAAATGCTCTGGGGAGAGTGAAGGATTCCAAGGGAAGTTGTTGGGAAATGTTGGCCGCAGACCTGAGCCCCAGCTTGGCAGTGTGGAGAGCTGGAGGGTCACCGCCTGATCCATGCCAAGAGTGGAAGGGGTAGAGAGCTTCTTCTCTTCTCATCTTCTGACCCTCCCCCACTCGTAACCACCCGGCCCAGCTGCCAATGCCCCCTGAGAACCAGAAAGTGCCACTAGGGCAAACACAGTGAGGCTGGCACCCAGCTCTTTAGGTTCGAGCCTCAGTGCCCACATAATACCAATAAGACTACGGCTCTGGGGAGTCAGGACCAATCCTGTACTTTGGCTCGTCTCCCTTCCTTGGGAGCGGTCCTTGTGCTCAACCAGAGGTAAAGAGAAAACCAGTAGAACCTGAGTGTGCGTCCTAGAGCTCAGCTCTTCCCCTCTCCCCGCAGCCTTGGCATGATCCACATCCCCGAGGGCACTTGCGTCTCCCATCGTCAAGGTGACCTCGAGACACCGCCACTCCTACCCCAGCTCTCGGTCTCATCGCGTGTGAAATGTGGATCACAAACATTATCACCTTCTGGGGGACCTGGAGGGTTATGTAGGATACAGATGGAGATCCAGTGCTCCATTCCATGATCTTCAGTTAGCTCTGTGTCCATGGTAGGAGCTAGTACCTCCTAAACCGTATGCCTGTTTGCCTCCCATGACCGGACATTGCAGGGGAAGGTGTGTGAGTGCGCATGCGTGTAAACTTGTGGGCCAGCTTCTAGGTGCGCTTGGATACATGCGCATGCGCACACCTGGGGGGCTTACCTGTCCACCTGGACTCCAGTGTCTTTCATCTCTACCTTGGCAGGTGTCCCCTTGCTGCCCCCACTGGTGAGGAGGCTCAGCACAGGTTCTATCTCTCTGAGCAGTTCATTGTGCTCCCTGCTCCCCTGGACGCTGACTGTGGCACTTTTCTTGGCAGGGCCCTGGCTTGGGGTGCGGGGAGCCAGGCCGTTGGTGTGGGAGAGCAAGCTGGATTCCTGCTCATTGTCCTGGGCATGCTGAGGCCCATTCCCAGGACCCGCGGCCCCACCCACTGCCGGTGGCTGCTCTTTGCTGGCCGATGGTTGGTGGGGCAGATCAACGGCTTTGGTGGAGGCTCCCAGGGGTTGTGTCACTCGGATGGTCTTGGGGGTCCCATCCCCCGTAAAGGTGGTCTCCAGGTGCGTCGTGAAACCCTCGGGGCCCCTCAGGATGAGGACCACATGGGTCTCAGAGGCGATGCCCCTAAGCACCTCTAGGGCACTGTCATAGCTCAGGTCCACCAACGGCCGGCCATTGACGGCAAGAATGATGTCCCCGGCCTGGATGAGGCCACTCTGCTCGGCGGCCCCGCCTCGAATCAGATCAGAGATGATCACGGGTGGCTTAGTGACCCGCTCCTTTACCAGGAATCCCAGGCCTCCGACTTTCCGCTTGAAGAGCCGGACAGAAATGACATTGGGCTGGATCTGCTGAACACCAAACATGTGATCTTCCATGGTGTCTGCTGTCCAGAAGTCCTGTCTTGTAGCAAGGCAAGACGATTTTGCAGGAGGAGTTGGGCTTCGGGCCGTGCAGGGAGAGGAGCAGGGCAGACGGGAGCTGCAGACACTTCAGTCTTCGGTCTTTGACGTCAGCTCGGCATCACCTCTCACTGCCATTTGGCCGTTGGTGGCATGATTTCATGCGTCTGCCTCCTTTCTGTCCTCCAGGAAGTGATGGTTGATCAGGCAGATGTCAGAAGAAGTGGTGGGATGTGTCCCGTGTCCCTAAGCAACAGGTCCAGCAGACTGGGAGGAGGGGTGTCTGGTAGACGTGTCTAGAAGTGATGCATGATCGATGTGGACGATTCTCTGAGCATCCTGGTCACCAGCCTGTTAGACAGAGATGAGATCCGGGGCTTCTGGAGCTGAAAAGAAGGGAAAGGAAGAGGAGGAACAGAAGGGGGAAAAAAGAGAGAGAGAGAGATTGAAGTAGTATATCCAGCAATACCTTCAAAACTAAGAGGAAAAATGCAGCAAACCAACTAGTGGAGCCACGAGACACTTGGCGTTTTGAAGCCAACCTGGAAACAAAATCCTTCTTTCTCGAGAGAGTATCATTCCCAGTTAGCTACAGATTGCCTACTTTCACATCCATGATCAGAGCCCTCAGAGACCAAAGGGTCTGTCTGGGAAACCACGGACAATCAGCCCCAGAAACCAAATGCTGGCATCCCTTTCCTGTCTCTTCCTCACTGCAAAAATCACCACACCGATTTTTCACACAGCCAAAAGCAAACCTTTTCTGATCACAGTTCAGGGACTCAGCTGGTGTGGATCTTTGAGCTTCCCATTCCAGCCCCCAGGACTCCCCACAAACCCCTGGAATAAGACCTGCTGTCACAGGTCCATGGCTGGGGATGTCAGTTGGCCTTCATAATCATTACTAGCTTTTTACAAGTTCAAAAATATCGACTTAGCCGCATGACAAACATTAACAAAACCAAAGGGATGGGAGATCACAAACTTTTGGAAGACATTTGTACCCAACAAACCACCTGAGACCCTGATGGACAAACATCAGGAAAAGTCCCCTTTGCACCTGTGGGATTAATACAGGCACTTAATAGGTGCTCAGTGGTAGTTGTTTGAAGAATAAAAAATGGCAAAGAGTAAACAGTTATTGAGCACTTATGATATAGTTTCCTTTCCTTTGATCTTTACAATAACCCCTCAATAGACATGGAGACCAGAGTTTGGGAAAATTCAGTTCCTTGTCCAAGGTCACCCAGAGAAGAAGGACAGAAAGAAGATTTGGAATTGAGTCAGCTCCACTCTTGAGCATGAGTCTTGCAACTTATACACTAGTTTATTTAAAATTTATAGTCTAGTTGTTTTCTTGATTCCTAAATTTGTTTCCCCAATTCTCAAGGCATTTATCCCCCAGGCAGGGAGAGCGGGTGTGGTCAGGGTAGCCCAGGCCAACAGGGGCCCCACTGCCGGAAACCCTCTGCGGCCCAGGAGAGGTATTTGCATGGGGACTGGGCACATGGGTAGCTCTGTAGCATCTGGCACATCTAGGCTGGGGCAGGAGAGCTGTGACCTGTTGGGAGTGGAGGTGGAGGACATATGAGAGCCCCCCTCATCTCTTTCTCTACCCTCTCTCCAACTCCCAGTTCCATCTCTGTCCCACACCCCCTCTTGTGAGCAACCCCACCAGCTCCAGCACAAGGAGGGAGTCCCCATCTGTCACCACTAACCAACCAACACTCCTCTATTTCCCTTTTAGTGACTTCCCGGAGGTCACCCCGGGGCTGAGGCAGCTGACGGGCTCCTACTGCCTCTGAGTGCAAGAGGTGGATGCTGAGACCCTTCCCAGCCCCCTAAAGGAGGTGCTGCCTCTAGATCCTCCCAGGGAGGGTGGTTAGCATCTTGGCAGCTTGCATTACGTAACTGCACCAGCCCCTCTGTGTGGGTGGGGGAATAACGAAGCCCTGCCCAGCCCAGCCTGCCATCTCCATCTGGTGTCACTCTGTGTGTGTGTTTCTCTCTGTGTATTTATTCATGCATCGCCCTCACGCTGTGTCATTCCTCTGCTGTGTGTGGCCCGTGTATCAGTCAGCTGAGTGTCTTTCAGTATCTTGCTGCTGAGGCTCTGGAGTTTACGGAAAACCCCCAGGACCACTGTGCGTTGGCTCACCGGGGAGGACCAACCCACTTCTGTTTGCCTGTTGAACTTTCCCTGAGCCCTGTTCTTCTGCGGACTGAGCCCAGGCTGCTGATCGCTTATTCGGGACTAGAGACAGCTGGGATGTCTAGAGCTCTCTTAGGTGTCCAAGTTTGGCTCTGGGCTCCGATTTTTCGTGGAAGAATGGACTTGAAGATGGATTCTTGGGAGACTTAAGCTCTTTTCTTACAGATGCTGGCTTGAGCCAGACCTTAGCAAAGGACAGAGACTGGACTTTGGTGTATTTTGCTTAAGAGACAAGGAAAAAAAAAACAGACCAGAACCAAAGCAAACAATCTACAATGCCTGCCTCCTCCCCCACCACACGCT
This sequence comes from Hydrochoerus hydrochaeris, assembly GCA_004027455.1. Classification (NCBI taxonomy): domain Eukaryota; kingdom Metazoa; phylum Chordata; class Mammalia; order Rodentia; family Hydrochaeridae; genus Hydrochoerus; species Hydrochoerus hydrochaeris. Next base: position 121,676 of record PVLA01004092.1, on the reverse strand, counting down.
CCACATTTTTGGAGCCTTTTATAATGGTTCTCTGGCGCTCTGTCTCTCCCTCTCTCCTACCTGCTAGAATCTTGGCTGTTGCTTGGGAGATGGGTGTGATTTCCCTCTCAAACCTTAGGCAGAGCCAGGGAAATGACTGCTGAGACACACACACACACACACACACACACACAGAGAGAGAGAGAGAGAAAACAGTCTGACTTACAGATTCTCAATGCTTTCCACTGTCAATCATAATCTTAATAACGATCCCACGATATTTTGTCTCTCTCTCCTTTTCCTTTGCAAACAACATCCTCATCCACCATCATTTTTTCCTTGTCCTAACCAGGGTCAGGTTCAACGCTTCCCATGTGACAGATACATAAATTAAGCTGTGGCAGGGACAGCACTTCTCTCAGTTTATGGAGACCTAGTTTCGATAAACCAGCTTCCTCAGGTCTCCCTCCCGCCACCAGGAAGATTTTAAGGTCTTTCCTGCCTCTATCAGTGTGTTTCTGGGTGAGTTCATCGTTTGCTCTGGACCTCAGTTTCCTTATCTGTATGATGGGGTTGTTAGTTGAAAACCATCTCCCTGAGTACCTGGACGGATTCAGTGAAAGAGGCAAATGCAGAGAACTTAACAATGTCACGGAGTTAACGTTCAGAAACGTTGCCTATTATTGTTACGTAACACGGCGGCATGATGTGGGCTTCCTGGGTTTTGATTCAGTGCACTTTCTGCTCTGCCGCATCCCCACCAAACGGTCATTCTGCACCATCCAGAGAGGGACCTGTCCCTGGAAATCACACTGAGCCACCGCACCCTGGCCGGGGCGGTGGGTGCGTCCACAGGGAGATGGGAGCTGGCAGAACAGCCTGGCAGCCCAGCCTCCGCCCTTTGGAGCTGGGATTTGAAACAAGTCGCATGAGCGCTCGTGCCAAAGTACATACCATGGAAACAATACTTGGACTTGAGCCTCTTTCGAGTACTTGAGCGGTTTCGGGTATATTTATTTCGTTTACCTTGCTGCGGGGAGATGAATGGCTGACTGCTGGAGATAGCTGCCAGTGAGAAGGAAGGAGCCAAGAGAGGCCAGTGGCTGATGCCACCTCCTTGCTGTGTGACCTTGGGTGTGCTGCTCTCCGCCAGGACCTCATTTCTGCAAGTGGACGGCTGGGAATGGTAGCGTTTCCGGGCGATTGATCATGTGCTCAGCCTGGTGTCAAGCCCTCTGCATGGGTGTCTTTTTTAGTTCTTACAGTCGCTGTATGAATTCAGTGCCATTTTTATCCTTATCTTGCAGGCAGATAAGGTGGAGGAGGTTAAGAGATGTTCAGTGGGGGGTGTAGATAGCTCTGGGGCTCAGTGTGGATTCTGAACGTTCTCCATTGTCAGTTACAACCCTAATGATGATCCCACAACACTATGCCTCTCCTTCCTCTACTCCCCCACCCCCACCAAAGTGCAAACTCATCTGTCACCTTTTCACCCACACATGGATCGGGGTCCAATATGGCAGTTGCTCGCTAGAGATGGATCAACAACCTCCTTGCCAGGGGCTGGGCCACCTCAGTTGAGATTGAGAGGCACTGGAAGAGCAAATAACAGCTCAACTTTGAAAGATCAGGAAGAAAGAATCTGAAAAACGTCAACCCTATGTGGAAATGATACTGTTATGGATTTACTGGGTTAAACAAAATTATGATGAAAAAAATTTTTGGAGTGCAGGCAGGGGCTTGCACATACTAGACAACTAGTCTACCACCGAGTAGCACCCCTGACCCTCACCTCTTCCTCACTCCAGTGTGAGTACTCTGCAGTGGAACAAGAACCCATGGCTGTCGCTCTGTGGGCACTGGGCAGTGCAGCTCTAAGCCATGACTATTGTTCTACTGTGTATTCTCCCATCGTCTCTGTATTGTATTGTCCTCTCTGTATTCTATTTCTACTGTCCTTCCAGTCCCCCTTGGAATCTGCTGATGACTTATCTAAGCACAAAATGCCTCCTATACTTTTATATTCTAAGGAAACCGGAAAAATGGCAAAGTTTATAATGTCTTGCCATTGTTGAGGTTGGCCATTGAGGAGCGGTGAATGATGGGATGGCATGAAAGAACACTCGCTTGGAACCATATGGGGTGAGGCCACAGTAGGTGTGGCACAGACTAACTGTCTGGCAGCCAGAATCCTACTTCCATCAGGAGAAGCGTGAATGTGTCATTTAAATAAGTGAAGACCTCTATTCTCAGAGAAAGAGTCAGCTCCATGATGTACCACTAGGTGAAAAAAAGGTGCAGATGGGTAAATTCTATACCTGTAAAGGCAGCAATTATTCTGAAAGGAACAGATATGAATGGCTGCATCTTAAAGGTACACCGGAGTAGGAGGGAGACACACTTGGCACTGAATACTTTTTTTTCCTACTCCAATGTCATGCAAATTATTTTTTTAATCACACATGCATCCTTTCAAATGCACAATATTAAAGAAAACAAAACCCAGCCTGCATATGAACTCTTGGCTGTTTGCAGTTTGTACACCTACAGTATTGCTCATGGGGTTATGGCCCTGTTTCCCATCTCCCTCCAAGCTCATTTCAAAACAAATTCCAAGTTCTCCAAGTCTTATAAGAAACAAAATAAAATACTGCCATCCCCCACACAAACAAAAGACTGAAAGCGTAAACCCAACTGTGCTCCTCTTAAAAAAAAAATATCCAAAACAATCAACTTCCTTACATCTCTCTAACAGCTAATTTGTAGTCTTTCCCCCGAGAAAGCACCACCCAGGAATCAAGTTGAAGTGCTTTCTCCCACGCCAGTTAAGTCATAGCTATGAACCTGCCAAGCCCCTGCAAGTCAGGGAGTAAGTCGGCATCTGGTGCTTCGGGGATCCCAAAGACATGAGTCTCTGGTCCCCAACTGTCCCCACTGCCATGGAATTCTCCCAGCATCATGGCTGCTGCTTGTTCAGGATGACTCTGACTTTTCCAGATCTAATGACCACATCCCAGGGATAGGGTCAGGCTCAGCCTGGAGGGAGGAGTAAGATCGCTAATGACTGCTGCAAAGTGGACAGGATGCCCCATTGCGGGGGGCCTGGGAGGCCTGTGTTCTCTCGCGGTGCTGCTCAGCACAACCTCTTTCAATGACAATATCTACCCCAAATTTTATTTTATTTCTTTATTTGGGTACCAGGGATTGAACTGACGACTTCGTGCTTGCCAGGCAGGCACTTACCCCGCTGAGCTGAAGCCCCAGCCCCGCCCCAAATTTTAAAGAGGTATCTTTGGCCTGACAATTGAAAGTAACTTTTCTTGAAGATAGACTATAAGGAATGTCTTTAAACACACACACACACACACACACACACACCTTCCTTACAGAGTGGTCCAGACCATCAAAAGACAGGGAACTAAGTATTTGTCAATAGAGGATGACTAAACAACCAATGTACGTCCGTCCATACAGTAGAAATCTGGACAGGCATTAAATAAGGGATGGGAGTGAGATATAAAGAGAACTTAAAAAGCAAGGTGGACAACACTGATATAGAAATGCATTTGTGTATCCATCCATCCTTCCTCCTTGTAAGCTTGGAGATGCATGGAATATTTTTGGAGAGACAACCTGAGCTATCAGGAACACCGGTTACTTTGCAGAAGGGGATGGGGACTAGGTGTGGGGGGCAAAGGAAGCTTCATTTTTTAGTATATTTCTTTTTATTTAATTTTTGTTTGATTGTTGCTTTTACCGTGTTTTTGGTATCACCTTAAAAAGAAGAGCAAAGGCCTTGGAGCTAGACGCTCAGCTTCTCCACTTAGCTTTGTGGCTGTGAACAAATGACTTAACTTCTCTGAGTCAGAGCCTTGGCTTCTATAAAACAGAGATGAAAGCAGTGCTTATTCAAAGCATCTCTAAGGATGGGATGAGATAATACTGTGTTCTGAGTTTTCACAATGCACCTAAACTATAGTAAGTGCCTAATGAATGGATTCTTTTACCACCACCACTACTAATCCTTACCACGCTGCATTCATGTCTCTGCTGAGGGTCTTTGGTTTCTATCTGATGGGCACACGTTGCTTTAAGCACTTTATAATGACCAGGACCAGGTAGCAAGCAAGGACACTACGCTGGTTGGTGCTGCTTCAGCGCAGAGTGGGTGATGCTCACCAGCTCCTTCCGGGAACGCTGGGGCAGGACAGGTGGTGTTTTGGGACATAGAACCTGAGAGACACAGCCAGAGCTCTCATGCCCAGAACTGGTGGCGAGACACCAATGGGGCGTGTGTGTGTGTGTGTGTGTGTGTGTTTATGGGGGAGGGGTCACTGGTCTGTTCATCACCTGGAGGAGTCACAGGGCTGTCCTCCTCCTGGTGCAGGAGATCTGGGAAGCGACAGACAGAGCCTCCTTTTCCTCTTTGTTTTGCAAAGCTCAATTACACAAGCTAGTTCAGCTGCCTGTGGGCCACCAGACAGAAAGTTCCCGGCTTCGAGGTTAAAGGTTTGCACCTCTTTCCATCCAACATTGAAACTTGCCCGCAGGTGTCCCTCAGCCCCGCCCCCCTTTCTGGGCACGCCTCGTCGCTGTGAGACTGTCTCAGCCTTGGATTTGGAGCCAGAAAACCGAGGGTTTATGATCCATCTCTACCACCTGCTCACCTCAGATTCCACAGCTGTGAAATGTAAATGATGACGGCTTCTACCAATTCATGACATCACTTATTTAGGCAGGAGGCTGCATGCAATGGGATCTCCCCTGCAGCAAATGGCCTGGTCAGATGTGAATTTCAGAGTCACTTATATTACAGGTCAAGAAAAAAAATCGAATTATTTCAGGCCAGGTACACAAACCTCACCATGGCCAAGAGGATGGCTTCATTGCTATAGGAAGTAAACACGCTGTCAGAGTCTCTGAAACATGCCTTAAAAATCAATAAAAAGAGATGACATATATCTCCCTCCCTCCCTCCCTCTCTCCCTCCCTCCCGTATTCTTTTTTGGTACTGAGAATTGAACCAGAACCTTGGCACTGCGTTATATTCCTAGCACTATTAAGTAGTTATTTACTTATTTATGACATTGAGTCAGGGCATTGCTAAGTCACTACGTTGCCCAGGATGGATCTGAACTTGCAATCCTCCTGCCTCAGCCTCCCAGAATGCCAGGATTACCAGTAATCATTACCACACCTGGCACATAATTTTTACTCCCAGTGAATCTCATGCTCCATTATTGCTCCTTCCAATCCTTCTTTTCAATCTATTGCTTCCTTTCTTTTCTTTCATGTATGTTATCCATTCATTCGCTAACTCCTACACAGTTCCCACCAGAATCAACACGGCATCTCAGGGTAGAGCAGGACGGAAAGCATCCATGCTCTCAAACTCTTAACTGGGGAGGAGGTGGCTGGGAGAGATACCAGAGACAAGCATCTTGAGGAGAGAGGAGATACAGGGTGCCCGTGAAGGCATGCACAGGAGCCCTCATAGTCTGGGTAGTGCTGCTTAGGGAAGGCTTCCTGGGGGAAGAGTCAGCATACAGAACAGGCTGGATATAAAGGTGAGTGGTAGATGTAAGAGGATGGGAAGAGACCAGCAGGCACCGGAGGCACTGGATACAGTCCTTGGCAGCAGCAGAAGGGAGCCGCATCTTGATATAAAGCTGCAGAAGCCACGCAGGTCCCCTGAGCAATGAGTCAAAACCTTTGGACTTTAATGTTAGAGTGACAGTAAGCTTTGAGAGGTTTTGAGATAAGAAGCACTGTGGTCAGATTTTGATTTTATAGCTCAACCAATTGCATGGCAAGTGGATGGAAAAAGTAGGCTGGCTATGGGGGATCCCCCGTGAGGGGGCTGCTATGGGCCAGAGATAAGAGATTTAGGAAGCTGAGTCAAGATGATCTGGTAACTGATGGGGTACTGGGGATGAGGGAGAGGGAGGTATCTATGCTGACTTTGAATAGACAAGAGGAGAAAGAGAGAAAGAGAGAGAGAGAGAAGATGGAGAGAGAGGGAGAGAAAGAGAGAGTGTGTGCTAGATGCTGGTGCTGGGTAAGCATGGGGAGAAAGAAAGAATAAGAATGGAAGAAACCCATTTGACAGAATCATCGCTCCTGAAGGGTAATATGTAGTTTAACTGTGGTCTCGTGTACTTCAGGAGATAACATTTACTGATATCATCACTTCCAGAATTCTGAGAAGTCAGGGTGATTAAGAAAAAATACACTTGCTCTGGCCACCTGCCAGCTTTTTGATCTTGGATAAGCCATGTTACAATCTGACTCTCAATTTTCTTTTGAGAAATTAACAAAAGGTAATGAGAACAGGTTCCCAAGGACTTTGTGAAGATTTCATAAGATGGGCACTGTAAACTGTAAATGTCAACTGTCATGGGAATGTTGAGTATTTGGGGGTGGGGAGTATCAGGAAGAGGATCCTTCAAATTGCAGCTCAGTGTTAACTGGAGACCCCACCAAGTTTCTTTCCTCATGCCTGGCATCCATGGATGCTGCCTGGGTTAGGGATGATCAGTCCAGAGGACAGAAAAAGGTGTTCAGGGAAGAGGTTAGGGGATGAAAAAGAGGTAATAGTGGCTGTTTTAAGGAGTAGTGACATGATCAAGTCCCTTAACTTGAAAATTCTCTGTCAATAGACCACAGCACCCACATAGGCCCAAATCAGTTACAGATGAATTTCAGCAAAGAGAGAACACACTAAGTGGAAAATATAAACTATGATGGTAGAAGTAACTCTACATATGTCAGAGGTGTTGGTAATAACAATAAATGTAATTGGGTTAAGTTTGAGTAAAAGAACATGACTGTCAAATTGGATAAGATGATTTTCTATTTGCCCTACATTAGCATGGATGTGAGAAAAATAGAGGATGTGAGAAGAATAGGAGGGAAAAAGTTCATGAAGCAGGGTATAGACCTAGTATACATTTGCTGGTCATTTGGCTCTAAGGACTGCCGATTTGCATTCACTGGAATATAATAATATTTAAAATATCTTAGCACTTAGTAAGTACACAATAAATATTTTCTGAGTAAATGACAACCAATTTTCAGAAATATATTGAATAGTTATTAATTCGGTTAAAATATGTGAAATGAGTGGTTTTGGAAATGAAATTAATCAATTTCATATATGGTTCAACCTAATATTTTGACCTTTTTTATGTCAAGTGTTAAATGGTCTCATTTAATTCTTCCAAAAATTCTATGAAGGATTCATGCCTGCCATTATTTTTGTTTGATAGATATTAAAACAAAGTTTGAAGACATTAATGAAATCATTGAACCTCATACAGCTAATGTCACCAGAGGGGATTCAAACCAAGTTTGCCTGAATTTGAAGTCTTTGTTTTTGTTATTTTCCAAATACCACTGTTGTGGCTGGGGATTTAGCTCAGTGGCATAAGCACCTGCCTTGTAAGCACATGGTTGCGAGTTCAATCCCCGGTACCAATTAAAAAAAAAAAAAGAAAGAAATACCATTGTATTTTTTCTGACTCATTTGGCCTGATTATAGTTGCTGATCTATAATTTTAGTAGCCAAAAGTTCAAAGGGACTCTAGTTATTTTGTATACCAAGAGCTTTTCTACTCTATTTGTAATACAGAGTTTGTGGGCCTCCTCTAGGCCTGAGAATCCTGAAACCATGTGTACAACTTTTGCAATTGTGTACATACATGCACTGATGCAGGGGAAAAAAATGTCCACAGTGTGAATATAAATTTTCAAGCACTCCATGACCCAACAAGGAATAAAAGCAGAAATCACTGGATTAATCCTACAGTTGGTGCATGAAGAGTTTGAGATTTATAGCTGGGGATGGCCTTGTCTGAGGTTCTTAGAATCATCACTAATATCCAACTCTGGATCCTCCAACTCCACTTTCATGCTCATTTTCCTTGCCTCCCCATAAAATTGGGAAATTTGCTTGGAGTCCTATATTTGACAGCAGTGCTAATCTTGGAATATGAGCTGCACATCTCTGAGTAGATGTCCATTCTACCTAGTCATTTTCTCAATTATTCAAAATAAGCCCCAGCAATTTAATACTGTCTCACCTTCCTCCACGGTGAACCCCCTCCAAACATTACCTGCCTCTCCACCATCAAGAACAGAGTGTCTGAGGGAATCATGACAGGCTGGGAGAGGTCAAGGGTATTGGATTCTACGTGCTTGTCAAGATAAATGTTTAAAAGATCAATTTCACAATAGGGATAAGAAGCTGAGTATGCTCTTTTTATGGAACTAGGGATTAAACCCAGGGTCTTCATATTGAGCTACATCCCAAGCTTTTTGAAACTTTTTATTTTGAGACAGGGATTCACGAAGTTGCTAAGTTGCCCAGGCTGGGCTCAAACTTGTGATCCTCCTGCCTCAGCCTCCTGGTGTTGGGATTGCAGTTGTGTACTGCCATACCTAGCTTTTACTCAATTTTACTGAGTAATTACTTTGGTCTGGAAAAATCTGGTGATGCTAGCAGGCTGTTAGGTTGCATGCTCCCTTAAGACAGAGAGAGAGATAGAGAGATATCATATTTCTTGGGTTTCCCATTGTACTCAGTGCACAGCACAGCTTGGCACATTGTAAGTGCTCAATAAATCAGGGACCACATCTGCTGTCTATAGCTACTGAATGCAGTAGCCCGTGTTGGAGGTGAGGGGGAGCAGTGGGGACCACAGAGAACTGGGAAGCCCTTGTCACAAGTAGGTGGCACTTCCAGCCTGTAATGGCCATGCAGGAAGGAGAGGCTGCCATTTCACTTCCTGCTAAGCAGCTTCAGGGAGAGGATGACAGAACCCATTATGCACACAGGAAGGAATGATCGAGACTCTACACACGTGGGCTACAAAACTTGGATTCAGAAAAAGAAGAGCCAAACAGGACAGGTCTTTGTGGTGTTTGGATATGGCCTTGTTACCCAAAGTGTAGTCCAAGGGCCAGCATCCCCTGAAAGCAAGTCAGAAATACAGAACCTCCAGCTTCATTTTGTAAATTGCTAACTAACCTAGGGTAGCAAACTTGCAATTCTCCTGCCTCAGTCTCCCAGAGTGCTGGGATTACAGGCATGCACTACCAACCCCAGTTGAGGCCTTTTCTTTTGATGCGAAAACAGTCTTGGAGTGCTGAGCTGCTGAGTGCAATCCAGCATCTGTCCTCCACCCAGAAGGTACACACAGTCCCATGTGCTGTATGTTTTCCTTGGTCACTGACTCGGGGTGACCTGACTTGGCTTGGTGTTTATCCCCTTTTAATGTGCACCTGTGAGCACCTAGCAGACTCTCCATCCTCTTCAGCCCTACTCAGCAGGCTCTGCAAACTTCCCCCTTACACAGACTCACAGAACAAAGAGAAAGGTAGCCCCTTGAATGATGTCTGAGCTAATGTCATGGAAGACGGATGCAGGTTGATGGGAGGTGGTCTGGTTAAGATCACAGGCATTGGGTTCACCCCCTAACTCTGCCTTTTGCTGGCCTAGGCCCTGGATATGGTTTTTAGGGTCTCTGTGCCTGTGTCTTCATCTGGAAAATGGAGAATAATAGTATCTACTGCTAATAGAGGAAACTCAGAGTAGCCAGGAGAGCTCTTGTGAGGGTCATGTGAGCCATGATCATGTTTCTAAAGTCAGTCTTGCCTCTTTTCTTGTGCCACACCTTCATCTTGTTTGTGCAATTATGGAGTCAATGTTTTTTCTTAAAAGTGGCTGGCTTTTTACCTTACATATTAGAGCATCATCTTTACATATACATACACAAAAGTACGTATGAAGGTGCTACTTACATTTTTCTATTATCTGTTGTTATGGTTTGTGTTTAGTTGTCCCCATAAAGTCTTATGTGGTCATAGATGGGGCTTTTTCAGAGGTGCCTGGATCTAGACTGTGTGATGCTAGAATTGATTCATGGTGCAGTGCTAGGCTCAAGGACACTAGATTAGGTATGTGAGTGTTACCCACCCTCAGTAGTCTGGATAAATGGGGCAGAAAGATGCTGTTAAGGTCCCTTGTTGCTTTTTCTATCTGGTGGGCACCATGAACTGTTCTCTGCAATGTTTCTCTGCCTAGCCACTCTGCCTTGGAGCCAGCCAATTATGAACTGAACCCTCTACAAACTGCAAGATAAATAAACCTTTCTCCCTTTAAATTTGGGTGTCAGGTATTGTCAGGTATTTTGTCTCAGCAATGAGAGAAAAGTAACTAAGACATCTACTTTGTTTTCATCATGCAAAATTACTGAACAAAGTCAAATACACCAACCAGCAAGCTTTAGAAGTATCACGCCCAGGAGAGACACACTGTCATCCACCAGAGGGGACACAGGAGAGACAAGCACTAAGACCAGTGTGAGATCCTAGATAGGCTCCTGCAGCAGAAAAAAAGACATTAATGGGGAAAATGGTGCAATTTAAATGTGGTTGTGGCTGAGTTAATATTATATATTTGTTGAATTTCTGTTCTGATCATTACACTATGGTTATGTATAGTATTAACATCAAGGGGCACTAGGTCAGGCTACAAAGACATTTTTGTACTATTTTACTCATTTTTCATAAGTCTAACATTACTTTCACATTAGAGTTGTTTCTTGGTTTTGGTTTCCGTATTAGGGAATGAACCCAGAGCCTTGCATATGATAGGCAAGAACTCTACCGTGAGCTTCATTCTCAGCCCTTTTTTATTTTATTTTGAGATATGGTCTCACTAAGTTACCTAGACTGGCTTGAATCCTCAATCCTCCTGCCTCTGCCTCCCAAGAGGTTGGTATTACAGATATGCACTACCATAACCAGCTATTAACAAAAGAGTTTTTAAAAAGGCTACTGGTTAAACACCACTCCCCACCCTCTTTAGTCCTTGGCAAGCTTTTAGCTGCTTTCTCCCTCTCTGGGTTTACCTCTTCTGCATATTTCCCATAAATGGAGCCCTTCTGTGTCAGTCTTCTTGCCCTCAGCAGTGCTCCTTCAAGGTTCTTCTGTACTGTAGTATGGATGAGTGCTCTATTCCTTTTTATGGCTGAGTCATATTCCATTATATGGATAGACTACATCTTGCTAACCCATTCACTCAGCAATGGTCATTTGGGTCATTGCCACCTTTTGGCTACTGTGAATAGGGCTGCTCTGAACATTTGTGTGCCAATTTTTGTTTGAACACCTGTTTACAATGAGCGGGTTCAGAGTTTCCTGTTGGGGAGATAAGTGGGCGAGAATGTCAGCTGATGTCACAGATCATTTGATTTTGTGACACCCACATCCTCAAGGTCCCTGTTGGGTGTTTCAAATGAAAGCAAATGCTTGATTTGTTCTGAGGATCTCCTGAGGTCCCTGCAGAAAATCAGAGGCACTTCAGGACCTCCTGGGTGGGGAAAGCATTGTTAGTTAGCACGGAGCTGACAAATTGTGGTTGGCTGTGATAAATTGTGGTTGGCTGTACCGCTGACTGTCAACGACTTCTTTCTCTTTTTCCTGTCCTTTCTGCTGGTCTCTGTCCCCTACTCCAGATGCACGCTCCACCCTTCACCAAACCCACTTGGCTTCCATGCACACAGGACCAGTTAAGGGACCCTTACCTCTAGCTTCTGATTGGGTTTGTCCAATGGCAGGTACAGATACAGATACAGATACAGAGGGATGAGAAACAGGGCGGAGACATCAGGCTGCTTCTCCCTCCGCCTCTCCCTGTCCTGGCACTGTGATCTAGCAGAGCCTGCCTTCCTCCCCAGAACAGCTTTTGCTCGGCCCCTTAATCTGCCCCCAACTCCACAGTCCAAAGTAACACTGATGCCTCCCTCTCCGCCTCCGGGCTGTGGCAACTGCTTCTCATCCCTGGTCCCTGGCAACTTAACCTTCCCTTGGTGGTGATTTAAGCCATGTCCATGAAGAATTTCTTCATTTCTCTTAGAAATCCCAGGTGTAGTGCCTCTATTTCCTGCTGGGACCCCGACCGACAAATCTTCGTTTCTGTTGCCCCTTAGGTCTGAGCACAAGGAAATCTAGAGACAGTTTTGATGGTCAAGGATGTGGTTAGTCTAAACAAAATTATCCTAAATCACCACCCTCACCTTTACCAATAAACGGACGAGCACCCAGTGTGCACCAAGTGTGGAATGGTTCTGAGGGCACAGTGAGTGGGATTATCCTTGTTTCTAGGAGAGGATGGTGTTTAGAAAGAGACAGAATCACTCGCTCAAGGTTACAGAATGAATAAATAGCAGCCAGTGGCTGGACTCGAAACCTGCCTGGGTGAGCCACTGAATCTCTCCTGCTGTCCAGCACTGGATATCCAGAGGCATCCAAAGTGTCCAAGAACTAGTGTGATGCTAGAAGTGAGAGCCCTGGGCCGGGCAGACAGCTGGTTGACCCTGAGGACGGGAGCTGCCAAGGCACTTGGCGACCCAGGTTGCAGCAGCAGCCAGGCTGGAAGACAGCAGCTTGGGAAGCGATTCCTGGGAGGAACTTCACGCTCCTGTCTCGATTCCTCAGGAGGCCCTGAGCCTGCTCTACTGCTGACAGCCGAACTGTCGCCTGCTCCCTGCTCAGTGCCCTGATGTGATGAGCACCGCCAGCCAGAGCTGGATGGGGATGCTAAACAGCCGTAAATGACATTGTCACCAGTCTTCATAAAGCATGGTGACTCACGGTCCTAATTAAAATGCTGAGAGAAAATGTAAAGAAAGGCTGGCATGGAAAACAGTGACATTCTGCTAAACTACAGGATTGTTTTTTCCAGGAAATGAGTGGGAGAGAGGAGAGAGAGAGAGACAGAGAGAGAGAGAGACAGAGAGAGAGGGAGAGAGAATATAAATGTGTGCTCATGAGTGTATTCTTCTGTCTGTGGGGCAGGCAAGGCTGAATATTATTCTCCTAAGAAACTTAGAAAATTGAAACCAGAGGAAAATTTAACTAAAACTATTCCTGCCTCCAACTTTTTATTAAAAACATTTTTATTTAAATACAGAAAGTTTAAAAGCATAGTACGAAAAAAACAACCTTAAACTTTCAAGTAGATCCAACAACTACTAGCATTGGCATATATGCCTGCCTATCATTTATCTATCCATTTGTGTATCTGTCATCTATTTATATATTCATGTGCCATCTCTCTGTGTGTCCATCTGTCTAATTGTCTGTCTTTACAATGAACCACTTTAAAGTAAATTGAGGACATCATGATGTATTACCTGAAATTCTTAAGCATGGGTATCTAGGAACAAAGGAACCACAATACCATTATTATACTTTAGAATTTTAACTATGCTTATTAAATCTCATCCAATACTCAGTGAAGGGCGTTTCTTTAAACAGTGACAACCTAAGAAAGAAACCGAACTCCTGCTGCTTGAGAGAGGAGCAGGCAGTTGGCTCCTAGTGACAGCCAAGGAGTCTAGAGCAGGAGGGATTTTGGCTTCATTTGTGCCTGGATCCTGTCATCCAGGTCTCAAGACAGAGTGTGCCATGCTTGACTTAGAGTGCAGTTTTGAATCAAACGAGAGATTCGGTCTCCCTACACCGAACTGTATTTAGAAACAACATCTCCACATTTCATCACCCACTTTAATGGAACAAAGTGGCGACCTCTTGCTGTTTCTGACACCCAAATGCACCCCCCAGAAGCCAACAAGCCAACAACACCCTCCTAGGAGGATTCAGAAAGAAATAAGACTTTCCAAAGGTGAGTCTGGAGGCACGTACCCCAAGAAATCCAGGGCATCGAAGGCAGCCAGACAAGAAACATTTATCTTTGCAGGAGTTTTGCATGTTTGTTAAAAAGAGAACCAAAACCAATAAAAACCTGCATTCAAGAAATTCAGCCCATCCCATTAATTTGTACTGGCAGCATTACCAGCGAGGACATTCTTTCCCTGTGCCATGGATGGAACCCAGGACCACTCACAAGCTAGGCAAGTGCTCTAGCACTGTTACAACCCTAACCTTTTTACATTTATTTTATTTTGGGGCAACTTACTGAGAATCTCACTAAGTTGCCCAAGCTGGCCTTGAACTTAACCATCCTCCTGTCTCAGCCTTCTAGGTAGCCAGGAATACAGGTGTGCACCAACGGATCCAGTTCCAGCTAAGACTTAAGAACAAGCATTGAAATCTTATTACCTGAATAACATCTGTTATAATAACTGAATACTCCATTCATTATCTGGATACTGGTACATGAACCTAATTGGTCTTCATTTTCCTTATTGAATATTCCAGAGCTGGGCTACAGCTTCAAAAAACAACGCCTAAAATATGTCAGCTGCGGTCGACTCCTATTCTGCTCGTTCCTCATAGGTTCCATTTTCATGCTTAAAATTCCTGGAATGAAACACAGTCCCAGGTGACCTGTGAGGCTGTTTTAATGACTAGGTGGGACGGACTGCCCACACCACTTGCTTCTCTGCATTCTAGTTACTGGAAGTTGATACCTTTTTCACAGTCACTGGGAGCTACTGGAAGGCAAGGATTGTCTCCCCCTTGTTTGTGCTGCAGACTCTTTAGGATCTGGACCAGAGCAGAGAGTTCAGAGATTGTTCCTTAATGAATAAGCAGCTGATCTGACTCCTGTTTATGACAAGAGATCAAAATCCTTCAGCTGAGAAATGACGACTGCTCACTGGTACTATCTGAAGTTGAAAAGCGTTTGGAATTCACATGATCTCCTTCCTTTCTATAGGTTCCAGAGAGGCCCACCTTTTAAACTCCCACGGTAGCAGTTTAGACATCAGGTTCTGGATAAAGAAGAGATCCCTGCATATTATTTAATCCTCGGCAATGTTGGGCAAATGTTCCTGGCAGAAGCTGAGATGCCCCCGGGGCACCTCTGAAAACCTGGAAAATCTCTTTCAGGTCTTTGCTAGTCTCAAATTGCTGCAGCATTGTGGGTGGCCAATACTATAGGACCACTGTGCCCAGGAGCCCTCGGATGAGAAGTGGTGATGGTGTAGTGAGGGACATGACACATACTTGAGAGGTGGGGACACATGCATGAGAGGTGGGGGGAAAGGACACGTCCCCCAGGCCGAAAATGGGATCCTCATCCCCTTGCAAAGAGCTTCTGTGTCTGCATCTGAACAAGGCCACCTTTCTTCAGAAGGCAACCGACGCCCTGCAACTAGGCAACTGTTTGCCTCAGGTGAAGGATAGAATACTGAAGCCCAAAAGGTTTTTAAAAGTAGTCTGGAAGTTTTAATTAAAATGCCTCCCAGGACTGGGAAGGTGACATAAACAATAGTTAATGGTGTAGATGTGACCTAAAGGTGAAAAACAAAATGAAGACAAAACAAAACAAAGCAAAAAAACACAACAAAGCAAGTCAGAATGAAACAAACAACCCCCAATCCTTCTCTATCCATGCTCCAAACCAATATCAATCCAAACCAATATAAAACAAAGTCTGTGCCAACCTAATAAAATCTTCCTAAGGTTCTCTGAATAGAGATGTCTTTGAATCTCAACCCATCCTCCCATGTCCCAGATGAGAAAAGTGAGGCTGAGCTATAGAGGAAGGGGCTTGGTCTACACCAATCGGCCAATTAAAGTTTTTGTTTGTTGGTTGGTCTGCATTGCTTTCTTTGTTGGGAACGCTGTATGGGTCGGATGTTGTCCTTTTGCCAGAGTTACCAGCACGCTATCCTGGTAATCCTCCTAGGAGTGCCATGCAGTAGCTCTAATTTCCACTGCCTGGGTGACACGCCAAAGGGTCAGAGAGATGAAGTCATCCTGGGACTCATGGAGACCATGGATTCCCCAGCTCGACCATGGACACTTCTCAGGATGGCATCCTTTTTGGATTTTAATGTGATGCTCTGCCATTCAACCTGGCAGCCATGGGCAGCATGGTCCTGGGGACCTCATCGCTGGGAGAGTGGCACACGTCAGGCGACCAGCTCCCCTGAATCCCAAGGCCACCCTGTTGCTCTTGGGGCCACCTCTTCCTCTTCTGAGAAACTTCCTGCCTGCTACAGGGCTTCTTTGGTGCTCCTACTTAATCAGACTGCAGCTTCATCAGAGTAGGGCTCACGCCACCCTGACCCAGGCCCCTGGCCCTGGCCCTGCCACTGAACACTCATCCTGCCACACATGACAGATGTGCTGATGTCTGCTGCAGAACCACCCGTGATAACTGCACTCCTCCTGGGCTTATCCTTACTAAAGGCAATTATGCCAAGATCCGTGCCTGCTGTACCCTGTTAATGATGCTCATATTGGGGACTTAGGGACATTTTCTGTTGATACATCATTTTTGTTGAATAGATTCAAGTGAGCTCAATTTCCCAGCATGGCAGGAAGCGACTCACAACATTCCTTCCTTAGGAACGGGAGTGTGAGCAATTACATACGCAGGACTTGCAAAGGCTGGGTAGGGGCTGAGTAGGCTGCAGAAATGAGCTCCAACCAAGGGCTCTGGTGAAATCAGTGATAGTTAAACAGGGGTTATTAGCTCCTGCGATTACTTGATTTCTGAAGTTATATCTGATAGGGCACTTTTAAAAGGAGTTTTCTCTCTGAAAAATTAATCAGTGGAGCTAATACCCAACATTAGCCAGAGAAGCAGGGCTGAATCTAGCAAGTTCAAGGTGGGGGAAATAATTTAGTCATTTACCAACTTATAATGACAATTCAAGATGGAATTAAAATTTCCTTTAAGTCCTGAATCTCTGGAGCTTCTTTATTCTCAAGCAAACAGGAAACCACCATCCATGAACCCTGGACAAAGAATCAAAACACGGAGGACCCATTTCAGCTTCCTCTGTTGTTTGCGTGACTTTCATCGACTTCCATGCCTTTTCTGGGCCTCAGTTTCCTTATCTGATGGATGAGGGGGGTGGATAAGAACTGAAGGCATTAGGAGATCCTGGAGTAGTCTTGTTGAAAATACAGTTACTCTGGGTCTCTCCCTGGGGATGCTGATTCTACAGATGGAGGATGGGGTCTGGGCATCTCTTTCTAACTAGCACCTTGGTAGATTCTGATGCTGATGACCTGCTGGGCTGATGCTTGCCATTTACCGGATTGGGTGATGTCTAGATACTATGGCATATTTGACGAGGGAAATGGTCACATCTATGGCCTTCGCAATGTTGCGGTTGCTAACCACACAACCACACCTGCCCCTTTGCACAAACAGCCCAGATGATAATGGGCCCTGAAATGCCAAAGTCAACTCGTGCACACTCCAGTTTCTAACAGGAGGAGCCCCAGTTCTGATGAGCCCAGGATGTTGCCCGTGGCTCTTAACCACATTCCAAGAGTCAAGCAGCCCTGCTCAGACCTACAGAAACTGAGTGACAGACAGGCAAGGCACCAAGATGGGTCGTAAGATACCCCAAACCACATCCCTGAGAAGGAAGCACAACCAAACCTAGGTGTTCCTAACACCTAGGTGAAGCGATTCCCAAGGATTCTGGGAAATCAGCAGCCCACCAGCAGGAAGTTTTTGAATAACTCTCTTCATGGTACCTTGGACAGCACCTCACAGCCCAGAGACCCCGGGCACCCCAGCATCTACCCACTCCTCTGCTCCCAGCCACTCAACTGTCCCCAAGTGTCCTTCCCTATGGAAAGCAGAGCCTTTGGGGCTGACTTTGGCCACTTGGGGAACATGAAGAGAATGGTAGGGTGGCCTTGTCTGCAGTACTGGGCACTTCCCACAGGGGATACTTTTTCTCCCTGACAATCATCAGTCTTGGCTTAAAGCTGTTGTTTTCAGAGCTCCTTTTACAGGCGTTCTTACAAAACCCTCCCTTGTGAGAGTTACCCTTTTTATTTTACAGGTAATGAAACTGAGGCTCAGGGAGGGTAAGGGACCACTTAGAGGTTACATCACCATGGAGGAAATGAAATTTGGTCTCAAACAGAGGTCTTCAACAGGTCTCTCCACCAGGCTTCCTGCTCTCTCCCTGCATGGTCTTGGGCTCCCACCTCCCCCCAACTTCTGGAGATGCTGTCAGGGGAATCTCAGGCTGAACAGACACCTCAGGGAACAAGGCTGTGCATGCCGAAGCAGAGGCATGCGTCAGACTGCTTATGTGTGCAGAATACTCCAGGTTACCAAGTTCACAACCAGGGGTGAGGTCTCCAGGAGTGCCATTTACCAACTAGGTGACTATGGGCAGGTGGCTGGAGCAGTTAGAGTCTGGGCCGTGAGAAAGGGGCTGGGTCCTGGGAGTTGGGGCAGGGTGCTTCCCCTCTTCTCAGACCTGTGTGCTCCAACACCTGAGGGCAAAAACTGGGCCTGCCCCCCTCACCCCTGCTTCTGGCACAGACCCAAGGTTAAAACAAAACAAAATCCAACCCAAACCAAAACCAAAATCAAAAATTCATCGGTACAAAACTGACTCCCCAGAGAGCCGCGCCAGTGTTTTCTGGTGTCTTCCATACCGGATGCGACCAGAGCCCAGTGACAGAAGGGAAAGGGGGCAGTTTTCGCATATTCCTCTGGGGGAGACCCGTGAGGGGTCAGCTCCTTTCTGTCCTGGGCTGTCAGGGGCCCCACGCAGTGCCCGGGGCACATTAGCCTGGCTACACAGCACCCTCCCCACTCCAGGGCGCCTTCGGGATCACCCCCTCAACGCTTCCCCGGCCCGTTTCCCTGAGACTGAGCTCGGGGTTTGCGCAGTACATGGAGAGAGGAGGGGGCCGCCACCGCCAGAAAGAACCTGGTGCTCCGGCTGCTCGGGTCAGCAAGGAGGAGGGCTTGGCCTTTCTTAGCCTCAGGTGCAACCCGGTTCCACCAGAAACCTGCGACGTGGGAGTCCCCAGAGACAACCCAGGCGGTTACAATAAAACCTTCGCCACGTTTCCAGCGTGTCCCACGCTCGTCCTCGGTTTATTTACACTTACGGGGTTTTAAGGGTCCCCACAATAGTCCAGGAGAAAGGTATTATTTCCTCATTTTATATAGGAGAATTCTAAGACTTAAGAGAAGAGACTTACCTACGATCGCACAGCAAGTAAAAGGTATCTCTAGATTGGAACCCACGGAGCCACTGCAAAGGCTCCTCGCGCGCACCTCACCTCTCAGGGTGCTCACCCCAGACAGAGCGGTCTCTGGGGTGCTGAGAGCTGCGGCACTGGTGCCATTGTGCCCTGGAGGTGGGCGCGAGGGTGTTACACTCAATCCTTCCAAGTCCCAGTAGCCCTTTCGGGACCCTCCTACCCAAGGACGCTCGTGGGGCCCCGGAAGTTCTGGAGCTCGCGGGGACAGCGTTGCGAGCCGCCGTCGCCACCTGGAAACAAACACCCAAAGCGCTTGGTGCGTGACCGGGCCTGATCCGCCACGGTGCGCGCCCCTCGCCCGCTCTGGGGACGCGCCAGGAGCCGCGGAACCTCCTTCGCTGGAGCAACACAACTTTCCCGGGTTCTGGGAGTCGGCGCTCTTATACCTCGGTCCCTCCTGGGAAGAAGTAAGAGGTGCGGGCCACACCGCCAGGGCCGCGGGAGCGCCAGGCGGATCCTGGCAAAGTTAGAAGCCAGACAGGATCCGCGATCCCCGCGGGCAGAGCCCCCCGGGCCATCGGCCCCCCGCCGCGGGCGGCTGGCAGTGCCCGAGGCCGCCATCGCCGCGGGTGGCGAGGGAGACGCGGTAGGATAGCCGGGCCGGGAGGAAGAGGGCGAAAGTTAGGCACGGGCAGGTGTAGCGGTCCCCGGGCTCCTGCGTCCCAAGCTCGGGCCGCCGGCCAGGGAGCGCGCGGTGCCCCACAGTCCGCCGTGACCGCGGGGGCAGAGCGGAGCCGGGCGTGCGGCCGGGGAGCCCCCCGGGGTCCCCGCGAAGTTGGCGCATCAACCCAGGACCCGGGACGCGGCGTGGGGCCGCCCGCCGGGAGGAGAACGAGCCCACCAGGACCAAGTTGGAACGCGCGGCAAAGCCCGCGGCTCCCGCGCGCACTGGGGTGGGCTCGCGCGGGAACGGAGAGCACCGTGGGGGGGGGGACCCGGACGCCGGGCCCCTAAACTCACCTGCGGCCGAGCCGGCGGCGCCCAGGCTGCTCTGCCCGCAGCGCGCCCGCCTGCCCGCCTGCCCGCCTGCCTCCTACTCCCGCTCCCGCCGCTCCGCTCTTCCCGGGCGCCGCCGCCGCCGCCGCGCTCGCGGCTCCGAAGCCTCCGGGTCGCTGGGCCGCCGCGCGCTGCTGGAGGCGCCCGGCGCAGCCACTCTCCTCCGGGTAGGAGCCGCGCGCCTCCCTCCCTTGCCTCTCGGCTTTGTGCCTCTCGGATCGCTCCCCACCCCCTCGCCCGGCCCCCACCCTCCTTGTCCCCTCCCTCCTTCCCTCCTTCCGTCCGCCCCGGAGAGCCCAAGTTCGGGACGCGGACTGCGGGCTTCCCCCGCGCAGTGCCCCGCGCCCTGCGCGCGCCCCAGGCTCACCCCGTCCGCTCGGCCGCCGCCGCCCCTCGGAGAGGAGCCGGGCGCTAAGTAGCTCCACGCCCGGCGGCTGGAATCGTGGCGTAAATATTCAGGGACCGATCCCGGAGCTCGGCGAGGGTCGTGAGGGGGAATTTATTTCTTAATGTGCCTTCTTTATCCTTTCATCGCTGAAACGAATTAGCGGTGACGTCCCAGCCGGCTGGTTTATGGGTGTGGGGAGGGAGACGTCGCAACCCTCATTAAAAGAGCCGCTCTGGGCTCCAAAGCATACATCTTTTATATAACCTAATTTCCATTTTTCCCCCTATCAGGAAACACGCACACGCACAATGACAATTTCTGGGAGGCTGGAGGGGGCTGAATGTAGTAGCCACTCCGGGGAGGGCAGCTTGCTTTGGTCACAGAGAACCTCACGGTAGGCAGCAGCGATAGTTATTTCTGTCTACATCGGTGTTGGGACAATATTCTTTAGTGGGACAGCGGAATGGCAGCCCTCCGTGCGCACGCACGTTTGTGTGTGTGTGTGTGTGTGTGTGTGTGTGTGTGAGACAGGGAGCAGCCTGGGTTCTGGCCTTGCACCTTAGGCTGGCAGACAGAGTCAGCAGGTTCTGGAAATGTTGCCCAGTTGGTATTTTCAGGAGCAGAGCTCAGGCCAAGCATCTGGGGAGGGGTGAGGATGGAGGGGCCTTGTCCACCTGTGGCTTGAGAAGCCAGCACAGGGCGGGAGGCCTACGAGCTGGGCAGGGGGAGGGGCAGATGCTGAGAACTCAACCTTCCCTTCCTTTCTTAGGGGGCCTAACATATGGGTAACCATATAAACCCGTCTCGAAAGCTGTCTCTTCCTGGGCAGATTGCAAAGGATTTTGCATTTCACTGTCGCTGTTGCTCACACACTCTTGGGGAAGCAGGGGGTGGAGGGACTCCAGGAAAGAGAGCAAGATTCACGCACACGCATGCACACACGCGCACACACGCTTAGCACCTGGCTCCAAGTGGCTTGGTCTTTCCTCCTCCCCAGCCGTGGCTTGGCAAGACAGCCAAGCCCACTCAGGCTCCGAGTTGCCAGAGAAGAAGAGGCGACGCGGAAAACCACCCCCCTTTGTCACTAATAGATGCTTTTCAGAGTGTCTTGCACATCAAGCAAGGGAGAAGGGGGTGTGACTTGGGGGGCAGGAAGAGGGGTGCGAGGGATGAGGAGGTGGAGGAAGGAATAAAGAAAGAGCTGATGCCTCCCTCCCCCCCCCGTGTGTGTGTGTGTGTGTGTGTGTGTGTGTGTGTATCTGTGCTGTCTTCAACTCACTTGGAGGAAGACCTGAGAAAATTCCATCAGCTCTGCCACTTCCTAACTGTGCCCCAGGATTCCGGGCCAGTTTCTGGGGTGGTGAAATGGGCCTGGTGTAGATGCGAGGATACACATGATGTGAAGCTCTTGGCATGATGCCTGGCATATAGTAAGTGCTCAAGAAAAAGTAACTTGAGATGATACTGATGGTGAGAATAATGACTAGGACTTAAAGGCTGGACAAGTGTCCCAGGAAGGCAAGGCTGGAGCTGAGACCTCAGCGCTCCATCCCTTCCCTTCCTGGACACAGCTTCCCCTGCCTGAACTGTTTCAAAGTTGAGCGCTGGGTTTCAGTGGTGTTGGTCTCAGAACACTGCTCTCTCAATTACCATGGCAACTGGGGAAAATCAGGAAGCCAGAGGGAAGAAGCTGCTCCTCCACTGGGCTGGCGGTTCACCTGCTCCAAACAGAGTGGGAGCTGTGCCTGCCTGTACCAGGAGTCAGGGGCACCAGGGGCACCAGGCAGGGCACTGCCTCCTTACAGCTCAGCTGTTCTGTGATTGATGGGAAAGGGGTCAGTAGCCAAGGCCCAGCCCAAGATGCTGGGTCAGCACCGAGGCCGGCTGTGCCCCCAGAAGGCAGAGGAGAGGGGACTGGAGACCCCTTTGCCCCCATTCTGTCTGCATCCAGGTGCAGTGGTTGTGTAGTTCTGAGAAGACAGCCCAGAGCTGTGTGTGTGTGTGTGTGTGTGACAGAGAAAGAGATACGGAGACTGAGGGCAGAGGGTCAGATGGAAATTGGACATGCACAGAGAAAAGGAGGCATAGAGAAGTTGGCAGAGAGACACAGAAAAACAGAGATACAGAAGCAAGAAGAGCCTGAGAGACAGAGAGAGATGGAGACGGAGACGGAGACAGAGACGGAGGCAGACAGGATGCCCTTCCTCACTCCGCTGTCTCCATCGGATGAGGGAGAGCCGGCCACGGTATTAGCTGGAGTAGTGGAGCTGTGACTATTTTGTATCAAGCACATCTCATTTCACCAGTTTTGAGCCAAAACACTTTGTAGCAATAGCTCATTGAATTGTCATCAAAGTGGCAAGAGATGGATGACTCCCTTCCTCAGACGTGTTTTACAGAGGAAAACCACAGAAGCTCTGGACTCAAAGCAACCCACTCCAGGCGCTCAGTTAATTGGTGGTAAGGCAGAAGCTAGAACTTGGGTCCTGAGACCCCAAAGCGGGGTTCTTTCTGCCCCTACCCGGGCCTTCCGGAGGACAGAGAGGAGCAATGTCAGAATTGTTATTATGGGGGGGCAGGAGGAGAATCAGGGAGTGGCTCTTAGCATTTGGAGACCATCCACACTAAAGCTGGGAAGTGTTTGTGGTCCCGAACACTGGAGGTAAAAGACTATGACTTTGGTCATAAAGCAGGTGGCCCTGGATGATGCTCTGTGACGGTCCCCCAAACGCTCCTCAGTCATGGTGCCTTCGAGGCTGCTCTGGGCATCTACGCTCACTTGATTCCTCCAGGATGCCTTGGTGTTTGGGGGAGATGATAGTGATGCCCTCCTTCTCTGGGATTCTCTGGGACTCTTGGGATTTAGCCGGCTGAGGCGTGTCCTGTATTCGCATAACGCAGACCTCTATCGGTGGTCACTGTCGTGACTGTTGCTCTCAGATCTCTTCTCCGGGCCACAGCCCACGATGCCCGCATCGCTGCATCCCTGCATTGCTGGCCGGCAGGTATGTAGGTTGTCCTCTGTGCCCCTGCCTGAGAAGGTTACCAGGGGACCAGCGGGGCCCTCTGGTGGACTCAAGGGAAGGGAACAAGTTCATCACCAATGTGGCTGCCACCGCCAAGGGGGTAATACATTATCCAGGGCTAATGAAAACATAATTATCTTCTTTTGGCTACAGAAAAAGGCTAATTTAATAGGCCACGATCGAAAGGCATCTGCTGAATTCACCCAGCAGTCAAAGCACTTGAAGGCCTCAGGCTGGGGAGAGTTAGAGAGGCCAGCCAGGCCCACAGCTGTGTGTAAACAACTCTTCCCCAGGACTGGAGTTGGGGGGCTAGGGAGGAGCTCAGGAGTACAAGCAGAAGAGGCAGAGGTGTGTGGCAGCTGGCAGGGGAGGGTGAGCCCACAGAGCTGGGCTGCTTTCCTGCCGTGAGTTCTTGGCTACTCCTCTGCCTCTCCAAACCTCGACTTTCTCATCTGTAAAATGGGTGTTAATTCTGCCTGGTTCATTTTAACTGGCAGTTAGATGAGCCATGGAAGGGATTGGGGTCCTGGCACATCCTACTTGGACTGCAAAACTTTCAGCCCTCCCTTTGCACTTCGCTTGCAGGTCTTGGCATAAACAGTTCTTCTTTGGAGAAGCCCCTGCCCTGAACTTGGCTCCTGTACTCACAACACTTGGTGCTCTTTATACATTCAGTATTACACTGGGGAGAGCTCCCCATGGACAGGATGGTCTCATTCCTGGATGCGTAGGTCTGCATTCCACAGACCTGGCTGCTGGGCCCTACCCCGGCCCTAATGACCCAGCGCTCAGGGTGGGCCCGCATGCATTGGTTTGAAAACCTCTCCTGGGTGACTCTGTAGCACACTCAAGTGTGAGAACCTGGCTTCCTACCTCAAGCCAAACAAATGGTTGTTTGAATTAGCTGAGTGTTAAGCTAGGGTGGAGGGGGGTAGGGAGAGGAGTTGGTCCATTGCATTTATTAGGCCCCAGCTGTATACCCAGCCCCATGCCTTGTGCATGCTCTCGGCCCCCCTTTATGTACCATTCACCATGTCCCTCCACCTACTATACATCCTAAAAATGCCCCTTGGCCTGCCTTGCTGTTCTGAAATACAGACTCACAGGGGCACTGGAAACCCAGGGGAGCTTCTCTGATTGCCTCCCCAACCCGACCCATGGGAATCAGATCCTCTCTTTTCCCTGAAGAAGCCCCACCTACCCTGGGCCTCTGATTCTGGGAAAGGGTTTAGCTTCTGGGCCTGCACCTGGCACTTGGCTGGGGAAGTTGTTCGAATTTTCTTATTAGGAAGCATCATGCCCATCAGGGGGTTTGGTAGCTCGAGCTAGAGAGAGAACCTTCTCCAGCTCTGGGACTGCGTGTGGGAGGCTGCTGCCCAGGGAGGGTCAGAGACCCACAGGAGCGGGGCAGCAGCGCGGTCGAGGCAGATCGGTTTCCTGTCCTGGCTCCCAGCTCAGGGGCCCTTGGGAGGGAAGCACGGGTCACCAAAGTGGCCCTCAGGGTAAGAGGCTGGCAGGCTAGAAGGGACCCGGCATTAAAGAACATGCTTGTCTGAGAGCCCAGAGACCCCAGGGGACAGAGGGCGTCAGAGTCGCTGGGGATGCCACCCTCCTCCATAGACATTTGCAGACTCTGGGGAGGTGAGGTGTGTGTGTGTGTGTGTGTGTGTGTGTGTGTGTGTGTGTGTGTGTTTACAGTAGAGGCTCCCTAATGTCTGGTAGCTTTTTAAAGGGGCCCAATACCCTGTAGAACTGAAGGGTAACTGAACCAGACTTTCCAAAATGAGGCAGTCTGTTGCCTGCGAAGCCTTAGCATCCTGCTCAGTATCTATGCAGTTCCCCAAATGACCGACAGATGGGGCTAAACCTTCACCTTAGCTACAGCGCTCGCTGAGACCAGCCAAGTGGGTCCCTGGTTCCCTGTCAGGTAGGAGCTTTGGGGATGGAGCCTGGATCCCCTCGAGGCTGGGCTGTCTTGGGTGGGATAAGAATGCTACCCAGGTGAGAACCCTGACCCGGGAAAGTGATTTTAGTTCCAGGGACCGGTCTTGTTCGAGTAGCCAGGGAGGTCTCCGTCGCAGAGTGATCCAGTGGCAGGTACCTACGAATCCCCTGTGAATGGGGACACCAGTTTCTGGAAGCCACCTCGAAGGGTTTGGAGTGGCTGTATTTCCGGCAAGCTCTCCAGGGGAAACTGAGGCAGGTGGTCTTTTGGACCGAAGTCTGCTGCTCTGTGTTTATAATATCACCCTAATGAGCAGGTCTGGGTCCTCACCCTCGGCCTCCAGACTCTTGAAGTTCAGGGGCGCAGCTTCTCGGTAACAGCAGCAGCCCCGTCTGCTTTCAAGACAGAGGCCTCTTCCGCCTCCACCCTTCCCCACCATACCACAGACACCTGCAGGGAAGGTGACAGGGGCTGGTTTCTAAGGATTAAAACAACTCTGAGACCAGTCCTGGGATCTGGGGAGAGGTGATGAGGAGATGGTTGAGAGAGGGGTAGATCAAATTCCAGCTTGATATTCCAGAAAGTTCCAGACCAGGATACTTGGGGGTTTTTTTCCACCTAAATCTATCCTTCATCTGCTGCGTGATTTTGGGCAAGACCACTTCCCTTTCTGCGCCTCTGTTTCCCCATCTGTGAAATCAAGTGGGTTGGACTAGAGCCTCCTCCTCTGTTGCAGGATTGCTTTGGGCTCTGCAGCAGCCCTCAGAGGAGGAGGCGCTTCGTGTAAATGCTGTGTGCCCCCAAGTTTGCCTTCTATTCAGAGCCCTTCTGCTATGTACCTGATCCCCTAACTTAGCGTTCATGGGGAGCTCCTGGTCTGATAGTTTGGTGCTGTTATTCATTCATTCAGCCATTCACTCATCCTCTTTCTTGGGGGAGGGTGCACAGCTGGCACTGTGCCAGGGGCTGGGGCAGCTGAGACCCCAGGTGGTATCTGGCTCCCAAAGCACTCAGGATACTGGGGAAGTCAGACAAGCCCATGACACTCTGCAGTCTACACTGCCTGAAACCCTGGACACAGATCCTGCTGCCTCACCTTGCGTTTTAAAGCTTTAATGAGAGAATATACTTTATTGTCCCAGCCTGACAGCCCTGAGTTCTGTTAGCTTCATAAACTCTGACGTTTGATTTATTCAAATGGACACTTGAGCAAACTGTTGTGTACTCTTCTCTAATTGTGTGGAAGGGAGGAGGACACAAGGGTGTGATGTGATTTAAAAGCCTAAGTGTCAGTTCTGGACTCCGCTGCTTCCTAGCTGTGTGACCTCAGGCAAGCTAATTACCCTTTCTGAGCTTCAGCTTTCTCATCTGTCAAGGCTGGGGTTAATGATAGTCTGCCTTGTTGGGTTGTGCTGCTTTAATGAGATAATGCATGTGAAACTCCTGGCATAGTCTTTGGCACATAGTACCTGTTCAACTAATGGTAATTCCTCCTATGATTATATTTGACGCTTTGTAGGGAGTTCTTGTTTCTGTTTTGAGGGGTAGAAGCCAGATATGAAGCTATTTTGATGGTCTTCAACATGTCTAGCAGTTTTCTAGCCCCTGCCCTTGGCATTTAACTCAATTCACTTGTGTGCAGACATCATCAGACTGGTTTCTCTATACCAGTAATTCTCAGTGTGGTCCCATCAGGAGCAACTGGGAACTTGGTACAAATACAGATGTTAGGAACCCACCCTAGCCCACTGGATCAGCAGCCCCAGGGCCAGAGCCTGCTGATCTGGGTTTCAAGAAGCCTTCAGGGGTTCTGATGCACCTTCAAGCTTGGGGGTCATTGCCTGACACTGGTAGGGGATTTAAAGCATATTTAAATTTCCAAGTGGAGCGGTATCCAGAAACCAATAGTAATATATGTGAAAAGGGGGCCATGGAGGAATCATGAGGAAGGGAGCGTGTCCTGTTTTCCATAGGAAGCCCCTGGAGCATTTTGAATTTTCAGAAATGTAGTTTATAAGGCAGTGAATTTTTAACCTTCCTATTCTTTGGCCACTTACCCTAGCCAGCAATCCACCAACCCATCTGTCCAGCCAGTCATCCACCTATGACCCACTCCTCTGTCTATCTGTCCATCCACCATCATCCATCCATCCATCCATCCATCATCCATCCCTCCATTTTTTCATTTGTCCATTCATTCACCCCCCAATCCATCCCTCTCTATCTGTTTGGAGACCATGTGTCCCTTGAGTTTTTGCATGTCTTACCAGTAGGAGCATTGACTGTCTTTTATCCAGACTGTATTTACAAAAATGATTGTACAGAGAATAGTTTGGGAACAGAAATACTGCCTCCACTCAGAGGAAAGGGCAGGCTTATTCTCCAATAAAGATACTGCTATCTTCTGGGGTTTTTTCCCATTATACAAGATTCAGTTTCCCTAAGTTTGGGATTCTTCTTCTGTAATCGAGACCATGTCACCCAATCCTCTTTATGTTGCCCTGTGGGCTTGGCGAATGGACACAAATGCTGGTAGCCTGACTACTACGATTGCTGTGAGTAATAAGATCCTGTGTCTCTGACCCAGGAAGCTTGTATCTTCCGCAAGCGTCCGTAAAGCTGTGGCAGGTCACATGGTTAGCTGGCGACTAGGGTGCTGCTTCCAACCTGCCCCGTGTCTAACAGTGCTCAGCCTCCCTCCACTCACCCTTCCGCTCCTTTTACTCAGTGTATCAGCTGTATCGAGGCACATCCAATAAACTGCAGATACTGTCCTGCTTTAGAGCACTTCCGGGTGCCTTGTCCGGAGAGGGGCGGGGCCATTGCAGAGAGCCTCAGCGGTGCTGAGGGGCAGGAAGTAGAAGGTTTGCAGGGCAGAGTGAGGAGTTTGGACAGGGGGATGGCAGGGTCCTGAGGAGACCGTGTCTGTAGACCTTCTGGCCTCTTTACTGCACATAAAAGCAACTTTCTGCCCCTTGCTCTGCTTCAGAGCTGGTCAGTGTGCTCGGCATTGCTGTTTGCCTGTCCCTGCGTCTCCATCTTTCTGAGCA
Organism: Hydrochoerus hydrochaeris; assembly: GCA_004027455.1. NCBI lineage: Eukaryota > Metazoa > Chordata > Mammalia > Rodentia > Hydrochaeridae > Hydrochoerus > Hydrochoerus hydrochaeris. The sequence continues at coordinate 93,281 of PVLA01004092.1, read as the reverse complement.
CTTGTTGGGTAGAGACTCTCTTTCCTCCATCTCTCAGGTCCCAGCACCCCACGTGGTGTTTGGTACGCAGTAGGTACTTAGTAAAGGCTCTCTGACTCACCGGAGGACTTTTACATAACATGAATGATGGTGATAATAACGGTAATAAATACTGTCATAATAAACATTTAGAGAAACAGGAGCCCTTTGTTCCAAAATTTAAAATATCTGAAATCCAAAGCCCTTCATGCCTCAAGCATTTCGGATGAAGGATGCTCAGCCTGTATTAGTAGATTGATGAGTGGCAGAGTCAGGCTCCAAACCCAAGATCACAGAGGCCCAGGCCTGTGCGCTTGGACATTAGGTGATTGCTGCTGATGTCAAGGAGAGAGTGGGTGGGGGGCAGTTTGTAGCACAGAAAAATGGGCAGTAACTGACAAGAAGAGCTTCCATCCATCCCGATCACCATGGTTACCCTTGCTTGAGCACTTACTATGGGCCACTCTGTTCCTCTTCCTCCTTCAAAGCTACCTTGTGAATTCTGGGAATTATTAACCTAACTTTTGGGGGAAACTGAGGCACAGAGAGGCAGAATTGATTGCTTGAGAATGTGTGGCTAAGCAGTGCACCTGCAGAATTGGAACTCAGGACTGTTGGACTTTGGTGCCCTCCAACCTTAAGGGGAAAGTCTGGTTGAGGTAGAGGTCTGGAAGGTTGGGGTGATCTCAGGACAAAGGGGTCTGCCAGCTAGACTTTGGGACAAAGTCCTAAATTACCTTTATTGGAGAATAAGCATGCCTGCCCTTTCATCTTACTCAGGCCTGGAGTCAAAGAGAAGACGTGGGATAAAGGGAAAGAAGGAGGTAAGGGGGTGCCTTTTCTGAGCTTTCTAGCACCAGGCACTGACCTCTCTATTGTATTCACCAGTCAGCGTTGCAGACAGGTGAGAGGGTAAACCCTAAAGCCAGCAAGCGTTGGCCCAAATCCAGCCTTGCCTCTTGCAAACTGTGTGACCTTGGGCAAGTTACCTAAACTCTCTGATGTGATTTTCAAAAACTGAAAAATTACATTGACTAATAGCTACAAGGCAACTGGTGGGGAGTGGCCACTCAACCAATGTGCATTCACTCACTCATTCATTCATTCACTCATTCATTCATTCATTCATTCACTCACTCATTCACTCATTCATCCAACATTTACTGCAACACTGACTGGTAGTACCACACCCATATCACCTTGGCACCTACAACTGCCACATATGCAGGTCCAACTGATCATTTGTAGCACCTATAACCTGCTAGGAAATGTCAGACAGCTAACTTCACCCCTACAGCACCCCCAGCCAGGGACTGAACACCCCAACTCCCTTGTCTTTTGAGCAGGAGGACCCCAAGGTGTGTTCACCACTATTTCCCATGATTCCCCCCAGACTGAGCTCTCACAAAGGACGTGCTGCAGCTCCTGGGCTCCCCCTCTTTCTCCTTTTCTGTCTCTCCCAGGGATCACAAGGGCTGCTCTCCTGAAAGGCATCCAGTTCTTTCCAGAGCTGCAATGATCTGACCACTGAGTGAACAAGCATCTTGACCCCGGCCTACCATCTTGCTGATCACATGTCCAAGGTGTGATCAAAATACATGGCAAATGTTTACATTTTAAAAATTTACTACAATAAAAATACATGGCTGTGAATTTCCCTCAACATAGTCCTCGCTTCAAACATATTTATTCCATCACTCTTGACATTTTTTGGGAAGCAGTTCTGGAAACCAGGCAGACACAGCAACACTCAGCCCTCTTATTCACCAAACTGGGAACAGCCTGACTTCTGGCTTGTTAAGTCAAAACGACCATGAGCGGTAAATGTTCTTAATCGATTCAGGACACTGAGGCAGCTGTGATGGCACAACTCAAGACATCCATGAAAGAAGTCTCCAGAACTGCTGCAGAAAGTGGCAAGAAAGATGGGATAAGAGCGCTTGAAGCAAAGGTGCATATGTCGAGGGCGGATGATTGCAAGGTGCCTTTTGCAAAATCAACTTTAAAAAATTTAAACATTCACTATTTAAAAAAAAAAATCACACCTTGTACTTTCCTCCCACTCCACCCCAAGCCTGGCCCACTGCTTTGTAGTCACTCACTGAGGAAGATGAAATTCAGTCACCTGCTAAGTCCTCCCTGAGGGTCTCTGCATGCTGTATACTGACCATGAAGAGACAGTGCGAGCAGATGGACGGACGCTAGCCCAGCCTTTAAGCAGCTGCCCTTCTGGTCGAGAGGCAGATCACACACAAGTAAGGACGTAAGCAACAAAAATGCCCACTAGTAAGCAAATAGCGTAACTTCCGACTGAGATGAAACTACGGCAAAATAGTAGGCTAAGGGGCCAAGAGGGGCAGAGCCTGGGTTTGGGCTAAGGAAGCAGAGAAGGCGGCTTGGAAGACGCACATACAGCTGGTGCTCAGTAAAGGGTTGTTAAATGCAGGAAGAAAAATCTTTGTCTACCTGGTGAATAATAGACCAGATGAAGAAAGATCTTTCCACCTTCTCCTTTTCTTCTTCCTCCTCCCTCTTCCTCTTCCCCTTCCTCCTCCTCTGCCTCCTCTTCCTTGTCTTTTTGGTGAGTACTGGAAGTTGAACCCAGGCTTTCGCATTGAGCTACATCCCTAGTCCTTTTCTATTTTTATTTTGAAACAGGATCTTGATATGTCACTAAATTGCCTGGGCTGGGTTCAAGCCACCCAGAGTGCTGGAATTACAGGCATGTGCCACAACACCTGGATAATATTTGAGTAGATTTAAAAAAAAATACCAGTCAGGGCCTCCTGCATGCTAGGCATATGGTCTACCACTGAACCATATTCCCGGCTCTGAAATAGATGTCTTTAATATAAAAAGAAAAGCCTATAGAGACTGTTCTAAGTATTTCAAGAACCCCCAGCCCTTATCTGAGTTGGTGCCATGGGAAAGATATCAATAACTTGGTTCAGAAATCAGTTAGGTCCCCAGCCCACACAGTTCTTGGGCCAGTTAACATCCTGAGAGGGAGGTAGTGTTGATATTTGATCAAGACTGGTAAAAAAAGAGGCAAAAATCAATGAAGGCCATCTGAGGTCTCAGGAAATCACAGGCATGGGCAAAAGCAAGGTCCATAGTAGATTGTGCAATGAGTCCCAAGATTGAGAAGTGGCCATGGCCAGCAGCAGTTAATACTTCCTGAGTCTGCTTATTCTGCTGGAGGCTCCAAGCTAAGAACATTATAAAGGCCATGCCATTAAGCCTCCCAGTGACCCCATTAGGGGGTTCCTGTGAAACCCTATTTTTCACGGGAGGAAATGGAGTCTGGGAGAAGATGAAGTAATTGCTCAAGGTCATGCAATGACTTTGCTCAGGGCGATCAGTGTGATGCTGGCACATGGTGATGGAGGTGGGAACTCGGGGAGGCCTGGCTACCCAGCCGGGGAACACTTGTTATTCCTACCCATGAGGATGTGACTCCTGAGCTGGGGCTGGAGAATAATTGGAGATGACTCAGAGACGGTAGGCAGGAGGATGGAGGGCAGCTCATTCCAGTAATATGCCAAGACCTGGAAGGGATGGGACATCCAGGGATTCTCAAGTGCTTATATTTTGCTGCTGGTAGAAATTGACTCTATGTGAAGTTTTGTGTGGCTCATGGCTGGGCTGGGTGGAAGCCACATTCTGGAGCCATGGTTTAATTCTGGGCTGCCATGTTTCTTACCCCGGAAGTGCTGTGCTTACAGAGCAAACATCTGGGTCATTCCCTGGTTTCCTCTGGACAAAGTTGGCCCTGTGTATATTTCCCTGTGCCTGCAAAAAAGAAGCTCCCTGGGGTCAGTGACCGGGCCACCATCATCCTGGCAGCTACAGTGGACTTTACAACAACTTGGGGATCGGCTTGGACTCCTGGGGTATCTGGAGCCGTGGTGTCAATAGCTGCCGAGGACTGGGGGGCATCTGACAAGTTTCCCCGTATCTGCTGATGGTGGGATGACATCCAGAACCCCTCTTCTCCCCACCGGGGCTGTAGTCCTTTATCCTGCCCATCAAGAGGCTCTGAACTACAGTACACAGTATATTTAGCAATTTTCATATGTTTGCAGTCCCCAAGACTCTGGCTGTGCCCTTGGGTCACGGACTGCTCTAGTGCAATCCAGTATTTTCTTCTCTGCAACCACTCTGCAGTCTGAGCCACCATCGTCCCCACCTGGGACAGCTGTAACAGGCTCCCTGCCCCCTGCCATCCTTTCTCTCTACCCAGGTCAGAGAAGGCGCTCTCAGGTGCAGCTGTGACCAGGCCACCTCCTGAGCTTGCAGCAAAGTCTCCAGTGTCCTCTGTATGAGGCCCGAATTCTGGAGCGTTCCTTGGCTCATTGATTCCTCCACCTCACAAATGTTGATCTAGTACCAGTGGACGACCCTGATCAAGTCTGACAAAGCATTAGCTTCTCAACTGACTTCATTTTATTTTCGTATTGGTAGGAGGGAGTCTGGTGAGTGCATTTCTCATTTTTATGGGTCCAGCATTCACAGCCTTTTTTTCTTCTCACAGCTGCACCCTGATTTTTTTTTGGAGGGGGGAACTTCCCTCCACATTCATGAGAAGCTGAGGGCTCTGCTCCTGCCCCTGAGGTTCAGTTGTCTGGCTTTATCTAAAAATCTTAGAGCTATAGTGAATCACTCCTATGCATTTCTGTCTTTGCCAGAGTTTTGCCAAAATCAATTTATGTTGATTCAAACCAAAGAAACCGTAATGGACAGGGAACCTCTGTCATCACTTGGCCTGAAAGGGGTACGGGCTGGCATCTGTGCACCTCTCCAGGTACATTCACCAGCTTCTGCAGGCTGCTTGGTGCCCTTGGAGACCGACCCAGTCCATCAGCTCCCTTTCTTTTGGATTCAGTGAAGAGAAGGCGTTGGCAGGCGGGTAGGAGGGGAGTGAGACCGCCTCAATTCCCCCTGGTCCTTCTCCTCTGCAGCAGTTGCTCCCTCCTCTGGCTCTGAGGTAGCCCGTAGTCCTGGCTCTTAGTGCAGTGATGGCGAAGCTTTTAGAGACCGAGTGCCCGAACTGCAGCCCAGAACCCACTTATCTATCACAAAGTACCAACACTGCAATTAATGCTGATGTCTCCCGCCTTGCTGCTGGGCTCCCGTGCCTGCTGTAGCACGCGTGCCACAGGTTCGTCACCACTGGCTGACCTGACCACAGCCTTGTAAAGTGGCCCTTCATTCAACTGTCCTCAATGACATAGTTGGAGTGTGCTTCCCTTTCCTAACGGGGCCTGCAGGGATACAGGGAAGGACTCTGCCGTGATCAGTGGCCCCCTAAGATCCAGAGGAGGTGGGGAGCAGGTTCCTGGGAAATAGGAGTGGGAGAGAAGATCTGAAGGAAGACGAGTAAATCTCTGGGAGCCCCCAGAGGGAACACCAAGGAGAGATCTGCTAGAAAGAGCCCTCAGCGGAGGCCAGAGGACTGAGGTCCAGCACTTCCTCATTGTATGATCTTGGGGGGAAAACACACCTTGTCTCTGAACTCATCTTTGCCTCTGTAAAATGGGAATGATACTAGAGCCTACCACGATAGGTCATGCTGGGGAATCAATGACACCATCACATCATGTCGTTCATTCATTTATAGACCACATTTCCCATGGCCCTTTGTACTGGGATGAAGTCATGCAACTGGTTCTTATTAATGAAAAAGGGGAAGTAAATGGCATTACTTCTGGGCTGAAGCAGTTATGAGCAATTGTATCTGCCCTTTCTTCTCTGCTCTTACCCACTGGTAAGGCAGAAGGAAAGGCCTTAAATCAGTGACGGCGAGACCGAGAGCCAAACCACAGCCCCAAATCCACTTATTTACTGCAAAATGGCAACACTGCTATTAAACCTGAATATCCTGCTCTGCTGCTGGGACCATTAGGTTTGTGTGCCAACAGAGAGGGCTCTGTGTGCCTGCTGCAGCACGTGTGCCATAGATTTACCACCACTGCAATGGAGCCATCAGATGGGAGCTTCCTGGGTCCTGGTAGCACCACTTGAACATTTCATTTGACTTCAGAATAAACCTTTGTGATGTTGAGCCTCTGAGATTTACGGGGTCCGTGTGTTGTAGCAGCTAGTACAGTACTACCTTAAACAATCTATGGGTCAGTCAAATGGGAGAAGGAACCAGCAGGATTTGGTGATCGATTTGCTGTTGTGGCTGAGCAAAAAGGGAGCCAAGAGTAACTTCTGTGTGCTCCGGGAATATATAATTATTATGTGTCTATTAAAAAGGAAAAGAAATGCCTTTTGGCGGGAAACTAGAAGGGTAAATCCGACTCATTCTTCTTAAGAAATAATATTTTCAATCATTGTGGTTGGAAGAGAATGTAATGAAAGAATCCAGAGCTCAGTGCAGTTCTGGCCCTGCGGTGGGCAAAGGACCCAGCTATCTGGTTTCCTTCTTCCTGGGGTGACTGTCCTGATGCTCACAAGGGCCACCTGTGAGTCTTGTTTTCTATGTGAATCCCAAAAGAAGGGGAAAGGACCCCCCCTTTTCTTGCTGGCTGCAGAGAGCAAGTGTGGAGGGAGAGAATGTGTTTCTCTACTTTCTGGTTGTTTGATAGCTTTCATAAAAGGAAAGTTATATTTAATCAGTATTTTCCAACAAAATGAATATTTTCTGCTTTTATCTAGCCATCTCGAACTTCATCATCACAAGAAAACATGCGATTGGACATAGCTGAAGATCAGAAAGCCTGTTTCTAAGTGTCCAGGTTTCTGGGATTTCTCTGATGACTCATAGCTATTCCAACCTTGACTTTTTAACAACTATGGTGGTGGTTACTGTTTACTGACTTTCCACTGGGGTTCCTCTCAAGCATTTCACATGCATTATCGTCTTTAATCCAGGTGCCACTTCACAAACATAAGGCCCATTATTTCTAAGCATCTTCCTATGATCTCCGTCCAATGTTACTGTCAATGTTATATTTGGGAAGTTCATTTACTAATGCTCAGTAGTGGAAAACATAAATCAAAATGGGACAAAATGCTTTTGTACTGCACAGAGCACCTAACAACGGAACTTTGGTGAATGGTTATGGATTTGAAGAGTTCTTTTCTGTCCACTCCATCTCCATTTGGTTCTGTACACTTTCCAGCCACTTCTCTGTCAACAAACATGTACTTGTTTCTCCTTGTGGTGTAACACACACACACATACACACAAATAAAACTTTTCTCTTCAAAATAAAGAGAATCTAAAAGGCACGGTAGGCATTCAATGAACACTCTTTCAACAACGAATCACTTCTTCCTCAGTTCCACCCAGTCTTTGGAGGAAGGTGGGCACAATCTTTCTGGAGTTAGGTAAAAGTCCCCCCAGCCCTGCAGCCAGCTGAAGAACCATGCATTCCATGTTTTGCACTCATCTGCCCATTGAAGAGCCTCTCCGAGCTCAGAGCAGCCTGAGAATCATGCCATTCACTGGCTGAATGAAGGTAATCCTGATGACGCTTCCAGCCACCTTTCTGCTACGTTGGGTAAAACACTCATTCGTCTTGCATGCAGTGAAAACCACTTGAAAGTCTGCCTTTTATTCCTTCAAGCAGCTTCACCTAATGGGCTGGGTTTGAAATCAGTATAAAAAAGGCAAAGCTGGGCTTCGCCTGCCTCTGGGTGAGGACCTTTATCCCTTCCCCAGTCTATCATTAGGGTTTGTACTCCATGGGGGTTTTGGAAAGATTACTGTAAATGGTGGTCTGGGAACTGCTTAGTGAGACATAGACCATTAACAGAGCTGACACTGTCACTCAGCAACCTCTAAATGGGTCACATCAGGACTCTGGAGAAACGGTGAGCACAAGTCATGTGTAAAGGGGTGGCCACATCATGGCACCAGGTGACACTGCCATGGAGCGTATAAAGCCAGGGGTATGGGGTCTTCTGGATTCTCAAGTGAAGCCCCCAATTCAGGTTTCACATAGCATCTGAGTTGTCGATGCTGACTGCTAATTGAACTTGAAAAAGTGTCCTGGGAATCAAAGATCATCTTCATGACACCTACACTTCCTGGCCTTCAAAATAGTTTGAAACCTTCAGAGCGATGCAGTACACAAATGCCCCCTCCCAAAGACTTGTCTGAAGAAGAAAATTGTGAACTGCAATTCATGCTTCTTTATATCTCCCCTTTAGAAAGGCAAACCTTTAAGTTATTCAATAAGTGGAGGGAAAAAGAAAAAAAATTGTCATTGAGAAAGATCTAGAATGGAAGAGGAGGCCAGTGGATTTCTGTCTACTGCTGAAATCCAGGGATGGGCAGCTACACATGGCAGGTCCACAAAAAATGTTGCTGAATACAGTGAAGAATGAACAGAAATGTTAAATAAAAGAAAAGCACCACAGAGCCCAGTTTGCGTGTTTCAGGGGGTGGGAGGCTGGCCCCTAAGTCCCACCCCACATTTTAGTTCAATCCTATCTAAGTTGTCATCGGAAGTGGACGCCTGTGGGGTGCTGGTGCTGTGTCTAATGATCTATCCCCAGGGAGGAACACGAACTTGGCATCACTAAGCACTGTGTGTCTGACTTGGAGTTCTACTTTCCTTTCTTCTCTCCTTATGGAATCTCCCAAGCCTTTCAGTTTCACTACAAATGAAACTGTCATTGTCTCCCAGAAAATCACAGCAGCAATTATGTTCGTATTTAATAAACAGTTACTACACGTCAGACTCTGTCCTAGAATTTGTAATGGATTTTAGTGGTGTTTTAGACAACAGTCCTATCATAACAGTGGGTAGGTTCACTCTCCTGACCATAATGGTCAGTAGATAAGTAGGGCCTGGCCAATCAGAGTACCTCAGTACCCATCTTGCAAAATGATTGGCCTGAGAAGTGAGCATGTGACTAGGGTAGGGCCAATCAGGGCCCTTCCCTAGAACTGGTGTACCTTTCCTGAGTAAAGAAAACAGTCTTTCTGCTGAGTCTACTGCTAAGAGTGGCTTTGTTCCTGCCATTTGGAAGAGGCTCATCTGCAGGAGGAGTGAGCGAGGTCTCCAACTCAGGAGAAAGGATGAGACTTGGAAGGTAATGCATGCCTTCTTCTGTCCATCTGAAACTGGGTATCTATCACTTCTAATCAAAAGAATCATGAATGACATAGTCGTTTACACATACTGTAGCACAAAACTCTCAAACACCATGAGATGTTGGTTTCAGCATACTGCATTTTATATTCGGTGTGATCAAAACATCAGGTGAACATTTACATTAAAATATTTTATTACAGTAAAAGACACTGTCATTAATCTCCCTCAAATCCTCCCCCTCATTTCAAACACACTTATCCTATCATTCTTGCCACTTTCTGAAGCAGTTCTGGAAATCCTTTCATGAGTGTTGTTAAGAGGTGTGATAAAAAAATACGATGACTGCCACTGCTGAGTGCCACCCAAACGGAAGGCAGGTTGTGACAATGTGGTGTGTCTTCATCTCCCTTCTTCACCAGATCTGACACCATGTGACTTCTGACTCTCTCCCAAACTCAAAATGAGCATGACAAGTAAACAATTTGAATGTATTTGGGACACTGAGGCAGCCATAGCAGCACAACTAAAGACACTTGTCATGAAAGGACTTTCAGAACCGTTTTTAAAAGTGGCACGCATGAGGAGCCGAGAGCGTTCAAAGTGATGAGAATTAATAGCCATGTGTCTTTTACCGTAATACATTTGCTGGGAAAAACTTAAACACTTACCATATTTTTAATCACCCCACATAGATAAGGAAATCAAGGCACAGAGATCAAACACATTGGCAAAGGCCATGCAGCCTCTGAGAGAAGAGGTCACTGTGATGGCTTGAATGCTGCTGTCCTTCCACTGTGTTGCTCTGCCTGGCCCAAGGAACCTGGTTCTGGATCGAAGCTTGCATAATATTTTGCCCCCATGACTGCGAGCTCCTATCAGGAAGGAAGGTCTCCAGCTAAGAACGCTATCACTCTGGCTTACAGAACCTCAGAGGTCAGCTGGAGTTCTCTGGGAAGAACAGGGAACTTGGAACTCAAAGGCTTTCAGCCCCAGTTCTGCTTTTTACTAGATGGGAGAGTCATTAAATGTCTCCGGTTTTGAATTTCCTTATCTGTGCAAAGGCAATAATACTCAGGATGATACTCAAATTACAGGCTTGTTATGACAATGAAAAGAGATAAAGTGCAAGAAGCTGTTTTAGAAATATATAGCCCTGTGTGAATTGTTCACCCCTTAAATCCCAACCCAGGTAGGGCTTCAATAGCCCCCAAAACACAGAACTAATACTCTTATAGGGAGTTTCTTTCTAGCCTTGATAATTTTGATTATTGCAGAAAAAACATTTTTTTTCACATTCCAAGTTGAAATATTCCCTTCTTGGACTTGCATTCATTGATTTGATCCACTCCTCCAACTTATTCCCTCCCTCCCTCCCTTCCTTCCCTTTCTTCCTCTTTCTCTTTCTTTACTTGCATTCTTCCATCCTCTGTGGTAAATACTGAAGGTAATTTGAGAACCAAGAAGGCACCATCCCAAGTCCACAGGAGCTTCTTCCGACTGACCCAGTCCATTTACTCCATAGCACTCAAATGATTTTCTTAAAACATAAGTCTAACTCAGGAGCCTCCTTTGTATCAAGGCCAAATGGCCACCCATTTCCTTCAAGCTCCAGTCAGCTACAGTCCCGTATCTGTCCGGTCTGGGCCCTCCTGCCTCTCCAGGCCCACTGCCCGCCCAGCGAGTCACAGCTGCAGCTGCAGGAGTGGGCTCCTGTCTCCCGTCCATCCCTGGCCTTGCACAGGTCCTCTTCAGGCCCGGATACCTTCCCATCTGCTCTAACCCCTGCTCCTCCGTTAGATGCCAGAGGACACAGTACCTCTTCCAGAAAGCTCTCCTCCCTCCTCAGTGTGAAGCCATCCGGCTGTGTTTCCAGAGTTCCCGGACTTACAACCCGGTGTATTTCACACTGCTGTTGGTGGCTTGTTTCTCTCTCTCTGTGCACACTCCTGACTGATCCTCTAACACCCCACAAAGTCTCAATACCAGGGACAGTGGAGGGCAGTGAGCTGGGGTGAGGGAGAGGAGTTACAAGTAGGAGGTACAAGTGATGTTCTATTGCTCAGCGGCGTGACTGCAGTTACCGTCACGCACTGGGTGTTTCTAACCGGCCTGAAGAGTGGCTTCTGGAAGCTCTCACGAGATGGTAAATGCATGGGGTGATGGACATGCTGGTATCCGATGTGATCATTACGCATGTGTGCACGTATTGACAATCACCCTGCGCTCCATAAATATGTGCAACTATTCCGTCTCAGTTAAAGACAGAAAACCAAAAAGGGAAGAGAAGTTTTGAGTGAATGAGTGAATGAATGAATGTCACCTCTCCTTTCCTGCCTGCCTCCTATCTCTTGCCTCTAGCCCTCAGGATCCTGAGAGTGGCACAGGGCTAGTAGCTCCCCACCATGCTGGGGGACATGGGCTCTGGGGGAGACCCCTGTTGGCCAGAGCTCTAGCTTCCCGCAGTGCCTCAATTGGCATCACAGGAAATCATCATCAGAGAAGGTAGGGATTGCCTACCTTCCAAGGGGGGATCCTCAGGCTGTGGGTAAACGTGTGCGTGTGATGTGTGTGTGTGTGTGTGTGTGTGTGTGTGTGTGTGTGTGTGTACGGGGATTCCTCACTGCAGCACTTTGCAGCCATCCCCAACTCTACTCAACAGTGCTCCACCAGGGACAAGCTAGAAGGCAGCCTGTAGGAGGCAGTGTGGTGCAGTGGTTCTGTCCTGTAGCTGTGGCATCTGACTTCCCAGGTTGGAGCCCTGACTTCACTGTTTCCAAGTTGGTCTCCCTAGGGCAGGTCATTGAATGTATTCATGTCTCAGCTTCCCCTTCTATAACATGGTCCTGAAAATAAAAGTACTAGCTTGTGGGGTCAGGGTGGGCATTCAGTGACAGGAAGTCAGGGAACTGTTCACTTCAGGGACATTGTTCACTACCATTGTGTGATAAGCCCTTGGCACATCTCACTGATTTGCATGAGTTTGTACTTTAAATTTGAATTTGAACTCCTCTGGTCCCAGCTCTTGCTGCCAGTCCTCCGGGGTGCAGGGAAGGTCCTTGCCCCTCTCTGGGCTTCCCAGTCCTCAGGTTCTCCTGCCTCCAAGTCCCCAGGTGGGCAGCCTCTGCTGGCAGCTGTGGAACAGTTGTTGGACCACCTTGTCCTGTGCTAGCCCCCTAAGCAGGTGTGTGGGGGTGGGGGGTGGGCACCAGGCTGATGTAGCTGCAGAAACCTGCGAGGGCATGGGTGACTCTGGGAGAGACAGGTAGAGTGACCAACCTTGCTGGTTTGTCCAGGACTTTCCTGGATTTTGCACTGAAGCTTCCACATCCCGGGATCCTCTCTGCCCTGGCTCTAGCACATGTCCCCTGGGCATGATCCAGATGCTTCTGGGAAACTAAAAAGGGAACAGGCAGATACAGGCACTAGCAACTGGGGAGGGGTTTTGGGGTACAGCTGATACTGTTGGGTGGGCTCTTGAGAGGACAGTCTTAGTAGATAGCCAGATCCCCCCAAAGCTCAGCTGCCCTACCCAGTGACAGTGGGTGGGGGGCCCTCCTGGCTTCAGGGCTCTACTTGGCCAGGACCACCCTGCCTCTCATGGGACGTTGACCCTTCCCCGCTCAGGGCTCTAGTAGCCCTGGGGCAATTCCTCCACCAGGTGACTGGGGCCCAGGGGCAGGTTCCTGTCTTGTTGTGTGGACCATAGAAATAGCAAGACGTGGCAGCTCTGGGGTTACCTAAGTCTTATGTTTAAAGTCCTCGGCACACTGCTCAGAACACAGGAGGTGGCCAATAAATAGCAGATGATGAGGACAAATAACGGTGCTGCAAAAAATAACAAGCGATGACGATGATAATTATTAGTTCTTCCTTACTTCACCCATTTCTCTTCCCTACCTAGGAACCAAACCATCTTTTAATCCATCCTTGGTTGCTATGTAGCTGTCCACATGTTTGATGAATGAATATTGAATCCCATACAAATTTCAAACCTTTGATCCTCCAGTCTAGGGGAGACCATAAAGAATCTCAGTTAAGACTGCAAGAATAACCAGTTGTTGGGTACCCAAGACATGCCCAGCCATGTCCTATGCACGCTACAGTCATGCTAACTCCTTACTCTCAGAAAACAGTGGTTATTTGATGTAGCAACTACATCTACCAAGTCCTCACCACGTCCCAGGCACTGCAGCAAATCCCCTGCCTGCATTGCAGCTGTCAGGAGGGTGTCCCTGTCCTTCAGAGGCCACTCGGCAGTGTGACCCCTGGATACATTTTGGCCATCATAACTGGGACAGATAGAGGGTAGGACCTGGGAATGGTATGCAGTATCCACAGGCCAGCCCCTGCCGTGGCAAATGCTCTGGGCTCACATATCAGTGGAACTGGGGGACATAGGTATCACAGAGTGGGGAACTGAGGCTGAGAGAGAGGCCCAGGAAAATGGCCAGAGGAGGAGGATGTGAACCTGGTTAGTCAGATGCCAAGCTCTGGGGAGCAGACTGGGAGGTACTGTCCGCCCCTGCTGCCTGGAGGGGTGGAGCTTCCTGATTAGCTGCACACAGCCCTGTTGGAGGGTCACTGGAGGGTGTGGTGCAGGCACAGTGGCTTGTCCAGAGCCCAGAGCTAGCCCGTGGGGACTCTTCTGGCCAGCCAGAGCGACTGCCAGATGGGAGACTGAACAGACTTTAATATCTGGCCATCTGCAGCCAGCAGGCCCTCCTGGCAGATGAGAGGGCTCTGCTGGTGGCCCTGTGTGCTGGGGTTGTCACTGGTCCAGGAGGACAAGGCCGGTGAGGAAAGAGCATCTTGCATACCAGGGACACATGTACACGGGCCCACACATGGCCTCCCTCCTGGGCCAGGAGCTCCACGGACCCTTGTCACTAGCAGTGGCCATGACCACAAGATAGTTCCTCTCTCTGTCACAAGTCTGCTAGGAGGGGGCTTCCTTCATCCTTTATGCCAAGAAGAAAGGACAACACCAAGATTGCTTTGAGCAGAGACATGATACATCCTAAAGAGACATGCAGAGGGGCAAAAGGAAGGTCACCTTCACTTGTCCCCATCCTACCCCAGGCCTTTAGACAGCCAGTCCTGTTCCCTCTTCTATGTGTGAGCTACCAGCAAATGCTGTTTCCCCTGGATTTGCTTCTAGAGATACACGCCTGCCTTCACTCCTTTGTGAGTTACAGAATCATCTTACAGAAGCCCAGATCTTGCTAGCAACAGGAACTCATGTTAATTGAGGTTTTACGTCAAGCATCAGGTGCTATGACCTGAGTGTCGCCTTTGAGTCCTTACACAACTCTGTGAGACGCTGACGTGGACACCATTTCCTGAAACTCAGAGAAGCTAAGTCTTTCTCCCAAGATCACACGGCAAATGCATTCTCTCAGGATTTTCCGGCAAAAGGAGAATTGCAGCAGGTCACACAGAGGGGTCCCAAGATGGGCACAAGGGCAGATACCCAAGGTTTGTCCTCCCACCCCTGCTGCCCAGGGAGGGGCTCCTTGGGCCAAAGCTTTCTTTAGAAATAAGATCTGAGAATGTCTGAAACCCTGAACATGGCACCTCCACAAACTTTCCCCTGTTTAGAGATTGCTTCCCTCCTTGGGTCTCTGACACATCAAATAAAATGACGTAGGACCAAATATGTGCTGGGCACAAGCAGCCTAGGCACAGAGGGGACAGATCTCATGACATGTCCCACACACCAAGAAGGCCCTAGTATGTGCCAGGTGCTGTGTAGACAGCATCTTCTCATCCTCGTGGTGGTCCTGGAGGTTGGGTCATCATCGTTTCTATGGAGCTTAGAGAGGCTTTGCGACTGGCTGAGGATCTCCAGTCAGATCATAGTGGAGGTTGGACAGGGAGCTAGGCCTGGAGGGGACACAGGTCCTTATCCATTCTGGGCTTGATTTCTAGAAAGCTACCCACTCTGAGCTTGTCAGGGTCAGGATGGGGATAGGCCTGTGCCTTTGCCTCCCAGTAATACTCCTGGGCTTTGCTACTTTTAAGCATTTGAGGCAATTTCCTCCCAGTGGACTCAGCTCTGGTTGCAAGATCCTAACCTGCCTGGACAGTGCTGGCTAAAATGACCAAGTTCCTTTGCGTTTCCAATGAGACCAGGCCACCCAGGCTAAGGAAGTTTGCTTCTCTGACCCAGAACACACGGCCTGTCTTGGGCAAGGAAATTGCATTACTGAATTATGGTTTGTGTGCAAGGTTCCCTCAACCAGCCAGGATGCTGACTTCCTGGCCCCATTAATCAGACATTCAGCTGTCCAAGCCCAGCACAGCCTCGACCGTCTGTGGCTGCATCTCAAAGACAGCAGCCTGACCTTCATGGAGGGAGACACCCAGGATGATATGGTTCGAATGCCAGCAACAGCTCCTGATTTCTAGGCAAGCTGCCTGAGCTTCAAATCTTCCACTTACAAAAGGAATAAGCAAGCAGGGCGTGGTGGCAGCACACACCTATAATCCTGGCATTCTGGGAGGCTGAGATAGGGAGATTGAAAGTTTAAGCCCAGCCTGGGAGATTTAGTGATTTAATAAGACCCTGTAAAATGAAAAGAGTTGGGGATGTAGCTCAGTGCAAAGCCCCGGGTTCAATCTCTAGTGACACACACACACACACACACAGTAGTAATATTCTGATAGACTCTTGGGGACCTATTTGTCTCCTGTATTCCTTATTTGTTTTAAGGAGTGAATTCACCTTTCCCTGTTGGGTAATCACATGTTCTTCTCTTCCCAACCAAGGGGTGATTAATACTTAACCTGGCAGGACCTGGTGAGGTTGATAGAATGAAGCTTAGGAAGCCTTTAACCAGGTAAAGGTGCTAATCATCGCTTTGGGCAGGTGGATGGAGAAGTGACACCTGATTCCTGCCTTGAGGTATTCACACCCACACCCCTGTGACTCCTTTACCTGACTTGTTTCTAATGATGAGGATACAGCCCAAGGGAGAAACACCATGTCCAACATCAGGGGACAAAGTGACCATCGCTCTTGTCTTCTCGTGTTCTTTTGCCCTTGTTGTTTGGAAGCCCTCGCTCTGGGGGAAGCATGGGCCAGGCGGTGAGCTGCCTTCTGGAGAGGGCCACGCAGCCAGCAGCTGGTGTCTCCGGCCTCCAGCCAGTGAGGATCTGAGCTGCCAAGAGACCCTCAAGTGGGCTTGGAGCAGAGTGCGGTGCCTGCTCCCTTTCCTTGGCTGGGGAGGGCGACACTCTGTGAGCTTTGGGCTCCTCTGAATATTTGCTGTTTCTCTGTGAACTGCTGTTCCAGAAACCACCTGCTGCAGGCCAGTTACTGTTAATAAGCCCCTTGCCTATTTGGGGAAAAAAATCTCCATGTTGCATATGTGCAAAGCAAAGCTTGGACAGGTGGAATTTGTGCCCATACGGGACCTGTATGAGGCCAAACCAGGCCCCAAATAGAGGTCGGCCTGGCCTCTAACCACCTGCCTCCCATCAGGTGTTGAGCTCTTTGCTCAGCCAGGAGCTCCTTTGGCCTGCAGCAGGATTGCACGAGGGGTCAGTGCTGCCTCACCCCAAGGATCACCCACAGCTGAGGCTGTTTTTGAGAGGTTGGAGATCCGTAGGCATGTCTGTCTTTTTTTTTTTTTTTTTTTTTTTGGTACTGGTGATTGAACTCACTACCTCACGCTTGCCAGGCAGGTGCTTATGCTGCTGAGCTAAATCGCCAGCCTTGGGCATCTTTCTTGCAGAAGGAGGAGGCCTCGGCCCTCAGCAACAGGCCTGCATGGGGTCAGGGATTGGACATCGGGGCCTGCCTGATCTTTGGCTGTCCAGGTTTGTCTCTTCAAACCCTTTGAATTTGAGCTCAGAGGCCTAATCACAGGCTTCCAGTGTGGGTCCCTGGAGGCCCCTGATGGCATGTGACTCCACCTGTGTGGCTGGAGATGTGAGGCCCCCTCCCCCAATGTCAGCCCCTTCCTGGGGGAATCTCATCTGAGCCAGAGGTTGGCAGCTGTGACTTCATCCCTTGTGTCTGTCCCTGCTTCCCTGTAATTTATGATCACATCCACATTAATTGATGCTCCAGAGGCCATGAACTGGGCTAATTGTTTCCAAATATTGCATTGTGGGTTTCTTGGCTGATTACAGGGCCATTACAATGGGAAGTGGCAAGGTCCTGCTGTTGTGGTCATTGATGATGGTCCTTGGGGGACACCATCTGCCTGGACAAGATGCCAAGACCTCTGCATGCCATTTCCCCGCAGGCTCAGATGCCCTCCAACCCCTGGCCATGGGAGGGGCACGTTTCCCAGAAAGAGCAGAGGAAATTCTCTTCTGGGGTGACTTTCATGTCCCCCGTTATCCTGAAGATATGGTAACATTAATAAAGGTGCTCCACATGGGCTTCCAGAGAAGCAGGTTCTGGCCAGATGACAATAATATAATGATAATTCTATTATAACCATCCTTCCGATGTGTGGGAACAAAGCTAGCAATTTCTCACTGAACTAATGCATCGATCTTATAGGGAAGACACTCTTGCCACTCCCATTTTGTAGATGAGGAAACTGAGTCTTAGATCTGAAGGTTGGAAAACATTTTGCAGAGTTGTAGGTGGAGCAGTAGTTTGTCCCTATCCCAACTGCTGTGTCCCACCTATGGTGGTTACATGGCACTCAGCACAATGTGGCTAAAATCTAAGATGGTGACCCCATGCATATATGGTGACTCAACCTCTTCCTTCCTGCTCAGGAAGCCTTGTCAGCTACTGAAAGTGGCATTTCCTATAAGGACCTCCCAGCATCGGCTGTGATCTGTCTGGTGTCAAGAACATGTGCGTGTGGGTGCTGTGGTGCGTCCTGGTATGTCCTGATACCAGTGATCCATACTAGAGGTAAGAACCTCTGCCCTGAGCCATGGGGCCAGCTGTGACCACACTCTCCTCTGCTACCCAGAGTCTCTTCTGTGATGCATGCACATTTGCAAAGCAGTGAGACCCTGTATCCTGCTCCTGAGCCTGCTCCTGCCACAGTCAGTGGAGAATGCCTCCAGGGCTTACTTGACCATCCAGAATCCCCCCTTCTCCTTTGGGGGAATAAGTCCACCCCTGCTTTCATTGCCTTGAGATTGGTTGAGGAGGAGCAGGAAGCTTCACGCAGGGAAATCAAGGCCACACACCCCAGCTGAATCCTCCCTGCCCCTTCCCATCTTCTCTGGCTCCATCACAGCTATCATGGCCTCAGAGATTAACTGTCCCCAACCTCTTGGTTTCCTGTCTCCCATGCTGGAATGTAAGCTCCAAGGTGATGAGGACTCTGTCTACTTGTTTACTGAGGGCTTCTCAGTTCTTAGAATGGTGCCTGGGATAGAACACATTCTCAGTAAAGTCTTGGGTGCATAAAGTAAGGCA
Organism: Hydrochoerus hydrochaeris; assembly: GCA_004027455.1. Taxonomy (NCBI): domain Eukaryota; kingdom Metazoa; phylum Chordata; class Mammalia; order Rodentia; family Hydrochaeridae; genus Hydrochoerus; species Hydrochoerus hydrochaeris. Next base: position 74,813 of record PVLA01004092.1, on the reverse strand, counting down.
GTTTTGATTGAGATGACAGAAAGCAAGACTACTCTTTCCCTGGAAAGGGATAAAGCAGCAGAATCAACTTCAAGTGAAGATGGCACCGAGAGAAGCTGATATGAGAGGGACTAGGACACCTAATCTCCTGGATCCAGTTCTTCTTGAGACAGCACTAGAACCAATCTATTAGGTGGCTGTGTTCTCCAATCTTCCACTCACTGCTGGGTATTACTTTGGAAACAGAATCCACAGATCTGTCCAGCAGAGGCACAAACAGCATAAAAGCAAATAAATGAAATGAAGCTATAATTATAAGCTATGATGTGGGTTATAAGGAAACACTACAGTGGCTGTTCTATAGCAATGCTTGACTTGAAGGACCCTTACACCTCACATGAGGGTGGGGTAGTCCAGGCAGAGGGAATAGCATGTGTCAAGGCCCTGAGGTAGAAGCATGCTTGGTACATCCTGAGGATACAAAGAATCCTGACATGTTCTGAGTAGGGTCCATATGGCTTGGGAAGAGCCTGGACAGGTGGACCATAGCTGCCACTCAAATGAGAACTTGGAAATTATCTTTTTGCTGAGACAAAATAACCAACATTCCAAATTAAGGAAGGAAAAGTTAATTTAGCTCATGGTTGGTGGAGATTTTAGTCTGTAATTGTCTGGCTCCAAAGCAGGTTGGCATGACAGAGGGACAACAGTTCAAGACTGTGGAAGACAGAAAAAGCAGTAAGAGCAAAATGGGAGGAGAACAAGCTTCTTCTAATCCCTTATATTGTAAGCAGCCTACTCCCCTCCTCCCACAGAGGATATGGAACTCACACCACCTCTGTGCCATCCTCTTGTACAGGGTAAGGATATCTTGAATGCTGAGAAGGAACAGGAGAACAGAAAAGATGGCTTGAAGGCATCACAGAAAGAAGCAAGTCACCACTCTTTGCAGCCTCAAAACTGTAAAAGTTAAAGACTTTACTTTGAGGAGAAAGCTTCAGAGCACCATGTTCCAGAATGGCAGTGGCATAGAAAATTTGTTTCTCAGAATTGGATTCAGAGTGCTCAGCAATCCAGGCACTCAAACCCTACAGCTAAGAGAGAAAGGAAAGCCTGGCTATTGCTCCAGCTTGGAATAATCTGCATGGCACTGGTTTTAGGTGCATGCAGAATGCAAGAGTTCTGAGGTTAAAAATGCTTCCATCCTGATTTCAGAAGGTCTGGGAGGCCAGGCAGTGTGGCCCTGAGAGATCAGTGTGTGAAACTTTGAGTGTGAAGCCAGAAATTCAGTAGAGTCCTTAGAAGTTTAGCAAAGCCAGGAACGTTAGTCATCTAAGCAAATCTGCAAGGAGGGAGCAAAGCCAGCCCAAGAGAGAAGCCATGGGAGCCACAACCACCAGAAGTTCAGTTGGGATGGAGCCACTCAAGCCCTTTGGAGCTCACAATTTGCCACAGGTTACCTCAAATGGTTCACATGGAACTATAGGAATTCATGTTTGCCCTGCTGGATTTGAGACTTGCTTTGGTCCCAATCCTTTGTATCCTCCTGTTTGTAACTTTTAGAATTAAAATATTTCTCTTGTACCATTGAATGTTAGAATTATTTAACTTTGTTTTCATTTGTACAGGAGCTTGTACATAAGAGTTTGTCTCACATCTTGGGGGAGACTTGGGACTTGAACTTTTCAGTAGTGCTGAAACTGTTGGGACTTTGGCAACTGTTGCAGAGGGACTACATGCCTTCTGAATAAAGGGATGTGTATGAGTCTTTGGGAGGGGTCAAGGGTGAAATGTTATGGTTCTAATGTAATATAATGTTGATAGACTTAATACTGATTCTTAAGGATGGTTAAAACTGTATTGTAACATTCAGGTTGCAAAATGATAAGAATAATGCCTTTGTACCTGGAGACCTATTTAAAGAAATTTGTCTGGTTGCCAAGTTGACAAAGAGTGGATTGTTATGGTTGATACATTGTGTCAATTTGAGAAGTTTAGAAGTTTAAGCCACTCAGCAGGGAGCCAAGGTCCTTACTTTGTAAACATCCTCAGCCTGTGGAGGAAAAGGACACAAAGGTGGGGTGTGAGTGCTACACCTGCTAGTGGGGGGCTATTGGTAGCCTGCTTAAAATATAAGGGAGGAGAAGAGGCTCTTGCTGCTTTTTCTGTCTTCCATCACCTTGAATTGCTGACTCTGTGCAGTGGGCCAGCTTGCTTGGATCTATCCAATTAGGCTGAAACCTCCACAAACTGTGAGCTAAATAAACCTTTCCTTCCTTAATCTGGGGTGTTGGGTATTTTGTCTCTGCAGTGAGAGAAAAGTAACCAAGACAGAAATCATGGCATTTATGCTTTTCTGTGTTCAGCAGCAAAGTTATAGAAGGTTGTGGATCAAGATAAGGATGGTCCCCGTCTAGACAGAGTCTGCTGGAGGAGGGGGTGAACAGGGAAGAAGGGAGACTGCCAGGGGTCCCTTCAGGGGTCCAGGTGAGATAAGGCACTGGGCTGGCCTGATGCAGGGAAACTGAACAAGCCTCCCCACAGCACCAGCCCTTTAGGTCACTTCACACCTCCCTGGGGACGTCCGCCCCAGCCCGACCCCAAGCCCACGCAGTCGTCTCGCCTTGGCTGTCTCAGATGATCCCTGTACCTGCTTTCTCTCTGTTTTTTAAACTCTTCATTACTTCCTAATTGTCCTGAGCTCAGTTCTTTCTTGTTCTTGTCAAACAGCAATTTAAAAAAATGAGTCATCATTAACTTCATGCCGTTCTTCATTTATAATTAGGCTACCTCCCCTCTGCTCTCCCTTTCTCTATTTCTCCTCAAAAAAGTAAGGGAAAAATTGTACTTTGGGGCTTCTTTTTGGAAAAAAAAAAAGGTTTTGTCAGCACAAAAGTTATTGCTTTAAGGATCCTTTTAAGGGCTATCTGAGCTGCTTTACGCATCCAGCTTTTGAGGGCTCCTGCAGGCAGCGTTTGTCACAAAACCAACTCTCCAGGCCTGAGGACTCATGTTCCCCAGGCAGTCAGCTCAGCAAAAGTCCAGTTGAGGCTACACAGTCAGAGGCCGCGAACCTACTGCTCATCTCATGAACAAAACTGGCCTGGCCTGGCATGGCCTGGTGTCACCCCTTGGAGATTAATCTTAAGCACTTTCATGCAGCATTTCCAAAGGCCAGCAAGGCAAGGGGGTTGAAGGGGTTCACTTCATTCAGTCAATCAACAAACACTGATGGCATATCTCTTCCATGTGGCCAAATCTCCTTGGGAGAGATAGGAAGGCAAGGACAAGGTCTAGGTCCCATTTGTCCAAGGCTGCTTCTTATAGACTGTGGAATTTGGGGCAAATGACTTAATCCCCCTTAATCTATGTTCCCCGATCTGTATAACAACAGGAAAGCAAACACCTACCCTACAGGGCCATTTCAAGAGTTAAAATTGATGATGCTGAGGCCTTGTCTGGCCAAAGGCAGTGAGATGCAACTGGATCTTGAGGGATGCATGTAGCACAGAGGAAGAAGGACAGAGGACACCAAGTGTAGGCGCACGTGGTCACCTCTCCTGAGCTCTCAGAGTGAGTGAGAAGTAAAATTATCCAGGGCAAGGTCATGACACAAGGAGAACAGACCAAGGTTTTGGTCAAAGTCCTAGGGGAGGGCCATAGGTGGGAGTCAGAATGCGGGTTACCTGTAGGGGGCGCGAGGGAGGGAATAGTGGGCAGGGGGAGCAGGTGCACCCCCACTGGGTGGTGGATGATAGGAGCCTATGAAAGCTCACCCAGCATTGCCTTTGGGGTTAGTGCTCTTGGGGGCTGGGTGGCAGCTCAGTGCTAGGGCACTTGCCTAGCAGGCTTGAGGCCCTGGGTTCCATCCTAGCTCTGCCTAGCAAAAGCCAAAGGACTGTCCACTTGGCAGGATGTAAATTAAACCTCGGTTCAGAAAGAGAGACACCGAAGAGGCGTGTCTGAAGGGGCGAGTGAGGGCAGAAAGGAGGGAGAAATCGCTTGGGTACCTGGGGAAGCCCCTCAAACGTTAGCTCTTCCTTTGTTTCCCTTTCTACAGAAAAGCACCCTGCTATACAATGGCTCTTAGAGCTGATGCCTGGACCAGCCGCATGGACATCTAACAAGAAAGTGCCGGAATGCAGACTCCCAGGCCTTGCCCCAGCCCTGTTGCATCTGTCACTTGGGGACCAGAGTGTGCACTTTGCAAGCTCTCTGGATAACGTGGTGATCTACAGCATCTGGAGGACCCGTGGCCTTGGAGGACCCCCAACCTTGGACAGACCCTTTACCTTTCATCTCACAGTACTGCGCTGCGCTTTCTCCTCCACTTTGGGTCCCCCTCCTCCTTGGATGCCTCTCAGTCTCTGCTTCTTCCTGAGCCATCTCCTCCCTACATTGTCAGTTCCAGCCATCATCGACTGTCATCTCCCCACAGTCTCCCTCAGGGCACTCCTCCATCTCCAGCCACCTGGACATCACCAGCCTCTTGTGTAGCCCACATACCAGGCCCATGCACCCGAGCCAGGTGGAGCTGGCATGTGGCTTCCCCTTCTGGGTGATACTTCTCTTACCATTAAGGGGCAATAATGCCACCCAGCTCACTAGGTTCTTCTGAGAATAAAAGGATGGAGCTAAGATATCGATTCGGGTCCTGGCTGTGATTCACACTGCTGTGTGGCCCTCGCTGGACCATCAGAACCCATTTCCTCACTTGGCGTGGGATGTTAAGTGTAAATTTGCCATGGAGCTGTTGGGTTTGGTCTGGCGACCTGAGGCTCTCCTGGAATCAGAGCCATGACATAGCTGAGGAGGATGGCAGGAGACAGAGTATGGGGAAGTTGATGACATTGGCATTTGAGGGGTCTTCTAGATGATCCAACTGGAGAGTCCACTGAGGCTGTGTTAGCGGAACGAACCCCTGGGGCACAAAAGGTGGACATGAATGGTGAGAGCAGGGGCTGAGCGGGGCAAACTGGCTGCCCCCTGCTGGACCCAGTATCCCTGGGTGGAACACTCAGAGCTGAGCCAGGGAGAGTGGAGTCCCCTTGTTCCTTCACAGTGGCCGTGTCGTGCCTCCCCTGTTGGGGCAATGGGTATACGAGGAGAGCTGTAAAATTTCTCTCCTGGAAGCTTCCTAAGTGCCTATAACTGCTTACAATTTCAGGGGTACATGGGCACTGAGAGCTCAGCCAAGGGCCCCTGGTAGAGAGCCCCAGTCTAGAGGACATGATGTGAGTAGCAGGCCTGTGCATGTCTTTGTGTCCTACAATGTCTGACAACATTCTGGGAGCTGGGCTCACTCTCAAGGTTTATTGCACATATCTGTGAAATGGGTACAGCCTGCCCTGGCAGGGCAAGGTGAGTGAGGTGTCATCCTGAAGGAGGCTGAGCCTAAGGTCCACTCCTCCCATACAAATCCTCCTCTCTCCACTTTTTCCACCATCCGTCTATCCATCCATCCATCCATCCTCTACTGATACTTCCATCTTCTTTCTTTGCTTCCATCTTTCTTTCCATCCATTATTCCTTCCTTTTGTCTGTTCATTTATCAGTCCATTCATCCATTCAACCATTCAGCCATCCATCCATCCATCCATCTTTCCATTTATCATTGATTCATTCATTCATCCATCCATCCATTCCACTTACCCTTCCTCCACTCATCATTTATCATTTTGTACATTCAGAAACTGGTGATGACCCCTTACAATATGCCAGACACTGAGCCAACTCAGAGGGTGCAAAGATGATGCCATCAACACCCTCACCTTCTCTCAGCTCATAGCGCAGGAGGCAGAACCTGCATCTACCTTTGCAACGCTTGGTGACACGTGCCAGGACAGGGAAAGTGGAGTCCTGTGCTGACATCGAGGGAGCTTAGGGAGGGTGTCAGTGCTCTGGAGGGGTTAATGCTTCCTGGAGACACAGAGTGTTTATTAAGCCCAGCAAGGGAGGTGGCACTCCAGGTGGTAGTGGACAGGAGGTGGCACTCCAGGTGGTAGCGGACAGGATTTAAAAGGCACAGACAGAGGAAGGAGAAACTCCAAGCCGGGACCCACATATCCAGCCTGGCCAGCGCACAAGGTGTCTGGTGGAAGTCTCAGAAATTCTGAAGCCAGTGGGAGGCTGTGTTGTGGGGGGATCCTGAGCAGGACCAAGGGGCCCTGGCAGCCGTACATGCACAGAGAAAACCAGAGGAGGCGGGGGCCGCCCTGACCTCTTGGTCATCAGTGTGTGGCCCTTCCAAGGCCACAGAGACTCTACCTCATTCTTCTCTTGTCTCAGAACCCGGAGCTGCCTCAGTTCTGGTAGAAAACCAGGCCCGAGGCCAGGATGAAACATCTATGATACAGTTAGTTATGTGTGCAATTTAGGGCTAATAAGAGGCTCCCGGACTTTATAATAAAATACAAGGCATGTGTAACCAGGTGAGATCTGATCTCTATTTAATTAGATGCCAGCTTCCTGTGGCTTCTGGCAGCAGGAAAAGGACTTCTGGGTTAGATGAGGACTTTTTTCAGTGGGGTTTATCTGTGTCCCTCTCTAAGATACCTTCTGAATTAGCAAAGGAACAGAAAACCCAGGGAAAGCTTTTGTCGTGGGAGCCAGAGAAGACTGACATCCAGGCTACCCACGAGGGGCACGCAGTTTCTGCAGTGTAGTGTGTGGATGAGACTCGACCGAAAGACAGTCCGGTCAGACTTCACGGGGGATGGAAAGGGGAGCTGGGATAGAGGAGGAGGGATGGGGAAAGTAAACATGATTAAGATGCAACATGTACCAAATCTGGCATATAATAATATGCCAGAAACACATACCAAATCAAATGGACACATTCGTGTCAATATCAAAGGTGCTTCTTAAAGGGACTTAGCAAGGGCCTCCGTGTTTTGGTGAATCCAATCCAGAGGCGGCTATGTGGCTGGTAGCCCTGGAAGGAAGCTTGATCACTTTACTCAGGCTGCAGTCACCTCTGACACTGGTCCCCATCCTGTTTTCCTAGGTGACTTGGCTCTCATATGAGAGACATTCAGTGACAAAAATCTCACTTTGCTACTCCATGTTTTTGCTGGACCTGAGAGAATCAACACGATGCACGTAATGTTAAGGACACTGGGTTGGCAGGACCAGCTCAAGATATATTGAAAAGGGAACAGAGCGAGGAGAGGACAATTACAATAATAAAACAGAATCATCTTGAGGTTTCAGTGTGTAAGTGGTTGAGCCGAGTGGTTTCCAGATCAATCTAACAAAAATCAATGTCAGGTAATTTAAGAACTAAGAAACAAAAAATGAAGCAAAACAGACTAAAAAAAAAAAAACCCTAAATAATAACAACCCCCCAGGCAGTATTTATAAAGGGAATAAGGAGGGTTTTCTGCAGATTTGGAATCTCAATACAAAAGTCAAAGACACAAAATGGCCAAAGAGGAGTCAACCAGGCATTTCACAAAGGGTGATACCCACACAATCAAGGAACACAAGGAAATACACTGGATGTCATAAGTCACCAGAGAAACACAAATGAAAAGCAGAATGAGCTCTCTCTTCACATTCACAATGGCTAACACCACACAAAATAAGAATTTTTAGTCCCGACAAGATCAAATCTTGATGAGGAGTGAACAGCACTCTCACACAGGGGTGGTGGAAGGGAAAATGGTAGAAGCGCGCGGGGAAACTGTTGGACAGGTTAGTTGCTGTAACATTCACTTTCTGTGTGATTCAACAGTCTCACACCTGTATACCTTCTCAGGGAGACACATCCGGTGAGCATGGCGCACACACATGGAAATCCCAGCTCACTGGGAGGCTGAGGCAAGAGGATTGCAAGTTTGAGGCCAATTTGGACAACTTGGTGAGACAGTGTTTCAAAATCGAAAGAAAGGAAAGGGAAGGAAAGGGAAGGGAAGGGAAGGGAAGGGAAGGGAAGGGAAGGGAAGGGAAGGGAAGGGAAGGGAAGGGAAGGGAAGGGAAGTGATGGGGATATAGTTTAGTACTCTCTGGGATCAATCCCAGTACCTAGAAAAAAGGATTTACCTAACAATAATCCTAGCTTGGATACTCCTCAAATACCAGGGAGATGGATAAACTGTCATATATTTTTGTTTTGTTTTGCTTTAGAGTAAGGTATAAAGTAAAGGCCTTGAACTTGGGATTCTCCTGCCTCTGTCTCCATGTGCTGAAACTATAGGCATACACCCCCGTACCCAGGTTAAACTGTAATGTAATTATTCAGTGGAACAGTCTTCAGGTGGGAAATTTTTTTGCAAAGGAATGAACTCAGGATGTATGCAACATTGATGAACCCTACAAGCACAGTGCTGGGTGCAAGAAGCCATCATGTTGGGTGCAAAAACAAGGGCCCGTGTCCTGTGATTCCACCCAGGAACATTCTGGGGCAATGGGAAAATTTTATATCAGGATATAGTTGATGATTTTATAAATAAGTTGTCAAATTTTTATTAGTTGTACTGTAAAGGTTTCTGCATTTTGCTTTAGCTTTAGGGTAGCTCAGTAAAGTACTTCTGTACACACGTGTGCACACACATACGCACCAGGCACCACAGCAGTGTCTATCAACACACACGATGCTGGGAGACAGACTCTGCTCCAAGAAGTCTCTTCCCTCCTAAGTCCCTGTCACCTGTATGACACTGTTATAGTTTAGATCTAAAGTCCCCCCCGCCTGCCCTCACCAAAGTCACTTGCGTTCAGAGGTGGGGCTTCTGAATGGCAATCGGATGGTGAGGGCTGTTCCCTCATAGACAAATGGGTTCCTAGGGAAGAGGGGTCCCAACTGGAGAAAGAGGCCCCTGGGGGCTGCTTTCCAAGGGTGTGGCGATCTCTGCCCTGGCTCTTTCCCTCTCTCTCATCTTCCTGGCTGCTGTGAGGTAAGCAGCTTTTCCTCCGTCTTCCCCATTCCACCATGATGCTTTTCCTCCACCACCCACTTCCGCCATGATGCTTTTCCTCCACCACCCACTTCCGCCATGATGTTTCTGCCTCACTTCCGGCCTACAGCCATGGAGCCAGCTGACCATGGGCTGAAAGTCTACAATGGTCAGGTATTGTTCCAGCAATGGAAAGATGTCAAATATTGGCACCTTTCATGGGCCAGAAATACATTCTTCAAGCCTTAGAACTTTTGCCACTTGTGTATCTTCAAACAAAACAAAATAGGATGCAGCTCAACTCAGTATGAAGCATGATTACATGAGAAATCAAAATAAATAATCCAGGAATGGGAAGAACATGTTTCAAATAACTGATATTGAGCAAACAAACTAGGAAAACAGAGATAATTGTATTTTTTTGATTCATGGTTATTGACAATGCAAATGTAAACATAATTAAAGTAAGATTTATTACATAAAATTATTGTTAGTACTAACAACTTAGCTCTAAGCCGCCAGAACACAGAGAAAGAAACTGGAAAACTGAGGAAAGGAGAGAAGAAATAAAAATTTAAGAAAACAGCTAAGGAAAAAAGGAGGGTCATGTTCATCATAGAGAATAAACCATCTAAAATTCTAACCATGGAGAACTGGTTGACAGAACATTATGCAGTCTCTAAAATTTAGTTCTCCTTCTTGTCTGGACCCTACTTCTGAGGGGTAGAGGTAACCTTGAGTGAATTTCCTCACCTCTCTGAGCCTCCGAGTTCTCATCTGTAAAATAGGGATATTCATTTTAATAAAGCAGGGTCATTCATTCATTCATCCTATACAGGTTAACTGAGCACTGACCAAGAGCCAGATACTGTGTCAAGTGTTGGGGACACAGAATGCACACTCTAGGGCTCTGCATTCATGAGGCTGACATTCTACTATGTCAGAGATAATCATGCTGGGGAGAAAACTGAAGAGACTGGAGAGACAAAGGGGAACAGGGAATGCTGGGGGTGGGGGCTGTAAAGGTCTCTTTGATGAGGAGTCATTGATTGCATCAGAGACCTAATATGGATGAAAGAATCAGACTTGCTCCTCCAGGCAGAGGAGGATAACATTTCCCCAAAGTCCCCTGCAGGCCCGTCCCTTTTTCAAGCCAGGGAGAGGATGGACTTCTCAGCCACATTGACCTGGCTTGAGTCCTGAGCCCACTGCCCTTGGCTGTGGGGCGTGAGCAAATCCTTTGCCCTTCTGGGCCTCAGCCTCCCAATCTGTGAAATGGGGATGATAAGAATGGTACCTGGCTGGGTGGGTTGTTGAAGGATTCAATGAGATCATTCTACACCACGCTGTACCTCTTGTGGACCAGACCACTGTGGGTGATGGCTGCATCACTGAACAGGACAGGAGTGGCCCCTGGTCCTGCACACACAGAGTCAACTTTCCATAGTGAGGTTCTCTTAGTCAGAACAACCAAATGATGGTCATTCCTTCTCATTTCCCCTAGACACCCCAGACCAGGGGCTGGAGTAATCACATTCTTTTTTAACCACTCTGACCTCAGTTTCTCCAGGCTGGTGAGACGCTCACTGGTTGATGTCAGGGGAGCCCTGCAGGAGGGATGCCAGGGACTCAGCAGGCCTGAGACTCCCCCAGACCACATCCCACATGAAGCGCACACAGCTCTTTCCTGCTGCCTTGGAGCCTGTGGCCTGTGAGAAGACGCTGAGCTTGAAGGCTGCATTTATTGAATACAAGTGACCCTGGACTGGGGCAAGGAGTTCACCCAAGGGTTCCTGGCTCAGGGCAAGGGAGTGCAAAGTTTGCTCTAAGAACAAATAGAAAATTCATAAGAGGGGCTCTTGGCTGATGCTTCGTTTTTGAACTTGAGTGAAAAGGATTCTGAGAGTTTCCAGCAAAACCACTTGAGTTTTTCCTGAGAAAACAGACAGAAGGATTGATGGAGGATCCACCTGAGAGGATCAGGCCTCAGCCTCTGATGAATCGTAGAGGCCAAGCCCTGGGGCACGCGGGGGAGGGTCATCGGCTCAGCTGGAGCACCAGGGCCTCTTTCCTTTCTGAGGACTGTTCATAAAATAAGAGCCTGACCCGCTTCTACTCTCCTGTTTGAGCTTTTTGACCACTTGTGCAGCAGGCAAGGTGGGCATAATTTACCTATAATATAAATGAAGAAACTAAAGCCCAGAGAGGTTAAATAAGTGCCTAACGCCACACAGCTGAGCACTTTACAACATAATCAGTGGGAAACCTGTTCATAAAGGTCAAACCAGTCTTCATCACTTTAAGCCATATTTATACCAGGAAAGGAAGGACAGAGTTCACTTGACTTGGGGGAAAGTGGGGAGAACAGGGGCCCGCTTTCTGTACAGGAAGAGCCCACTAAGGTCACCTGCCTGCTTGCATCTGGTTTCCTAGCACCAGATTTGGTGTGGTACCAGTAACCATAAAGCCTTAAATGCATATGTGACCTCAGCCTGGAAGGAAAATGACACATGGCAGATGGCAAAAATGATGCAGATACTTTCTGTCCCTGCCCACTAAGAGGTGAAGTCAGTTTTCCATTCCTTGAATCTGGGTTGGTTTTGTCATTTGCTTTGACCAGTAGAACACATCCAAAGTGACATTCCCTAGCTCCCAGGGTGATCTCAGGAGTCCTTATAGCTGCTCTCTTATTCCTAAAGTCTTGCTACTGCCACATGTAAATAGTCAGCGTGGTCTGCAGGAAGAGGAGGTAAAGCAAGGTGAACCATCCTGGCTAGGAACCTGCCAGAACAGCAGATTTTAGCTAACCTGTTAGCCAACCATGTATATATGTTTAAGGCTACCTGAGGCTAGATGTAGCAGCCGTCTGATGGTACTTGCAAAAGTATCCAAACTTCCAACTTGCTGAATTATGAATTTCCTTGGCTTAAAATAACAAGCATTTATTTTGGGGGATGGATATTACACAGCAAAGGCTGACTGATGCATCATGAGGAGACACAGTCTCAAGGTACCATCACTGACCTGACATTTGTCAGATTCACATCATCCATACAGACAGGACTTTCCTCCCTCATGAAGCCACAGCCTTGCTAATGCTATCTCCTTGTCAGTCCTCTGGGGGACCCACCCAATGTGCTCCCAAAGTTGGGACTACAAATGGCTTTTGCACAATGAACAGTTTAGTGCATGCCTGATCTCTATGCCCTAGATGCCAGAAGAGCCCTCTACCCTCACTGGGATAATGAAAAATGTGCCCAGACATTGCCAAATGTCCTTTGGGAGACAAAATTGTCTCTGATTGAAAACCACAGATACAGTCACTCTGATGCTCAAGAAATGGGGCAGAATTTCCTCCATAGCTGAGGATGGCAGAAGGTGGGGAGAGATAGCTAAAAATAACATTGCCCAATCAAGGATCATAAATCACTAGGAAGGGAGTGCTCTGGACCAGAGGGTGCCATCTGCTCGAGTTGGTGGTGGAGGTGACAGTGAACTGGCCTGGAGGGTCTGGAGGACCAGGAGGAAAAATGGGGGAGTAAGGAGAAAGTAGAACCAGGCCAAGAAGGAGGGGACAGAAGGTTGAGACTGGAGAGATACTATCTGGGTGGCTCCCTAGAAGGGGACTCTGAGATACAAGAGCATGTCTCTGTGACCTGTTGGGCAATATCCTCAGAAAGCATGGAAGACAATGGAAACATAGGGACCAGGAGGGAAAACGGACCTTGTAAGGGCACGAGGGCTGGGTTACACTGGAGACCCACTGCCCTGTCCACAGGGATGCCCAGTGCTGCTGCTCAGCTTCGAGTCAGAATCTCCAGGAGCGGGTATTGGGAGATGTGGCAGATCTGGGGCTGCCAGACTGTCTGATTTTACAGGAGAAGCTAGGAGCCTGGACTGTTTTTTTTAAAATGTGGGACTTTTTGACTTATGAATCTTGGCAGCTAATCTCAAAAACCATTGTCTGAGGCTGAGACAGGAGGATTGCAAGTTTGAGCTCAGCCTGAGCTCAGACTGGGTGGTAAAAAATCTTTTTAGGACAAAAGATAGAACTCAGTGCAAAGACCCTGGATTTAATCACCGCTACTACCAGAAGGAAAAAAAAAAAGAATTAAAAAAAAAAAGAAAAAGGGAGGGAGAAAAGAAAGAAAGAAGCAAGTCCAATTAGTCAAAGCACCACCATCTACAGGAAATGAGCCTGTCTTGGGCTCCTGGCTTACGGGGCTGCGAGGGTGCTGACAGGTGGGAGGCCGTGGAAATGGCGAGGTCACCCCCATAAGCCTTACTTTTTAGGACCCAACTTTAAGGGAGTCAGCACCCCTTTTCCTCTTCTCTCGTCACCCTGCAACACTCTTTCATCAAAATGTTGCACCTGATGAATTTCTCACTTTGCCCGAAACACACCGTTACCATCCACACCCCTGTGCCTTTGCAGGGCTGTTCATTCTGTTTCTCTCCGGCTCAGCTTCTGTTCATTCCCAAGCAGGAAAACCTAACTGCTAATTTCTCCGATTTATACCAGGCCAAGATCAGCCCAGCACTCACCAACCCTATTTCACAACACAACTTTCACGGTCGTACTCTGCAGTTTCCCTTATGCCCTTTAGTTTCTGTACACTTAGCTCCACGAGGACAGGAACCCATGTAGCACCTGCTTCAGAGGTGCCGGCCATGCACCAGAAGTCATTGATTGATCGATCGATTGACTAAATAAATGAACTGTGTTTCCCTTCCAATCAGCAGCTTCCTATGGCTGGCAAGCAAGGGGAGAGTCTCCTTTCTTCCTTACCTGGCTGGCATCATGTTGGGGCATCAAAGCCTAAGGCAAGCCAGGGTCTTGTGATAGGAGCTGGCGCTAAAAATCAAGCCAGCGCATTGCCCCATTGAGGACTGAAGTCCCCAATGCTCAGAATGGCAAAGGTAAAGGTGGAGGATACAGAGACCGAGATGGCCACGACATGTGGGTCCTCACCTAGGTACCCGACACTGTCTCCCGGTGTGGCCGTTCCCATGGCCACCAATCCCCCACAGCAAGCAGGCACTGAGTCTCTTGTGACTTCTGCTCCAGTCCTGGTGACACCACGTGTGGTGCCCTATAAATTAACATTTGAAATGAATCCAGTCCGGTTTTCATGACTAGCGTCCTTAGGGGTAGGGCTGCTCTGCAGTCTTGTAGGTGCGTTGTAAGTGTTAAAAATAGGGCAGTGAATTCTGAAGCCCTGCTTTAAAAATCCTTCATGGGTTTGTATCCTGGGGCCCTAGGAAACTGGGCATTCTGGGCTCTCTAAGTCCGTGAGGTTCTGTTCTTTGTTCCAGCTGCTGCCAACACTAGGAGCACCTTTGTAGTTTCTCTGCCCATTCAGACCTGCTCGGCCACCAGGCTTTCCCAGGGGCCACCCTGGTCCTTCAGTGCCCACAGTGGGCGACCCCATTGCTGAGATTTCCAGGGTGGGCGGTACTGGGGCTGGCCTCATGGAGGAATGGGGAGGGACAGGGTCTGGGCAGAACGGCCGTGCTGCGGCCTGCTTGAGCTTCCTACCTGGCTCATGCTGCTTCTCCTCCTCCTTCTGCTCGTCCTGCTTCTCCTCCTCCTCCTCCACCAGTGCCAGGCAATGCCGACGGCACCTCTGTCCTTCCTCTCCCCGAGCCTCGGCCTCCTCAGCCTCCTGGTAGCCTGGCACCAAGTAGGTCTGACTTCTGGCCTAGAGTCCTTCTTCCAGGGCTCTAGGCCATGAGAATCAGCCCAGGTGTGTCCCTGGGGCCCTGTCACCCTGGCCCAGCTGTCCTTGTGATCCTGAGTTGCACACGAGGTCTCAGAGCTACAGAGAGGGGAGGGAGGAGGTGCGGGTGGAACTTGGTTCAGGCACCTCTGTGCTCCCTTTCCAGTCATAGGTTCTGAATGGGCATCCCCCAGAAGGTTCTAGAAACCTGTATATTCTACAAGTGTGTCTGTGATTCTCATAAGAGGCTAGTTGGGCTACAGCGATGGACAGTTTTGGAAGGGGCCTCTTGGGAGCAGAACCCTAGGGGTTGGTCCTAGAAGTCAGCAGGACACACTGAGAAGTAGAAGATGTGTATGGGGGTGCAGTGCCAGCTGATGGACAGGCAGACAGATGGACAGGCAGACAGATGGACGGGAAGACAAATGGACGGACTGCTTCCTATTTGTTTCTCCCATAGTCTCAGCCTGACCCCTGATGATATATTTGTCTGTTTACTTGTCTCTTGTTCTGTTCCCCCACCAGAATGTCCACCTCAGGAGGCAGGGACAGTGTCTGCCTTGGTCACTGCTATGCCCAGGCTCACCACAGTGCCAGGCATCCAGCAGGGACTCAGTACCTGTTTAGGAATCAACAAATCGAGTGGATGCAGGATTCAGCACAGCCAGGTGCTGAATGACAGATAAAAACAGGTTCTCTGGGAACACTCCAGCACAGGCCCTGCCCTGTGTCTCCATCCAAAGGAGCCCGAGCCATGAAGCCACCTCTGCACCTTCTGGCCACGGACCCAGGCCCTTCTTCCTCCCAGCAGATGCTGCCTCCCGCCCACTCCCAGCAAAGATAAGACAAAGAGAAAAAAGCCCCTCCTGGTGCTGGGCCTCACAGTTCCGGAGGCCAGGCCACGGTCATCCTCAGCAGAAACTGGAGCTCAGACCTAAAGCCAGAGCATGCTTTTAAAGCCAAGAACACTGGCCTCATCTCAAAGGGGAAGTTCTGGAAGGTTTAAAACGTGTTAACAGGTAAGAAAATAAAAGCATTCTGGCAGGTTTGTACCCAGCCTTTTTTTCCTAGGTACATCATTCATTCATCATTAAAAATCTGTTCATGAAAGCGTAATGTGCCCTCTAAAAGCATGGCCAGCAGTTACTGAGCTGCTAATCTATGCCGGTAGGTATCTCCGTGTGTTTGCTACACATTATCTCATGTTAGTCTCACAACCTCTCTGTCATACAAGTATGATTTGCTTCATATTACAGATGAGGAAACTGAGGCTGGAGAAAGTGAAGTCACTGGCTTACAGCCAGGATTAGAACTTGCGAGTCTGAATCAGACTCTTAACTATTGTGCTAGAAAAAAGCCAGCATCTCCTACCTAAAGAGCTAGCATCTCCTATAATGTCCAGCCCTGAACCTTGGTCCCCTGTATCTAGCAATGGGGTGTCATGGGACAGGTAGAGGGGGTACCTGGCCCTGAATGTTACTCATTATAGCTCAGGCTGTTGCTAGAAAAAAATTCCAACAGTAATAAGACTGACTAAAGTTTGTCTGGCTTTGCATATCGCTAGGCACTAGCTGTTCCAAATAATGTCAGAAGTCAGAAATTCCCCTCTGAAACCAGGTGTGGTGGCACATGCCTTATAATCCCAGAATTCGGGAGGCTGAGGCAGGAAGATGGTTGGGACTTCAAGAACTGCAAAGTGAGTTCAAGGCCAGCCTGAACTTCACAGCAAAACCCTGTCTCAAAAAGACCAAAATAACAACAAAAAAAATCTTCTCTGAGAAATTCTTTTGTTTGTCCAAATTCTCACCTATGGATGCATTACCAATAAGTTTTACTAATAAGATTCTAGTGGTAACCCCTGGGTTATCCAGCAGCTGTGGTCGCATTCAGGCTTTTGTTTCAAAAGTCCAGAGGCTCGAAACAGTTTGGAATTGTTCAAAATCACTGAAGGCTGGGTGTGTGTCTTCAGCCTCTGGAATACTATATCTCCTTATGTTTAAACCGTCAATGCAAAATAAATAGTGATTCCACGGTGCTAGAGTTATTTCCATCGTTCCTACCCACACTTAAGGTGGTGTTTAAAATTTATTTGTATTTAAAATTTAAAAGGATGCAGTGGAGTGTGACTCACAGGGTCTCATATTTTTTGTTGTCATTATTCACGACCAATTTTTGGTTCCTACGTGATCTGTTTGACTGAATCTGAGTGTATCTTTTAACATCAAAATTAACTTTTAAAATTGATTTAAAACTGAAACAATGGTGAAAAGAATACTTAGTATAACAGCATTTTTTTTCCTGAAAATAATTTTGCCATGCGGGGGTGGGGGTGGTGTTAAGTAGTGATCTTTCCCAAGTGACAAACATCCGCCTACAGCCCTGCTCCAAGAAGTTGATACCCTGAGTTTCCCAAGTGTCTTTCCAAATTTTCTGTCAACTGATATCTATGAATGTATGTCAATAAAATATGTATAGACTTACTGTGCCTGTGTGCAAATGTGCATCGCCATTTACCATGTTCTATAGATTTTTACTGAGCACTTTGAAAGTTTTTTATTAGCACATGTTTACAGTATGCAGAATGATTCCATACACTGCAAGAAGTACACATGGACAACACACCTTAATTCCTTTTTTCATCTCTTTTCCTTTCCCTTTCCTCCAACTCTTGATCCTCTTCCCATTTGAGAAAGATCTAGCTCCCTTATCTATCCATTATCTATCTTTTATTTGGCTCTTTATAATTTGGATGCTTCCACAGAGAGCCTCTAAATTGTTATATCCACAATAGAGATCACATATTATTTTATCCCTGCAGTGCTGAGGCTTGAACTGGGGGCCTCACACATGCTAGGCAAACACTCTATCACTGAGCTACACCCACAACTCTGTCAATTTTTTATTTTGAGACAGGAACTCACTAAGTTGCCCAGGCTGGCCTTGAACTTGCAATTCTCCTGCCGTAGCTTCCTGAGTAGCTGGGATTATAGAAGCCACATTTGATTTATTTGTGTCTCTCTGGATCGGCACTTAGGGGCTGGCATTTAAAGGTCAGGGGCAGCACAGTTCTTGGAGTAGAAGGGCCCATCAGGTGTCTTCCTGAAGCTCGTCTGACAGGCTGGAATTATTTTCATCCCTGGCCTTTCCCAGGATGGCCTGGAACCAGGTCAGGCCCTGCATGTCTTGCTCAATTCAGGAGGGGCCTCCTGTGTGAATCTCGTGACCCTGTGGCAGTCACCA
This sequence comes from Hydrochoerus hydrochaeris, assembly GCA_004027455.1. Lineage (NCBI taxonomy): Eukaryota > Metazoa > Chordata > Mammalia > Rodentia > Hydrochaeridae > Hydrochoerus > Hydrochoerus hydrochaeris. Next base: position 56,977 of record PVLA01004092.1, on the reverse strand, counting down.
GCCTTGTAGCATGAGCCCCATGACCTACCTGAGCTATTTAGGTAACTGTCACTGATCCCAGTACACACAGACACAGACACGCACACGCACTCGAACACGCACATGTGCACACATACACACACACTCATCCCTTGGTCCCCCCCTGCCAAGGAGAGATTTCCAGGCCTGATCATATTTCTCTTCTCAGATCCTGCCTGGCAGCTGGGGCTGTGGATCCCACTGCTCCCTCTATCTTCAGTTTTTCCTCTTCCCCAAAAGATCCCACAGCCCCTGCCCAGGCCTGCCTGACTCGCAGACATGGCTGATTCCTCTCTTCCACTTGTGGAAGTATCTGCCCGCCCATCCAGCTTGTGACATCCATGATGGTAGGCACATTGCTTTGTTCCTGACCCTGAACTCAGCTACTGAAAGCCAAGCATTGGTACGACGTGATCACAGCCCCTCAGCATTGGGCTCTTCCTCCACTGGGCACCATTCTTCAGGTGAACCCCATATTGCGTGAACACAAGGCTTCATTCCCACTGAAAGTCAGGTAATGAGTCTCTTTCTACAAGAGAGGGAACCAAGGCTCAGAAAGCATCAGAACTTGCCTGTCAAGTTCTTCCACCCAGGGTCTACACAGCAGCCAAGATGATCTTTCTGAAGCATAAGTCTGAATATATCTCTCCTCTTCCCTGGCTCAGATTCCATCCATGGCTCCCCATTGCCCAAATCCATTAAGATGGTCACAGGGCTTCTTTAACTCAGAACCAACCTGGTATGCAAAACTGGTCTCTCTTCCTTTGCCCAGCTACCTTCAGTTCTGCGGTGAAACCCTCCCCCTGGGGCTTTCTGCCTGGACCAGTCCTCCTTCCATGCCTTCCCTTCTCCATTTGCTGACTCAACCTTCAGAACTTAGCTGAAGAGAATTTCTCCTCTAAAAAGTGCTTCCCTGGTCTCCCCCAGATGGATATGGTACCCCAACTTTAAACACAGCACCGATCACTTTATACCTCAGTATTTCACCGTGGAGAAGGGCTGTTGGAAAGCTGGATTGAGATATTAATCCTAACAGTGCCAGGAATACAGTAGATGTTCAGTTAATATTTGATGAATGACTAAGTGGAACGTTAAACTCCGAGGCATGTAGTCAGAAAGGTGGAGACTGAGTGAGTGTGGACAGCTCAGTTCGATCCCTGAATAGCTTCATCCCTGTCCCCCTCCTAGGAGCGCAACTGCAGGCCCGTGCTCTTAGTGACCAACCTGGACCCCTCTCTCCTCTTGGCCTCCACAATTCTCCTGCTTCCTACTGCCTCATGAATGTGGATTTTAGGGTTCCACATCACCCTATTATTACCATGAAAACAATTCTTATCTCAGCCAATGGGGCCAGAGAATTCTAGATCTAGATTCCCACTGGGTAAACCAAGGCCCAGAGAATTTAAGCATTTTGCCCCAGGTCACACAGCAAATTCCTCTTCTGTCAGGGTGTGGACCCTGGTTTTCTCAAACTCAGAAGTGTACACCAGACCAGCTGGGGTCTTGCAAAAAATGCAGGTTCTGATTTAGCAAGTCTGGGCCTGGGCCCAAAACTCTGCATCTCTGGCTACTTCTCAGCTGATGTTAATGCTGGAAATGAAAGGACTGTAGTTTAGGTGTAAGGTACGCGTGAGCCCAGTGCTTTTCAGATGGAGCAGCAGAGCCTCGTTCTCCTGCGCTGTCTTAGACCCTAAACTTCCAGGAAGGGCAGTTGTTCTGATCTTAATATCCCTGGCAATCTCATTTCAAAGTCTGGATGATGATAAGTAACTCCTCGAAACCAACAGACATTTATTGAGAACATATTATGTGCCAGGCCTCGCCAGGCCGTCTAATGTCCATTTCCTCGGCATTATTTTCCAAGGACAGCTGTGAACAATTTGCCAGATGCTTGGCTTAAAACAACAAGCGGTCTCCATGGAGACATGCAAAACCCACCCCAGGCCTCCCTCCTTGCTTTGGGGTCTCCAGCAATGCCTGGTGTCCCTTGGTTTACAAATGCATCCCTCCAACCTCTGCCTCCGTTTTCTCAGCCCTTTCTCCCCTGTGCCCCCAGTCTCTCTCAGTTATTTTATAAGGGCACTTATGATGGGATTTTGGTCTAACCCTAAAGCTGGGATGATCTCATCCCTAAACCCCTAGCTGAATCTCATTTGCAAAGACCCTAAACTGTGCTGTGAATCTTTGTCCCCTGAAGGCATGTGATGCAAACTTAATCCCCCAAGTCATGGGCTGATGGCATTTGAAGGTGGCTTTTGGGGAGGTAATTAGGACTACATGAGGTCATGAGGTGCCCCCCTCCATGTTGGTACTAATGGCTTTATAAGGAGAGAAAGAAAGGCTCAGGCTAGTTCTGGGGTCAGGGGTCAGGGGTCAGAGCTTAGGGCAGGATGAGGATCAGGGCAGTAGCACACCTGCATAGCTGCCAAAGGTATGCACCACGGACCTGTGGCATCAGTGTGACCATTGCTGCAGGGACAGGCTGGGTAGGTGGACTGCTGCTCGCAGATCTGAGGGCATTCCTTCATTTTGTGACCCTGGGTGAAGTGGCTGCTGGCCACCTTTGGCGCCAGAAGGTAAAAGCTCCAGGGCAGTATTCCTTGCGGGCCTCTGCATTGTTCTTCACTTTTTCAAGATCCTTGTTAGCTGACTTCCCATCTCCTTCCTGTGCCAGCTCTGGTAGAGATGGGACAGCGACCAGAGGCTTCCAAAAGGCTCTCTGCTTGTAGCTTGATTTTTCATACAGATTCACTTGAGCCCAGACAGTGCTCCCTGCTGAGGGCTTGGGCTCAAAGCAATAGGGCCACTGATCATGGACTGCAATCCCAAACTGGAAGTTCAGTAAGCCTTTTCTCTTCATAAATTAATTATCTTGGGGGGGGGGTTGTGATGGTGACAGAAAGCTGACCAACACAGCAGCCCTGGGAAATGAAGACATCGCTCATTCAAGATGATTGATGCTTTACACCCACCTATGGGGTAGATTCCTGCTACCTCTCAGAAGTGGGGGGGGGGGGCGAGATGCCAGCAGCGTGACTAGTGTCCCATAGGCCTGCTGGATTAAGGAAGCAGCAGCCAGATACTCGGCGGGGGCTGTCTCTTCCCTCCCTTTGTGCTTGACAAGTCACTAGAGTCACTACATGCCCGTGGGTGGAGATGACAGTGGAGACAAAGTGTCCCCTAGCAAAGGCTGTAATTGACACAAGCTGATTGCTCAGGCAAACAACCCCGTGGATGGCAGTCAGGCCCCCCAGGAGAGACCCTGGACTCAAGTCACCCCCTTGAGCAGGTCTCTGGCTCTGTGCGGGGAGGACATCCCCATTAGGTTATCAGCCCTGTACTTCTCTGCTGTCAAAGTTGTAGCAGAGAAAAACCCTCTATTGTGTCCCTTCCAAGGGACAAAGCCATCGGACAAGCAATTACTGATGACTGTATGGCCAGTGGTTCTTTTATTAGTGGACAGTCTCAGAATTCTAGGAATGAGGCCGACCTTCCAATTACAGGATGTCTGTGTGCTGCTGTTAATGAGGCTGCCCCTCTATTGTCTGTCACTGTGAGAAAAACAGCTTACACATCGCCCAGCTGGAGGGGCTTGACCTGGAAGCTTGGGGGGTTGGGGAACACTGGACTCATGCTCAGAGAGGTTTAGCTAGGAGGCCCCACCCGGCCATGTGTGTGCCGGGAGCAGGGTGGAGCCAAGCAGAAGTCATGGTGGCCAGTTCGGGGCACTCACTATGGAGTCGCTTGCGTCCACTGGGCTTCTGACCCAGCCCCAGAAGGCCTGGCCCTACAAAGACACCATCCTAACAATGCTTATTTGTGGGGTGAGTGATATGGGCTGTAGAATGTCCTCATTTTGAAACATGGCTTTTAGGATTAAATGGACCCAGATTCAAATCCCAGCTGGGTCACTTCCTGAATGCTCTTGTCTATGCCAGGAACTTTACCTTTGAGCCTTGGAATCTTCTTCATCTGTAAGGTTAAAAGGTATCCCCACCTGCTTTGATCAAAATATCAACGTAGTTAAATATGTGCTAATTAGAAAAGGCCAGATGCAGAAAAAAAAAAAAATACGCGGCCAGGTTTCACTTTCACGTGGAAAGTTAAAGAAGTCAGACCTAGCAAGGTAACCCCTAGTCTGTGGTCTGCATTGCATGGTCCAATGTGGTTCAAAAGTATTGAATGAAGAATTCCACAGACAAACACTGCATACATTCAAATAACTTCTATTACACTATACTGTCATAATTGTTCTATTTTATTGTTGCTGCTAATAGCTTACTATGCCTAATTTATAAATTAAGCTTTATTATCATTTGTAGGTACAGGAAAAAAAACATAGCAAATGGAAGATTTCACTGCAACTTGTCCCCCTTAGATAAGGGGGATCAGTGTGTATATAGGGGAATCAAACAGTGGTTACCAGTGGAGGGAGAAAAGAGCAAGATATAAATCAAAGGACAGAAAACAATAGCTAAACAGGAGGATGTGTTCTAGAGTTCTAATGGACAAGATGAGGGCTCCAGACAATAATATGGTGTGGTTTGGGGGAGCTTGGCTAAAAGAGTAGATTTTAGGTGCTTTTCAGACACTCAGTGGTTAACTACGAAATCATGGATCTGCTTATTTGCTTGACTGTGGTAATAAGTTCACCCTCCATGTCCCCCTGTCATGGTCTGCTACGTGCTGTGTCAGAGGTCACAGAGTAGCTAAAGCCTGGGTCCTGGGCCAGGCGGAACCCTGGCTCTGCCACTTATCAGCTATGTGACCTTGAATTATTCACTTAGCCCCTCTGAGCTTCACTTTCTGCACTTACAAAAGGCAGCTAATCATACCTAATCCACAGGATGGGAGACGACATTTTTCATGTCTTCTGTCTCCTATGAGGGCCACTTTTTCATCTTTCTTCATCTAAGTCTGATTCTCCTATTAGTAAGAACCCATGACAATGGCTGCCGTGGTGACCGTGGAGCCCGTAACAATACTGTGAGTGCGCATTTATGAGGTTTGATAGAAAACTATGGTATTTAAATTTTTTAAAAATTTACTATAGTAAAAGACATGGTACCATTAATCCCCCTCGATACTCCCCCTTGCTTCGGACACACTCATCCCATTGATCTTGCTGCCTTCTAAAGCAGTTCTGGAAGACCTCTTTCGTGTTTTTCATTGTGCTTTCATGGTTGCTGTGACGTCCTTCATCCATCCAAAATGTTTACCTTTCATGGCCAGTCTTACTTTGAGGGGAAGATCCAGAAATCTCCAGTTGCCAGACCCAGTGAACAAGGTGGATGGGGACACACAGTAATGTTTTTAGGGACCTGTCTTTCCGGTGGATGGCACTTGGCAGCAGCATGCACTGTATTTTTCATCTCACCGCATAAAGACACTCAGGAAAGAGGATGCCAGAGCTGCCTCAGGAAGGACAGTGGGCTAAGTGTGGGTTAAGTGAAGGGAGTGTCTTCAGCGGGAGTCATGGCAATGCATCTTTTATAACAATCGTTTTTTAAAACTTACATATTCACTGTATCTTTTCATTGCACATCCGCCCCTTACCCCAGACAAAGCTCCTGGAGGCACTGAAATTCCGTATCCCTAACACCTACTGTAGTTGCTGAGACATAATATATCCTCAGGAAAGATGTCGCTAAACAATAAACTCAAAGACACTCCAGCTTCCACAGAAATTTCAGAGCCCCCAAACTGCTCTTTAAGTATAAATGCTAAGCCAATTTGGAGACTTTTTGGAGCAGTGCTGAGTGCTGATCAGACGCTGGGTTTCGTGCATGCTAGGCAGGTACCACTAAGCCATGCTCCCAGCCCCAGATGTTCTCCAGTAAACGGTCTGTCTTGGATTACTGGGATGGAGAGAGAAGGGCGGAGAATTAGGAAATGAACTTAACTTCAGGAACAAATGCAATAGGGTGAATCAAGTCATCACATAGCACATGTCCAGTGTATCAGGGCCAAAAAGCATAAATTTCCATCCTTCCAACCAATAGCATTTTCACCCATGCATGTATCCATCCCATCCTTCCATCCATCCATCCACCCAGCCATCCATCCTATCATCTGTCTATCCTCTTGTACACCATCAGAACACTGTCTAGTTGCCCACCATTGTTACAGGCTCCTGCTGAAAAATATAGATCCCACCTTCAAGGAATTTATATTCTAGAGGGGGGAAAAGTAAGTCAGTAAATAACCTCAACTCAGTATGGTACGGATTCAGACAAGAGGCTGTGGGAGGACACAAGACCTCTGAGGGACAGAGAGGACTGTCTGGGAGAGGTGATAGCCAAGCAAGGCAGGGAAGATCAGCAGGGCTGCTGAATGGAGAGAAGGGCTTCTGGGCAGAAGGACTGGCATGGCCAAAGTGAGGGCAGGGGATGAGGGCTCTGGGAAGTGATGCCAGAAGCAGAAAAGTTTGGCCAGAATCTGAGAAGAAATCTCACAGGGTCTTCCTTGCCTTGAGTTTGACTTTGGACTTTGTTCCAAGAGGCTGGGATCCCTGGGTTGGTATGAAAGGGGTTGGCTTGACTGAAGAGAGAAAACTTGAGAAAGATTTCTCAGCTAGGAAATGGATTCTCTCTTTGAACAAGGAACAGAACGTGGAAGGCAAGATATCAAACTTGGGGGTGAGAGCAAAAAGCTTCCACCTTCTGAAATCTGACTTTGCTAGCTTCTTTTCCAGAACCATTTTACCCCTGGTTGAAAACTCATTCAGTCTGGTGGTAGGAAAGCTAGTGATTTGAATGATTGGTACTAATCTCCCCGGAGAAGCTCCCCTGAAGCCCTAGTGGTAAATTCAGATCCTGAGCACAGCAGAGACACAGCCTTGGGGACAGGCTTAGGCTGCATTGTTCCCATGCCCTTCCCTGGTCATAGTGGTGGTCAGGAGCTTGTTTTCCAGATAGGAGGGCAGGGGGTACAAACAACAGCCACAGGGGACATCTGCTACATGCTGGGCACTGTGCTGTGGGATTCAAGAGAAGCCATACCAGGTACCTGCTTTTCAGGGGCTTAAAATTATATCAGGAATATGGTACCTGCTCATCCGATGAGATAGTTCCCAGCTTTGATGATGCAGAGAAAGGGAGAGAAGAAAGGAAGCTGAGTATCAATATCTCCTCCGACATAGTGCAGAGTCATAATATATTGCCTAGAGTGGAAGGAGTAAGAAATAAAAGTGTAAAAGCATTTCTTAATGTTGCCACGGCAACCAACGTGGAACTAAAAATAGTGACAGACCTAGATGGGGAGGACAGGGCAAGAAATGTCAATAGACAAGGTCTAAGGGCTGGACATCACTCAGTAAGAGTGTAAGCACAGTCCTTAGAGATTTGGAGATAGGCACAGAGGAAGCAGTAGAAACTTAGGACCAGGAGTCCTGGGAAATAGGATAGGAGCAGGAGAGGATGCGGCGGGGACGGGGACGCTTTCCTAGCACAAAGAGTTTTCTCTTAAGGAACTTTTCATTGTGTGTATGCTTGTAGATGACAAAAGGGAAAAAAGAACCAAAGAAAGAAACAAAGAGAGAGGGAACATTCAACTAGAGATTATTTAGGTAAATGAAGTCAATGCAAAACCATTGTAGGGGGCAGGAAATCATCACCCTTTGATTTAGCAAAGAGTTCATGGGTGAAATTTAGAGACACTGTGAACTTGGATTTGAAAAAGTTACGTTTTTATTTTGCACTCACCTCTATCTGAACTTTAGCATTTGCTTTCAGTGCTACTAGAGGAAAAAAGCGCCACAGAAATCATAAATACCTCTGTATCACCTTAGAGTTGTTGAAAATAGCTTGAAATATTTATGCTCATCCCAACTTCAAAATGCTAGCATGCAGTAGGTTCACAGCCAGCTCCTGCTGAGCAACGTGAAATAAAGAAATGCACATATTCCCACAGCACATTTGCTTCTTTAAAGTAAGTCGTTGGTAACTATACTTCAAGATAATCGATTCATTTGCAGTCATATTACATTTTGTGCATTGAGAAACATTCTGAGAAAGGGTCTACACGCATCACCCTACAGGCTGCCAAGGGGTCCGGGACATAAATCAGGTCGAGGATCTTTGTTAGAGAAAGAAGAGCAATGAGATTAAGGAATCTCAGTGTCCTTGAGAGGCAGAAAGCAGAATCCACATCTTCGGGAAGCTGGGAGCCAGAGGGACAGAGGGACAGAGGGAGGGAGGGAGGGACGGAGGGACGGAGAGGGAGCGCCAGGGTGCTGGAAAGACCTAGATGACTGTATGGAAAAGCAGAAGTGGTAGCTTTTATTTACGGAGCACCTGGAAGGTTCCAGGCACTGGCTGAACCCTTTGCAAATACTACCGTGTCCCGCTTTGACAATAGCCATCGGGAGGTACTGATGCCACTTTCCTTGTTACAGTCCAGGAAAAACAGCCTCAGATATGTCCAGGGCTGGCCTCTCGTCTCATCGCTGGCCAGTTGTGCAGCAAGAATTCAGACTGAGGGTGGCCAGCTCCTCCACCAATACTCTGACTCACTCCTGTGAACTGCCAGGGATGATGCGCTCTCCCGTTCTCTTTGCAGCCGTGAAGCCCTCAAGGGTTAGGCGAGTCAGGAGATCGCTGCACTCTTGGGAAAACAGCAGAAGTCTGTCCCTCACCTAGGTGCCTGCTGATGTTCCTGCTGGTACTCAGGGGCCCAAGCAGGTCAAGAAACCTGATGCCAAATGCCTGGGCACCGCTCAGATCCTGCCTGTTCTTTCTTTAACATGCAAATCAGCTCTTTTCTTTCCCTTTAGCCTCTGCAGCCCTCCTGGAGTCAATCCTGAAAGCCCCCAGAACTCCTAATGTGAGTCCCCACTTCTGATCGTACTTTCTACTAATGCACAAAGCACCTGAATTTGAATTTCTCCAGTTGGGATCCCCGGGGCCCCTAAGACACTGTGACTGTGTTGTAATTATGTGTTTGAATTTGTAGGGTGTTGATTCATCCTCTCTTGGACAAACTGATAACCATCTTATCCCCAAGTGACCCCACGTGACTCCGGTGCCCGTAGGGCCTTGTGCTAAGCTGGCAACTGTCCCGAGTGGCTCCACTTTAATTACTGCACAATCATGAGGAGAGGCTGGGATGCAATCAGTGGCCCTGTCCGAGCCTGCTGAGGGCCCAGGAACGGGGCGCCACGCTGTGTGGATGGAGGACTTACAGCAGGGTGAGGAGGAGAAAGTGGTTGGAAATCAAGCCTGTCACAGCAGAGGAGGGTGTGGGGGCGTGCGCATCAAAAGAACCCTCTGGAAGGAACACAAATCGGTACTAATTAAGCACTTCAGAAACAGAAAGAATCCTCTGGGCAGTATGTCCCTCACTCGCATTGTGAGTAGCGATTTTGTCTCAGTAAAACGTCAGGCTTCCCATCACAGACCCACTTTGAATATGAATGCTCTGGGTGGCACAATTGTGATTCTATTTAATGCCTGGATTTGTTTTGGTTTTAGACCGGCCTGTGAAATAGAAGAATGAAAAATTTTTACTTGCTTTTATGCTAGCACATATTTAAACAACTTTATGCCCACCACGGTGGAGTACATCCGTAATTCCAACCAGTCTGGGAGGCTGAGGCAAGAGAATCTCATGTGAGCCCATCCTGGGCAACCTAGGAAGACTCCTAAAATAAAAAATGAAAAAAGGCTGGAGATGTAGCTCAGTGCTGAGTTCAATTCCCAGTCCTGGGAGAGGGGAGATATTTTATGGCACAATTGGAGCAGAGAGCTGTCTGCAAGAATATGAGCCATTTCTTGCTTGAAAGACACTGGTGTAGGTGACACTATGAAGGCTGCAGCCACTGCTCAGGAACTGTAACTCGGAGTTCATATTCCAGTGCTCATCCTGGCCCTGCATCCAGCTGGTCTCCAGCAGACCTGCTTTGGCTAAGCGGATCAGTTCAATGTCATTCACGTTGTCTGTATCAGTACCGAGCAATACTTTTCCACACAGGTAAGGTTTGGGGTGCCCGGTGTTCCCATCAGCACCTAAAACACTGGTCATTCCAGCTCGTTGGCAGCCATTATTCATTGGCCTGAGAGTCATCTCAAGAGATGAGGGGAGAGGTCGGCCAGATGCGTTCATGGAGCTCCTTTCTCCATAGCTTATGTCCTGGGCATAAGAATAAAGGCTAAGGGGTAAGCTAGGGTAGAGAAATGCCCGAGAAGGAGTTTGGGGAGGCTCTAAGATGTCATGCGAAATCACATCGGGATTGGAGAACACACAGGCTGAGGGTGAGGCCAGCTCCATATCCGTGGAGAAGCTGCCTGGTTTCTCTGATCCTCTGCTTCCTGGTAGGTTAAGGGGACAGAGGATCATTCCAGCCCTCCCAGTTCATGGAGCTGGCTGCAGGATCCATGAGGTCTGGGTGGGAAAGGCAGAAGATATTTCGAACTGAGGGACTGCTGTTGTCATTACTAGGGTGACATTGATGAGGTAGAGTCAGAGAGATGTGCAAAGAGCCTGCAAAGAAGGAGCAGCAGAAGAGAGGGACTCTGCCACCTTGACTCTGTCCTCTCCCCAGAGCTAACTCTGGCACAGTCTCCAAGAGACTTCCCTCCCATCTGTGTGCAGATTCCCGGGGGACTGCTTTGGCAGTGGCTAAGGTCCCAGCAGGGACTCTGAAAAAGTTCTGCATGGTCCCCCTGGGAGAGAGAAGAATGACTCCCTGGGCATGGGATATGGCATGGGCTGCTCAGAGCAAGGTGCCTTCTGCTGGGCACACGGGGCTCACTGGGGACTCAGAGCTCAGCACTGAGATTCAGTTCCTGCCCAAGATATGCCCAAGAGGGCCTTCCCTGTCCATGGAGGAGATGGAATGAGAAGCTCTTTTAAGCAGCAGAGTGAGAGCAACATGGTGGTGTAGGTAGGGGAGGTCTCAGAGCCGGTGAAGCAGGAAGGATAGAGAGTCGGACGGGTGGACGTGGATGCACAGATGGACAGAGCGGTGAGTGCACGCCTACCTGGAAGACAGGTCTGTGAGCGGTGGGAGGAAAAGCTGGACAGAGAGACTCACAGATGGACAGGCAGTCAGATTTTATAAAAGGAAGTGTTCATAGCGTGAGACTATTTAGAGAAACTGCTCTGAGGAAAGCCTGCTTGCCAGGTTGGCTGGTATCTGGGAACTTGAATTTGGGGGAAGGTTTCCACATTCCCAAAACTGACAAGTAGTTCACTGCGCCTATATTGTACCATATGATATTTGTGGAACACCTGCTTTATCTGGATGGCTGGGATTTTGGTGTGTGTTGGCAGGATTGCCTATGTGACCAGCCCCTCACCCTCACGCAAACTCTGCACATAGCCTCTGGTGAGCCTCACACATGGCACCATTGTCACAACTTGGTGCGCCAGGAATGAAGCGTGTCCTGCGTAACTCCACCCAGAGAAGATTCTTGGAAGCCAGCTCACGGTTTCCTTTGGACTTTGCCCCTCTGTTTTCCTTCCTTTTCGATTTTTGCCCTGTATCTTTTCACTTTAATAAATCCACGAGTGAACTATAGACTGACTCCTGAGTCCTCTTAGAGAATCATCGCTTGGGGATGGTCTTGGGGATCCCAACCATAGCCAGAAGGATAGATATGCAAATTGATCAATGGGTGAAATGGAGAGGTGAATGGATGGGTGATGTTGACCATGAACTCAATGGATGAATGGGTGGACGGATGGTTAGAAGCTTCAGTGGAGGTGTGGATGGAGGGATGGATGGATGACTAGATGGATGAATGGACAGCTGCTCAATAGAGTAAATGAATGAATAGATGGATGGTTGAACAGATAGTTGGGTGAATAAATGATTTATGTGTATGTGTTGGAGTGGGTAGAAATGGTCTCAATCTCTTAGATGTTCTAAACACCACAGATTTTAATGGTCACATCAAATGCCTCTTTGAAATTCACTGTTTTGTGGAAGACATGGTGAGCATCACAAACTTATTTCTTTTCTTAGATCCTGAAAGGCTCAGGACCATCCACAGCTAACTTCCCCATCAGGAATGAGTCAGTACCTGTGAGATTTGCTTGGCAGGGTCAGAATGTAATGCCACCACTGACCTCGTATTCCTATGGGCATCTGAAGGACCATTGCTATATAGTGATGCCCGTGCTGACGAGGAAGCTGCTTTGAGGCCAGAGTTCAGTGCGCAGGAGCCAAGTGGGCAGCAGAATGCATTTGGTGTCCTGAATCCATGGAAGTTGCTGGCTAATGATGCTTCTCTAAAGTGCCTTTGTTCTGTATGCTCTGAGGTCTACCCTGTGAAAATACTTGGTCTTTATTTGCAATCTTTTGTTTTGGTTTGTAAGCATCAAAGATCGCTTTGTAATGCACTGTTTTGTAGAAGACACAGTAAGCATCGCAAGCCCATTTCTTTTCCTAGCTGTATATTCTTCAGTAATGAGCCTCGCTTTGATTGAAACATTTATAGAAGAGTTTTCTTCTTAATTGAAAAGTGATTTTTAAAGATGCATTTGGCAGAAGTGGGGTGGAGGAATGTGTTGAAGTTACAGCCTCATTTATTCCTAATGAAGTAGAAGGAAAGTGGAGCCCAGGGGAGGAATGGCATTAAAACACACACACACACACACACACACACACACACACACACACACACACACACACACAGGAAAGTAACAGAATCCAGAAGGGAAAAGAAATAATATGATGAATGTCTGTAGGCTGACTAGCTGTGCAAGGCCTTGAGTTTGAAGAACTGGTATCTGGCCATGGACCACTTTCTGTGACTCAGAGGCCCTCCTGCCCTACCTCTCCGAGCCCCACTAGTCTTTTGAATCTCCACCAGAACCCCCCCCACACACACACACGCACACACACGCACTCACACCCTCCCCACATCCTCACACACAGCCTCACACACTGTACCTTACCTTTCCAGTCTCACATCATTCCTCAGTTCCTCCCCAACCTCCTCCTCCACTAACTGAACCCTGACGGGACGCCGGGTGCCCCCTCTGCCAACATCCATGTCCTCACAGCCCTGCTGCCAGGCTGCTGCCCCTCTGATGCCCAGGCTCTTCTCCCTCTGGCCACAGTAAGCTTGCCTGATACCTCAGAGCCTACACCTTCCTGACCCTGACGTTGGCCACCATCTTCCCCAACCCTGGCTCCACAGCCCCACTGTGAACTGAGCTGCGCCATCAGAGGGACCACTTTCCCTGTGCACATGCTCAGAACCCAACACCCAGCTAGTGTTCAAGAAATATTCCTTACGTGGGTGAATGAAGGAACGAATGAATGAATGGGGGCACACAATCTGGAGAAGGCGGTCTGCTCAGACTAGGGCTCTGGGATTTGGAGAGAGGGGTACATGTGGGAAGAAGATGCAGTGGGGGCCCCTGGGGGCCAATTCCAGGTTTCTAGTCCTTTCTCCAACTCCCCTGGCCACACACACACTCTTGCCTACCCTTGCCTCCTCCTGAAGAACCCATAGCACTGATCCCTGTGCGTTGGCATCATGTGGTCCAGGTACAAGACCTGCAGTGGCAGCCATTTCTGGCTTCTCTCCTGGAACCTGCTGGGGTTCCCTGGGGTCAGGCAGGAAGGCACCCGGATATTCCTCAGAGACACAGGCCTTGCAGGGCTGGGCAGTGCACCCACACTGTCTGCCGCAGCCAGCACCCAGGACCAAGGCTGTGCGGCTTACACACAGATGCGACCCACCCTTCCAGCACGGAGGTCTGAGCGGTCAGGAGAACAGAGGCTGAGGTAGAAGCAGTTGGTTCAAGGTCAACTGCTAGCAAACAGCAACTAGGATTTAAACCTGGGCCCAACCTATCCTTGGTTTCCTCACTTCCTTCCTACCCTGGGTCTGCCACCCCCTCCTGGGCTCCCTTGACCTGGGCTTCCCACACTGGGGCAACACACCTGTTGTGCGTGTCATCTTCATCTGTCCTTTGCCAATCTGCACCACTGCGCCAGGAAATTCTCCATGGTGGGTGACATGCAGGCCCCGCCCAGCTGTCCTTTGCTAGGCCAGTGTACCTGTGCCCCGCTGCTGGTGTCTTTGCTGCCGTGCTTGGGAATTAGGACTCACCCTTCCTCCAAGGCTCCCCCTATGACTGGGGATGACTTGATTCTTTTCCTGACATGGCCATACCCACGTGGCCTGCCTCAAGGTGGGGTAGCTTCTGAGACACAGCTCACTTCCCAGAATTCCACGGGCCAGGCCTGCTTAGTCCTCTGCTCCCGAAAACACCGCCCCACCCAGATCCCAAATGCAGATTCCCACATCTCAGGCTCTGTGCCTCTGAGGACACTGACCCAGCAGAATCAGAGGGGCAGCCTGCTCACCACTGTGGCCCAGCCCCCAGGCAGGTGCATGGTGGGAACTTCCTGTCCATTCACTGGCTGGACAGGTTCGGGCTCCAGTCCTCCTGTGAGACCCCTACTCTGATCTGATCATATGGAGCAGAGGGTCCAGGCTGTGCAGAGGGTCCATTCTCAGAGAACAGAAAGAGCTTTGCTTTTCATATTCACACTCTGCTCTGGTGCCTAGATCTATGCTCACATCCAGTAGGAGCTTAGTGAATGTTCATTGAATGAATGAATGAGTGGGCCTCTGAGTACACACTTCACCTTCCCTTTACTGGGTGTCTGCCTTTCTCAGTTCTTATTCAGGTCCCCTCTAAACCTTTAAGGCCATTTCTGTCATTACCTAGAAGGTATCCTCACCTGCCACATTCCCCGCAGCTGGGTTTTATTTCACACCGAAGTGTGTTGTCAGCTTCCTGGATTCCCCAGAGGATCTCAGGATCTCCAAAGGGCAAGGGATCAAACGGAACCCGAGCTGAGGGGGTGAGACTCCAACCCTGGCTCACCAGCACATTCTGCTTTGATCCATCTTCCTAAAATCTCACCTGGGCCAGGACGTGGGGTACACCCTCCCTCACGCCACCCATGTGAATTCTGTGTGTAGAAAATGTCAGATGTCTCATCCCGGCTGGAGCTCTCAGGGCTCAGCTCCACAGGTTAAATGCATGGGCTCTGGAGTCACAAAGGCTGGGTCGAGTTACCTGATTAGCCCTTCCTCTCAGTTTCCCCCTGAGGGCGGGAAAGTTTTGGCCGGTGAGTCATCTCACGTGCTTAGCATGTGCCTGGCCCATGGCAAAGCCTATACCGTGCCCTTCTGCTGTCTATTAATGACCCAAGCAAGGGCCTTGGACATGCTTGGTGATTAATCATCAGAATGACAGCACTTTCCTTTGGAAAAAGGAAGATACACCAGGGATATAGGTGACACTCCTTGTCCTGGTGGGGATACTTCCCAGAGGCCTAAGGAGGTATATGATGGCCACAAGCACCAGGCTTTAGCAAAAGCCACTGACTCTATGTGGACACCGGGGACATTCGGAGTGGAACTGTCAAATGGAGTCCTTGTCCCTTGCTGTAAAGGGACCCAAGACAGGATGCCAGTGTCTTTCTGCATCGTAAGCCCCTGGCTTTTTTCTGACCCAGGCCTGAAATGCATACACAGTGGGGAAAACCAAAGAGACAATGGTTTTTTGCATCAGGGTCACTGATGTGTCTATGTAGCAGCTGGCTCAGGCTTGGCTTGTAGTAGATGATCAATAAATACCACAAAGTAAAAGAAGGAATAGAGGAGTGAATGGATTTGACATCTCCTGCCTAATTCCGGTGCATGATCCTGTAGTATGTTTCCTGATGCACACTATTCAGCGAATGAATGAATTCTAGGATCACTAGGGTCCAGCATTGGGCCCAAGCACCAGGCAGGAGGAGACTCTGATAAAAACTTAGGGATGAAACAAATGAGATCCAGTATTTCCCATAAAGCAATTGCACTTCAGTTGTGGGTGTCCCCTCCCTGTACCCCTACCCTGACCCCCACAGACTCATAGTCCAGGGACTGAGCCCTCAAGTCCGCCAGTTTACTCCCACACCTGTGGGAGCCAGAGGGTGCTGCCCTGGGGACATGCTCATCCCTGATAGGCAGAGATGGAAAAAGAACTCTGCAGTGACCCAGGGTGGCTGCCAAGGAGCCATCATCTACTCAGCATTGCCACCAAGTGCAATCACACACTGGTACACACACACAGTAATGCCCCACCCATCCCCAGCATGCTTTGCTCCACCCTCAATAGGTGGTGGCTACAGACCCCCAGGTGGCACTGGTGCGGGCGCAGTTTCATGGATAAGCAACCTCTCCAGCCAGGAGCCAAGGTTCTGAGTTCACGCCCAGCAAGAGCCCACAGACCAATCAGCTCGCTGCATCGACCTGTCCTTCTCTCTGACACTACCCCCAGCCCGTCCCCAAGTCCCATGGACAGACAGCTGGTGGTCCCTCCTGGGATGGACACCCTACTGGGGTCTGGAGGTGGCCAAGAGCCTGCCCTGTCTGCTGCCGAACCAGTGGCCCCAGAAGCACCTCCGGATTCCAGGACATGTGGCCTCCACCCGAGTGGCAGCTTTCCATGCTGCAGCTGCTCCACAGGGGTCTTGTACCAGCCACCAGCAGGGACACCCAACAGCACAAGCTCAGGGGCTGGCAGGCTGAAGGGACAGCTCAGGGGCTGGCAGGCTGAAGGGACGTGTGTGGCCTCTGATGGCCACACAGGCTGCACAGGGTGGGGGAGGGGGAGGGGGCAGGCCCCAAGCCTCAGCTCCTGCAGGCAGGTCCCTTTGCTGCCGTCACATCCCCTGCAGATGCTGTGCAGAAGGGGCCTCTGCAGCTGTGTGACCTGAGGGGAAGGACACTGGCCTGTGCTTGGTCCCTTTGGGTCCCCTTCAGGTTAGGCCGAGGTGAAGGGGGTCAAGGATGCTGGGGCCTGAGACACCCCAGGAGAAGGAAGCACCCAAGGAACCCCCTCCTCTTGATGCCCAGCCTCTTGCTGGGGACACGGCAACCCCCTGCTGGGTACTCACCAGCTCCAGCGAGGCCTCACCCTGCCATGGTGGTGTCGCCCCTCTCAGCCGGTGCTCCCCATCTGGAGAGGCCAGCGGCACTAATCAGCTGCCTGACGTGGTGTGCAGAGTGACTGGGGCTTAATTGACACCAGGTGGCCCCTCCCCAGGGGCAGGCTGGGAGGCGGCTCTGGCAGGCTGGCAGGCCAAGGCCAGACGGGGGGCCGCAGTGAGGCCCAGCTGGTTTAGGCCTCCCTAGGAGCAGAGAGGCCAGGGCGGTCACGCAGCCCCCGGGCAGCCCTCCCTCCTCCATCATGCAGGCCCTGCCTCCCTAGGCTCTGACCTTTCTTTCATTTCTGAGGCAATGGCAGTAGCAGAGGTAGTGTCTGCCCAGGACAGGGACAGGACGAGGTGGCTCAGGTTACCCCAGCTGGCTGGGGCAGTCTGGAGCGAGCACCGCATGGCTGCAGTGTCCAGGCTGTCCCTGCCAGATCCCGAGCAGGACCACTCACTATGGTGCCACACGATCCCACAAACTAACTTTTACTGAGCACATACTATGTGCCAGGCCCTGCCTGGTGCCCACATTGTACAACATAAATCTCATATGCCCCACCACGTGAGCACGGATTAACTCCTCTGTGAAAATGAAGAAACAAAGACCAGGGAAGTAAGTTTCTTCCCCAAGGTCACGCAGCAAGAAAGCCAACACACACACACACACACACACACACACACACGCACGTAGCTCAGACACCCAGTCAGTAACATAGGTATCAACACGTCCATTTTTAAATAAGAAAATAGAGGCACAGAGGGAGGAAGCCAGTTGTCAAATCACAGTCAAGTATAGAATGAGGACTTGCCTAGTGTGTTGGGTCATATTACCAGGGAAAGTAGGGTCCCCTGTGTAACACAAGCCATCTCTCCTGATCTGTGTGTGTCCTGCCTCTGTTAAAGTTGGAGTTTTGAGTCACAGCCTGCAGTGTAAGAGAAAGAGCACTGGATGTGGAGTAAGGAGACCTGTGCCGAGCTGGCTGTGTGAACTTGAGCAAATTTCTCTACCTCTCTGGGCTTTGCAGTTGCTGAGTTGAATAAAAACAAGCTGGTGTGTGGAGAAGGCTGTGTCCTGAGCTCCACCACAGTCACCCCCAACCCTGCTCCTTCTCCTCCCAGCTCACGGGTGGGATTCAGCAGTTGAGACAAAAGCAGGTGGTGCAAGCGCTGCAGAGGTGCATCCCTGCTGCAGAGTCCAGCTTGGGGCTCACGGCTTGCAAGACCCTCAGAGGGCACTGCCCTCTCCAGCGCTCACTTTCTTACCTCTAATCCCGCTGGAGGGCACAGCCACCCGGCCCGGGGCATTCTGCACTGTGTGAGGATAAATGAGCAGATGCCCAGCACCCACCCCTGAACACAGCATTTACTGAGTACCTAGCACATGCAGGTCCCTGTGCCAGCGGCAGAATAGCGCATAAAATAGACTCGGTCGTGCCCTTCTGCTTGGAGACAGAGCAATTTCAAAACCACACAGATAAGTGCATCATTCTTTGTGCCGTGTGCTTGACAAATAGCAGTAAGCTTAGTCGAAAGAATGCACTGAGCACCTACTATGTGTTCAATGGGGCCACAGCCACAAACTATGCAGACAAGGCTGCTGGTCACTTGGGACTGACATGTTTTCATAATCAGCCACAGTGACAAGGGGCAATGACTGTGACAGTGTTACTGTTCTCAGGTGGGACAGGCCACTGTGCAGCTTCCCTGCTAGAGTAACCGGCTCTGGTGACCCGCTCTAGTGACCTGCACCTTGGTGAGCTCCAAGGAGGAGAATAGAATTCCAGAATGTTCTGAGGCCTAATCCTCTGTGAGGCTCCGGAGCTCCTTTTGGTCTGACTTGTGGGCTCCCTGGCAGGTGGCTCATCCCCTTGGCGTAGACCCAGTCCCCACGTGGGGAAGCTGAGCTGTGACTCAGCCGTCTGACTTGTCAACCCAGGCAAGAAGGGTGACAGCAGCTGCCCGCCACAGGCCCTCCAGAGCCAGGCCTGGGGCAGGTGCCCTGGGCACGGAGCTGGGCTTCAGGATGCCAAGGGCAGGGCTCTGAGCTCAGGTGACTGCACCCCGGCCCCTGGGAGCATGGGGGCAATGACAAGTGTGCTAGAATATTCTAACAAGAATCACAGAGCTGGCTGCCTTGGGAGAGAATGAGCTCCCTGTCAATCTAAGATTTCTAGAAATTAGGAGAGAGTTCAGATAAATGAGTCGGTTTCTACTCCAGCTCCAGGTCTAATTTTAGAACAGCTTCCCCTGGAAGTGTTTCCTGAGTCTGCCTGCCCCATGGAAGGTGCTTTCCCTGAGCTCCCTGCTCTGTCCCTCTGCTCCCCTGTCATGCTCGCTGGACTCCAAGACACATCTCACGTGCTAGAGTTGCCTGACCACTTCCCCAGTTTCCTCACAGGCCTGAGCTCTCATTTCTCCTTTCGGCCACATTTAGCAGGCACTCAGCAAGTATGTGACTTGCACTGATAAACACACAGACAGGAACAATGACCTCTGTGGTGCTCAATTCAAGCACTGGGGACTCATACCCACAGGGACCCCTATTTCAGTTGCTCACTCTCTAGTCAACAAATATTTCCTGAGCACCTACTATATACCATGTGCCTTTTAGGTACCAGGAATACAGAGGTAATCAAGACTGATAAAAATCCATTTTCCTGAAGTCAACTCTCACAGTCATAGTCTTAACTAGGTCATTGTCATAGGTAGTCATCATATCGGTAACAGTAGCAGTCACTGCCATATGTCATGGTCCTCAGCCCGGACACTACTGGACACTTCCGTTGTGAGGGGCTGTCAGACTATCCTGTGCCCTGGAGGGTGCAGAGCATCCTTGGCTTCCACTGACAGATAGCAGTGGCACCGCCTCATAGTTATGACACCCCCCAGTATGCCCGACATTGCCAAATATCCTCAGGGGAGCAACACTGTCCCTGGCCGTGCTGGACAGTCACATATTAAGCACTAACTATGGGGCAGGCAATTAGCATTCACTGATTTACCTACTTTGCTCTCAAAAATAACTCCAGGAGGCAGGGATTCAGCCCTGACCAGCCGCAGAGACCAAGGACTGAGTCCTGGGTGGCCCATCTGTCTCCGAAACCTCTCTTGCTTCCAGTGTGAGGCCACTTGCCGAGCAGGCCTCTCGCACACAGTAGGCCTTCCCTTGAGAGTATTACTGACCAACAGAAACACACTGCGAGCTACAGATGTCATGGCAAATGCTTTAGTAGCCATATTAAGAAGAGAAAAAGAAACAGGTAAATTAATTAGGGCCTACTGTAACCTCATGTTTAAAACTATCAGGCAAACACTTAACCAGTGTAAAATATTATCAATAGGGTAGTTTGCAGTTTGATTTTTGTGCATTTTTGAAATCCACGTGCATCTTGGTGCAGGAATCTCAAGGGTTCTGTACATGTGATCGATCATTGTCTTCCAAACTGAGAACCACAGTTGACAAATTTCCCGAACTGGAAAACTCTTGACCGGAGACTGAAGACAGGAAGTGGGGTTCTCACAACTCACTGGGCAACACCACTGATTCCCCGCCATCTGTCTTCTAGGAGTCTGTCCGGCGTGGCAGTTTGGAGCTGGGCCTTGGGTTCAAGTGCTTTGGGTTTGGAATCTGGGCTTTACTCTGACTGTTGTGTGCAAGTTGCTTAACGTTTTGAGCTTCAGGTTCACCCGTATGACTGGGACAACAGACTTTGCTTCATAGTAACAAGTGAAATGAGGGGATAGTTGTAATATGCTAAATCTCATTTTTGAAAATAGCTGATGGGAGGTGGGAACTGTGGGTAGGTTCATGAGTGGTGGTGGTGGAATCTTTTGAAACTGCAAAATTGTTTAAAATGTGAAGAAAGGGGTTGGAGGTGTGCTCCTACCCTGCATAGCATTGGCCTTTTCCTGAGTGACCTGTTCTACAACTGCTAGCAGTATCTCCCTTTTATTGAGCACTTACTATATGCTCAGCACTGTATGCAAATTAGTCCTCACAACAACCTCCTGCACAGAAATCAATGTTGTCTCTGTTATATGAAAGTTGAAACTGAGGCTCATAGGGTGAAGCAACTTTTTCAAGGTCACACAGCTGGCAAGCAGCAGAGCTGGATTTCTAATGCAAGTTTGGCTGGTTGTGAAATCTTTACCCTTTTCTCTACTAGATGGCACTGGTCCTGTGTGCAATGTCTTTTATGTTTTTATAGCTTCTTAATAACTTAGCATTAATTGTGACAGTAGTTATATGAGATCATGTCACATCCTTACTTGACTATGATGAAAAAACTAGGCCGTGAGTAGGTCAGAAACTTTTGTAATGGAGCTGGGCTTGGTGGCACTATAATCAAAACACTCTGGGAAGCTGAGGCAGGAGGATCTTAAATTCCATTGTAGCCTGGCAGCTTACTGCTTTAGTGAGACCATGTATCAAAATTAAAAAAAAAAATTAGGGGCTGGCATAATACAAAGGCCCTGGATTCAACTCCAGTTCTGCAAACAAAATTTACCTAATGAACTTGTAGCCTTAAGAATGCTTTTCAAGAAGTAGACTCTGAAAATGATTTGTTCTTTTCTTTATATATTTTTATATACATTAATATTTTGATTCTTACATTTCTGTAAAAATAAAAGACTCAGAATAGTCTAAACAACTTTGATAAAGGAACAAAATTAGAGCTCCAGCACTCCCCAACCCATGACTTATCACAAAGTTACGCCAATCATGACAAACTGGCATTGATATCAAGGTAGACAAACCATCAAATTACCAATATAAAGTCCCAAAATAGATACCCACATAACAGACATTTGATTTTTGGCAAAGACACAAAAGCAACTAAGTGGAGCAAGGATTGTATCCTCAATAAATATACTGGAACAACTGGATACACACATAGAAAAACTGAAACTTTATAGGACATCAAAAATTTCTTAAAACATCTAAAAGTCAGCTCAAAATGGCTCACAGTAGGGTAGTTAAAATGAAGGCAGGTGTGGCCCAAATCATTGCTTGGCTGAAGTCATTCTCTCTGGGACAAAATACAAGTTTCTTTCCTTTTCATACTAATGAAGCAATGTGATGATTATGCATGCATGACATATTTATTTCACTAAGAAGTATATTTTCAAGGTGCATCCATTTACCTATAAAAATGTCCAGTTTATCATTCTTTATGGCTGAGTAGTACTCCATTATATAGAGATACTACATCTTTTTTCCCATTCTTCAGTCAATGGGCATTTAGGTTGTTTCCAAGATCTGGCTATTATAAACTGTACTGCTATAAAAATGGGTGCACATACATCACTGTGGTATGTTTTTGATTCTTTGGGGAAGATACCCAGAAAGGGAATGGCTGGGTCGAATGGGACTTCCAATGCTAGTGTTTTGAGGAATCTCCACACTGATTTCTACAGTGGTTGCACCAGTCTACATTCCCATCAACAATGGAGAAGGATTCCTTTACCCCCACATCCTCTCCAGCATTTGTTATTGGCTGAGGTCTTAATACTGGCCATTCTTTCTGGGGTGAGGTGAAATCTCAGTGTTGCTTTAATTTGCATCTCACGAATGGCCAGTGCTGTTGAATTTTTTTTTTTTTTGTATTTAAAAAAATCAAACTCCAGTCGCCCTTTGTCCTCTGAGGTCCTTCTAATTTACATAGAGTGTCGTTGCCTTCCTCTTCTTGGTTCTGGATGTTTTGTGACGCCCCTTTGTGAGAAGAGATGACATGAAGACCTGACCTGCTGCACATAAGTGATGAGCAGTGATCTGCGCTAGTGACTGGGTCGTTCAGGTTTGCTGGCTCGCAAATGACAAAACCAATTCAAAATGAAATTTCAAAAAAGAAGGGGAGCTGGCAGGCAGGAAAGGGGTGTATTTATTAGAATAATGAGCATCTGGAGAACTCTAAAGACTCCAAAGACTACTTAGTGCTTGGGAAATGCAGAGTCTGGTTCCTGGATTGGCTCCTAAAATCCTTCTCCCAAAATCCTAAATCAGGATTCTAAATTCCCAGGGGGAAAAATATGATTGGCTCACTCTAGGTCAGGTGTTTGCCCTTTGACCAATCATATATAGAGGGTGGGCAGAACTGTGCTGTTGCTGGGTAGAAATGGCTGCCATCAGGGACACGCCCCTCTGGAGAAGTAAGGGTGGGCAGCCAGGTAAGGAAAGGACAAGAGGAACCTTACACTTGGGAGAAGACCTCTGACCTCAGCTGAGGTGGCTCATGTTCTCTCCCCTCCCATCGAGAAGAGACCAGTTGCTGCCCTCTGTGTTTAATACAGGCACTGGCAATTCTACTGGCAAGACGTTTTCTACCATAAGCAAACAAAGTTCTAATGGGATGTTGTTTGTGGCCACTGAAATGTGAATTCCATATGATTTTCCTCTGTGTCCTGGAACATTCTTCAGGTTTTCTTCTGCTGCGACAGCAGTGGGCTGGGAGGCCGGGGTCTTCCCGTGAAGAGACCCTGCGCTTCCCTGGCTCTCTTCACCCCGGCAGGAACGCAAGGGATGAAGCGAGGCTGAATTAGAACCGACCAGATAAGGACAGTGGAGTGAAGGAGACGTTTTCCTGAAAAAACTGCAGAAGGCGGGAGGGTGGGGGTTGGGCAGCCTGCGGGCCAGGCAGAAGCGCAAGGTGCGGTTCCCAGGGTGGCATCTTTATCTTGCCCCTACTTGTAGGCGTAAACTGATTTTCTAAAAATAACTTTCTCTGATTGCTCCAATCAGGGTCTTAGCCTTTCTTTCTGGGGTGAGCCAAGGTTCACGGGAGCTGTGGGCACACGGCAAAAAAAGCGTGCAGAGGTCCTACAAAGGGCAGCCCCTTCCGGTACACCACAGCACCGGTAAGCATGCGGTTATCTCCATTCCGCTTGCCGCCCAGGGCCCGCCCTGTGCTGCCTACGCCTCCCTAACTCTCCCTACCCTTTGACCATTTAAAAATATAGGAATTATGCTGATCTAATAGGCAGCAGATCTGGTGGGATTTGAGGTCTATGGTTTGCTGTTCCCGGCGGTAATGAAAATAACGCCAAGTCCTTTGAATGATCTAAGTTTTTATTGTAGGATAGAGAAATCAGCAATGGAGCAAAACACCATTTCAAATATGTTGCAAGTGAAAGCTAAATCAGCCACGGGGAAACTTAATTTCCTATGTAATTAAGGCAGGGCAAGTCTGGGGTGGGGGCAAAGCCCTCTTCCTGCAGCCCAGTGTCCAGGGCACATTGTCCAGCTGTTTCCCTTGTGCCCCTTCTCAAGAGGGTGCTAGCAATTTCTGGTTTCCTAAAGAACCTTAAGCCCTTTAAAAAGTAGGATCTAATTCTCCGCTGGGAAAAAAAAAAATTTTTTTTTTTTTAGTGGGATTAGAAAATATCTCATAAACAAAGGCCCTGCATGCAGTTGAACTTGATACTTGCGGGTCTGCTGCCTTGCGCCTGGCTCTCAAGCCTAATCCCACAGACAGGCGGCTGGGTTGGAACCAGACGTCATTAAAAAAAGAGGAAAGGAGAAAACAAGGAAATTCCCAGAGGCTTCCGAGATGCTTCAGAAGCGCCTTTCAATGTGAGCGAAGTCAGGGGGGAAGGCAGCCTGCTCTAGAGAGGACCCCTTCCCAGAGGGAGCTCCGGCCGCTGACCGCAGAGCCCATCCCACAGTGGCAGGGGCTGCTCAGCTTTTTCTGGCTAAAAGGATCAGGGAACCACAGAGGGGCTGTGACAACATAGTCAGCTTTTCTTGTATATAACTATTCTTTGGGGTTGTGGGCTGGAGAGCTGCTGCAGAGCCCTAAAGACAAGGCAAATACTGAGTTTCCTCCACTCAGTGGCTCATACAGCTCTTAGGAGTCTTCACCTGTGGCGAAAGGTGGCTGCAACCAGAATCCCCATTTGGCTACCAAGGCTCAGAGAACTGCACGAGGTCATTGTCTTCCCCCAGATGCAGATTCTCCCAGATTCAGTGAACAAAGGGTCCTAGAGCCACAGAAGCTGAGAAACTTCCCTACTCCAGCCCTGTTGTGAGAATTATAGTGCACATGAGTATTAAAGGCACCGACAAGATCTGCAGCGAACATATTTCATTTCACCCAGGTTCCTTTTGCTCGTTGGCCATATTCACTCACCTCCTATGACTGCATTTCGGGAAGACTCCGGTCCCTGAATGAAGCCTTTGTTCTTGGGCTCTAAGAATGTTTCTCCTTATTTGACTCAGTAGTGGCAGAGATAGTATTTTGCATGTGCCCAAGCCCCAGGGAGCTCCTGGGTTATAAATGGTGTGGAGGAAACAGCCCAATGTCAAACACTGTGCTCTCAGAGGGAAGGATGGGGGCTCTGGCTAAGGCTGGGTCCAGGGCAGCCCCTGCAGCCTGTCTGAAGCCCTAGAACAATCGACACACCCCTCCGGATCACTGAGACAAACAGCTACCATGGGCTGTTTGGAAACACAAACACAAGCGTGCATGGAGGCCTCCTGGTGAGAGGGCGGGAGAGAGAGAAGCTGCCAGTCAGTGTGTGGGGGGCTGTGCAGGGTGAGTGGTATGAGTTTGCATGGTCTGAGCATGGGGGGAGCAGGGATGTGGCTGTGAATGTATTGACCACAGCATGTGTGTCTTGGTGTACATGGGTGTGTGCAGTGGGTGTGCACATGGGTGTCAGCTCCCAGTGTGTAAGGCAAGGCTGAGGACAGGAGCACTTAGAGACTGGTGGCCTATGAGAAGAGGGTGATAGCTCCCATTTTTGTGACATCCCCTTTACCTGGATCTGCAGGCTGGGTTGCATGTGTCACCCTTCCTATGATCCCCCAGACCCTCTCAAAGATGTACAAAGAGGCCAGAGCAGACATTTCCCTTTGGGGCTCACTTCAGGAAAGAGGGAAATGCCCCTTGGCCTCTGTGTGACAATCACTTCACTCTGAACTCTGGGCTCCAACGGCCTGTCAAGCTGAGGCCTTGAGACTTAACCTGACATTCAGTGCTTTTAACAAATATCTCCTATCCAATCCCTTCGCTCTCTCCTAGAGAGCCCTGAACTAAAATATACACAGAGGGCTTATTCTGTGCTAAATGCTCCATGTATTTTATCTACACTTTAATGAAATAGGTACTATTATGGTCTCCATTTTATAGGTGAACAAACAGTGTCCACAGAGCAAAATGACTCACCCACTGTCATGGAGCTGCTGGGAGTTTATGGCTAGGACAAAACTGGACCCCAAAGGAAATCCTGCAGTACTTCCCTAGGCACTCAAGAGGCTCGGCAAGGCCATGCTGCATGGGGGAGGCAGATGTGAGAGCCGTTGAAGCTGAATACACACACAGGGCGGTGGCGTGGTCCAGGCATGATTGAACTGAGAATGGGGAGACACCTCAAGGGGCAAGATGGGCCACAGCTGAGGCTACCTGGAGACTTTCTGGATAGTTTTCCTTAATTAGCATCTCTGAGGGGTCCTCGAACCCCTCCCAAGGTCCTGCTCAGGTTTCCTCCATTGTCCGCTCAACTCCTTGCTTGTTCGGATTAAATACGGGCTGCCCAGTGTCAGTGGGCCGGCTGGCTAGCAGGGTTACAAGCTTTGCCGAGGGTTTCACTCCTCCTGCAGCCCTAAAGACCATACCACTTGTCTCATTCCTTTGAGCCTTCACCGTGCACCTGTTTGGGGGATTGGGGATCTAGGCACAGACCCCGACAGGCAGACACCCAGGTGTTAGTGCCTTTTGTTTGCTGCTCTGAAGATGTGGCTACAGATGATGAGACCCATGTTCAGAGCTCAGTGGTAGCCTTTGCTGCTGTGTGTGCTTGGGCCCCGTGTCGTGTCTCTCTGAGCCTTAGCTTCTGCAGCTCCAAGTAGGAAGGACTGCCACCACCTGGGGCCGCTGTGCATGAACAGGTGACGTATGAACAATTAGTACCTGTATGGCCTGATGGCATCCCTGGCCCGGTGCCTGCCACACACAAGTGTATGGCTTGAGTTTGAGTCTGTCTCTTCACAGCTCCCATAACTTCACCGCCGGGAAATGATGGTGGCAAATTGCTTCCTGATCTTGGTTGTACTTCCGGGGACAGGTCCTGATATTGTCCCTGCTCCCCAGCCCCAGGAGCCTTCAACCCCCGTGCTTGGCAGCATTTATCACAGTTTTTAAACATCAACATTATGGAGGCTTTGGGCTGGATAATCTCTCTTATGGGAGGGTTAATTCATTGTGGGGTGCTGGGCAACACCTCTAGCTTCTAGCTGCTGGATACCATTAATGTACCCCAGTAGGACCTTGCCAAATGTTCCCCAGCATTGGGGGACAGCATCGTGCTGGCAGAGAACCATTGATTCCTTATAAAAGGTCATGCTTGGATGCTGTCCAGCAGGGCAGTTCAGAGCGTGGGCTTCAGGTTCAGATGGTCTCGGTTTGACTGGGATCCACACTGGCTACTGTGTGACTCTGGGCAAGTCACTTAACCTCACCGAGCCACAAGCCACAAGTACTTTATTGGTATGATGGAGCCGGGGAGTATTTGCCACCTAGGACTGTGGCGAATGGGGAGTGAGACGGGAGATGGAAGAGGCTCAGTGCTGCTCCTGGGAACTGACTGATGGGAGGTGAGCAATGTGGGGGGCTTGGGAGGATCTCAGGGTGGGCAAAGGTGAGGAGCCCAGGCGTCACAGGGTTTGAAAGGCCTTGCCCTGCCTCCTGGGTAGACAAGTGGCCTTGGGAGTGTAGCCTGTACATGGAGGTTAATGAGCTGTTCAGTTCCGGAGACTCGCAAGGCTCCCCTGAATCGGCCAACACTTGCTGCACCTGATTGATGGTGGCTGCAGGGCTGCAAAGGACCACAAGCCAGAACTGGGACAACCAGTTTGTCCCAGGCCCCAGGAAAGACTCAGCCCCTTCTCTCTGGAGGCTGGGTGTTTCTGGTCTTTTCTTTCCCTCAGCTCCATCTCTGTGCCATCTTAGAGCTAAATGTCAGATCTGCGCTGAGCACAGCTAATGTTGATGGTTGTTTTTGCTGAGAATCATACCTGTTCCACCTGCTTTTCACCTGGACCCCAGCTTTCTAAAGCAAGCATAACTAGGATCCCTATTAACAGTTAAAGAAACTGAGGTTCTGAGAATTGATGTCACTGCCTGGCTGGGCCACACAGTTGGTCAAAGTGACAGAGCCCACAACTGGAATTCAGTTGCTGAAGGAGATTTCACTTCCTTTCTGTGAAGTGGGGCGACGTGAGTACTCAGCCCCTCTGACCACAGCGAGTGGGAAAAAGCAACTGGTAGGTAGTGTTGGGTGTGAGCTCCATTTGCTGAGAGAGACCCGGGGGTGGGATGGGGCCGGGTTCACCTCTCAGCAGAGATGGGGAATCCTAGGGTGTAAAAGGTCATTCAGGGTGGACATCCCTCTTGGGACAATCTGGTTGGCTTTATGCCACATCCCTACACCAGTGACTCCCATCTGCAGAGCTCTTACTAGATACTGGGCACAACTCCAAGTACATATGTGAACTTAAAATACTGGGAGTAAGGTAGCAGCAGTCCAATAATTATACCCATTTTACAGAAAAGGATGTAGAAGCTCAGAGAAGCTGTATGACCTGCCCAAAGCTTGCATGTGGTAGAGCTGGAATTGTTCTCCTCTTCTGTCAGTGCAGGGGATGGCAGGAAGGACTCATCAGGACAAGGGAAGAGGGTCTTCTGTCTTTCAACAGCAGCAGCAGCAGCATTCCCAAGGAGGGAACTGAGAGTTTGAGTTGCCTTGTGGAATATTTCCCCCTGCTGCTGAAGGGGATGACCAGTCACCACCCCACCGTGGTTTTTCCAAACCTCTTGAGGCCTTGTTTCCACGAAGCACTTTGCAGAGGAGGTTTTTAAAGTCCCACTCTTGGTGTCTCCAGAGGCATGAGCCTTGGGTTTTTGCATTGGCTTGGGCTAGTGGCTTTCTCTTCCTGCACCCAATTTCCTTGGAACTGAGTGCCATAGGGTTTAATGTGGGAATAGAGCTTGGGCTCTATACTGAGGCCATATCTGTGTGTGTGTCTATGCCAGATTCATCCCTCTTGGGCAAATACACCCGAAGGTGATTGGGCAGAGATGGCATGGCCCAGCTGAGATCCAACCAACATGCATGCCCTCTTTCCCAGTCTGGTGGATTGCACATCTCTGCTCTTCAAAAGCCGGGGTCTTATGACTTGTATTGGCAGTGGAGTGTCAGTGGATGTGATTTGGATGGTGTCTTCAATGTGTCTGTGAATTTTCATTCTGGGTCTTAGCCTGGAATCTGCAATTGGCAGACACATGGAACTACTTGAACCTGACTTTGGCTTTGACCTGAAGCCAAACAAGCCTCTTTATAAATCCCAATTTAGACTTTAGACCCAGATGCATCAGGTTAAACACTAATTGTAAGCTCTGATGTTTGTTGTGCAGCATGAGCATGGCAATAGCCGACTGATACACTGACCAGTGCCACACTTCAGGATTCTTCTTGTATAACAGATAACAACAGAATTCAGGCCTATTTTGGCAGCAGTGCGATGCAGTGGTTCTCAAATTCTTTATTGGCATAAATAATTCAGATATTGGATTCTCACTAAACATTGCACTAAACACAAGAAACAATAGGCTTGCCGGCTCAGAGGCTCACAAACTGTCCAACAGCCCAAGATAGAAATACTTTTTTGAGAAGTGTAGAAAACTTTATAAATGATTCTGTACAAATATACACAGTGGACCCTCCCTCCCTCCCTCCGGCTCTCCTTTCCTGGATAGCATTGAATCAAATATTCTTTCTCAGCAGCGAGACATTGGCAACAAGTGAGAGAGAAAGAGAGACAGAGACCCAGACAGACGGCGTTAGAAAGGAAAAGGAAAGAAGCAGCCCCAGAAGGAAAACGTGAAATGGATTTCATACATCAGCTCACTCTGTGACGGTCGGCACAGACAGACAGACATGGAGACAGTGTGGACCATCGGTCCTTAGGGGGTCTGTACAAGAATCAGTCTTTATATAATATATATGTATATTATTTATAGGTATATATACTTTGTGTATAGAAAAAGGTAACAGCATCATTTACACAGAGAGAAAGCCTTTTTACAATTGAGGAATTTTCCTAAGGTCAGTAACTTCAAGAGTAATCAACCAGATGAATCATGCGCTAAATTTGTGGAGTGGACCCTGGTGCAAGATCGGTGATCAGGAGAGAGGGACAGGAGGTGGGCACAGGGGCGGCTCTAGTGGGAAAGCATCTCCACTGGCCCTGCCCTGAGCACGGGCACTCACCCACTGGACCAGCCCTGTCTGCCCCACTGATCTACTGAGTTCTCACCTTGGGGCCTGGATGAGGGATGAGGGCCTTGGGGGCAGGGGTGGACTTGACAGGGCTCCCCGGTTCCCTAAGACTGAGCCTCGCCTTACCACAGCTGGGGTGGGGTCATCCTTATGAGACCTGGCATCCCTGGTAACACCCACCACCCATCTCTTCCAGTGCCCTGGTATTTCGGGATGAGGTTCGGGAGGAAATATCAGTTGGGTGATGGAGAAGCCACACTAACTGAGCACTGTGTGCCAGGTACTGGGTGACACTGCTGCCATTCACGATGTCATTTACTCTCCCAAGCAAACTCGAAGGTTAGCACTTACTAAGTGTGCAAAAGCCAAGAGAATCCCAGGGCTACTCTGCAGCGCTGCGGATGCTGAGGTGTGGTCGGGATGATCACTGTCCACACAGGGGAGAGGCCTGGGCACCGCAAGCCGAGTCAGGTTTGGACAGGTAAACAAGCCCCACTAATTTACAGAGGCCACATGTGCTCCAAGAGGCCAGTGCTCAGCCACAGCTGTGTCCAACCCTTCAAGCTCCAACGCAGATTTACAGGAGGAACTGGTGTGCTCTCCCCGCCGAGGGAGGACACCATCTGTCCCCAACTTCAGGCTGCATCGCAAGCTTGGCCTGTGGTTCGCTATGATTCCCAGGTCTTTTTCAGGCGCTGCTATAACAAACTAGCATTTTGCCCACCACACCTGCAACATTTAACTGGAGACCATTAGAGTGTGTATGTGCGACCATTCCATGGTCATGCATGTCCTTGACCTCAGCACTCCAGTGCCCCATTCACAAAGAGACACAGAGTGTTTGGGAAAGGGACCATGGTGACCCTAAGGGGCAGGTGGGAGCTTTTCACTGTGGCAAGACAGATGCGTTAGTCTCGGGGGATCGGAGATGTGAGTCACAAGCCAGCAGCGGGAGAGGGACACAGAAGCAGAGACAGAGGAGAAAGTGCTTATAAAGGGGTAGGGCTGGTGGCTGATCCCTCTCAAAGCAAGGATGCCCACAGGCAGCAAAAGTGACACGGGACCGGGAAACAGCCACACGGCCTCCCTCATGCTGGCACAGGTGTGGATGTGAAAGGGAGAGAGGCAGGGGGGAATGGTCCCACCTCTAGCAAATACTAAGCCTCCCGTGGGCATCTTCCACCAGGGCACCGAGGCTAGACAGAAACCAGAGCATGACGGGCTGAGAAGCCGAGGGCTTCATGTCTAAGCCCAAGCACTTTCTTCTCAGGGATGGAGTCTTCCAGGGCCCAGCATCCAGCTTGAGGAAAGTGGGGACCAGAAAATGTCAATCAATCATACTCTTGCCTGTGTCTACACATAGGCTGTTCCTTCCTCTTGGCACACTGTTCCCTACTTTCTGCTTCCATTCTGTTTACGCTTCAGATGACATCTAGAAGTCACCTTTTCTGAAAAGCCTTCCTCAAGGGGCCTTTCCATCCCACTGACACACCTCTAACTGGTACTCTGGACCCAGGAAGCTGAGGCAGAGATCTTTCCTTCCTTATTTTCCCCGTCACACAGGAGGCACTTACTCACTCTGCACTGAGTGACTATATGAAATGAAGTCTTGGGGAACAAAGGGAAAGGGCTGCCTGGTGTTGGGCGCTGAGGATGATGTAGTAACTGTGGCTGGCGACATTCACTTTTGGAACAGGGGGGAAGAGTACCTTCGGATCCGTCAGTGCACCAACAGGCCAGCAGAAGGAACTGGGGTGGGACTGGGGGTCAGGGCATACGGGCATCCCTCATGGGACAAGGGCCAGCTTATAAGTGTGATGAGATACTAGGCCTGAAATACCAACGGGGTACCCAGCGTCTGGGTGCTGAGGCTGGGGGCTTTTTGGGATTTATTCCTGATGACCAGCTCGGCGAGAGATGACTGCTCGGAGGAGGGAGGAGAGGTGGGAGAGAGACTCCTGCATTTCATAACTGTGCTCAGGCCTGGCCAAGGGCAGCCCACACTAGCTGCATCCTCTCCCTCTGTGGCCCGGGTTCCAGGGGCCGCGCAGGGCTCCCTAGGAGGCTGGCTGAGGGTGGGGGAAGGGGACCAGCATGGGGGCCTCAGACAAGCACATTAGAGTACCCTGGTGTCTACACTGTAGCTACGTAGCAGTTACTTGAACTTACACAAGTTCATATGTATCCATTAAAAATTATTAAAGTGGTATTATTTGCAACACAGGTAGAAAAATAAACAGAGGGGAAGGCTAGGATCGCAAGGGCCGATGCATTCCACTAATCGTCCAAGATGCGCATAGCTGCTAATGGCCCAGTACCCGACCTGGGGCGGGCTGGGGGGAGGTTGGTCCCATCAGGGGACAGGGCTCCAGTCGACCAGCCTCCTTCTTAGAAGGTGCTTGACTGTCCTAGTTCTCTAAAGTAAGTTCCTAAGCTCAGCCCCTTGGAATACCCAGCCCCTCCTTCCAATCTTGGGCCTCCTTGGGATCCTCTGGGGTTTGATTCTAGGGGTGTCGCAGCGGGCCCTATAGAGAGGACCCCTACCTACCACCTGCCACCACCCCTGGGTCAGCCACGGGGGACAAGATAGAGTGGCACACCTCATCCAGATGGTGTCTTTTGTGACTTTATCTACACTGGAGGTAGCGCTACTGGCCTGGCCTGAATGTCTCCTCCATAGGTCACCAGGGACTGGAAAGCAGGTGGGAAAGGTTCTCAGCCACCTGAGCTCCTCTCCGTCCTAGGGTGCTGGGGAGATGCCCCTGAGGAGCCCCAGAGAGCAGCACCAGGGCTTCCTAACACACATCTCAAGGGTTCAGTTTACTAAGAAGAATCCCTTCCTAGGACCCCCACGGGGTGGAGTGATGCCCTGGGGACTCAGCCCTGGCCCTGTCCAGGCCAATGGTGAAACAAAGGCCACATTCTCCTGGCTAATGTGACCCTCAAACTACTGCTCTCAGTGTCCTCCTTACTCCAGGTTCCCCTCTTTGGGTTTTCTTGTTTCCCAAAAGCTGCAGATGGCAGGACACCACATTTCAGTCCTAGTGCTGTGTTCAAAGGACAACCCGAAGGACATCGGGCAATGTCTGCACACAGATTTGGATGTCACACGGGGATGGGGATGTCACTAGCATCTGATGGATAGAAGCCACGGCTGCTCTTCCGTATCCCACAATGCCCAGACAGTCCCTGCACAGAGAAACATCTGGACCCTGTGTCAACAGTGCTGAGGTTGTAAACCCCTGGCTCAGAACAACCACCCTCCCTCCGTTCCTCCTTCTCTTTCTTTAGATCTTGATTTAAATGTCACCTCTTCACAAAGACTAAGCCAGTCGCCACCCCCCACCCTGCACCACCATCTTCCTGGGCCCTTGTGAGTTCTCTTGTTGCAAAGCTATATGCTGTGGGCTGTTTCTTCTCTCTCTCCTGCCTCGAGCTCTGAGCTTCAGAGGCCGTGTGCCGCTCACCACTCAATGTGCAGAGTGCAGCATATAGTAAGTGCTCATTAAGTCACACAAGCACGAATGGCCGTGGAGAAATCTACGCACAGAACTCGAAGCCCCCGCCCCCGAACACTAACGTGTACGCGAGGACACAGAGCCCCCTCCCCCATGGCAGTACCTCAGCCACTGCGCTCCACATTCTCTCCCTAGTATCCCCACTCCAGCGTGTCTCAAGCCCTCCCTGCAGCACAGAAGCTCAGGGTATTTTTAAATGAGAACTAGCCAAGCTGGTATTGTTGTTTTTTAAATGGAGGAAAAGAAAAACTAAGATTTGTATTTAATCATTAGACTTTCAAATCTAAGAAGCCACGATGCAAACAGCATGTTGACATAAACAATTGCTGCCCACTCCGTGGAGGGAGGAGGGAGCCGGTCCTTGGAGCTAATTTAAGCTAAATACACGGCAGCTATTTCTCATCTCTACTATTGTGTGACTTTCTCCTGGGCCCATGGCCTGGGGGAGATGGTATCAGGCAGGAGGGGGTGGGCGGGGGTGGCCAAGGGAGGAAGGAAACAGAAAGGCAGCAGGCATGGTCCTTGAGCCAACTAAGCTGGTGGCGAGAGGCATTTCGAGAGCTCCCAAATGGAGCTGCCAGCCCGCCAGGACCCCAGTGACAAGTGGATTCTGAAGAGAAAATGAAGATTGAAGCGTCAGATTCCTTTCCCTTGGTGTTCTCTGCAGCACATCCTGGGTGCCTGGAGGCCCAGACTGAACTCTAGAACTTTGACAAACTGCCTCAGAAAACTGTGCCCCCTGCCACATGCCACCTTGCCCACGACACCATCTTTCCTCAGGGCCCCCCGTATGTCGGGCTCCCAGCCCAGCTGTTATGTGGCTGGGGGTAGCATTGAGGCCTTGTGGGAAGCCATCCTGGGGAACAAATGACTCTCCCCAAGCAGCAGGCAGATTACCAGATAAAATCTGACTCGGGGGCTTAGGAATAGAATCTTTCTTCATTTTCCAAGTTCCCTGACTGAATCTTCTATAAGGTTCTGATGGACTGTGTACAAATAACAGTATGCATGGCTGCACCTCTGGATGTTTCTGAGGCCTGAATTCTAAACCAACTTTTGTCCCTTAGAAAGGACCTGACTAGGGAAGCTTATCTGCCCTGTCTAGTCTTCAGACCCTGCTGCTCTACAGGGAGGGGAGTGTGAGACAAGGGATGGTCATGTGTCCTTTTTAAGGTGGCAACTTTCATATCCCATGGCTGAGTCCATGATCAGTGGGAAGGTGTGCTGTGATCAATTAGTAATGTCTGCTTAGGGCACAGACTGTGCCAGGGGCAGAAGTTATATATTTGCCTTCCTTAGCTTCCTTCTGGGGCTCTGCTTTTCCTACCAGCAGTGAAAGGGAGTCCAGGAGCAGCTGTGGTCAGTGACCCCTACCTCCATCTCTATTCCAGGGTATACCTTGGGTCAGCTCCCTGGTATTTACTCATGTGCCACACCCTGGGGAATCAGGAATGGATGGGGCCCATGTATCTTTTCTTTCTCTAAAGAGGTGGCCTTTAAATGCTAGTGGTCAGCTGCTGTTCTCTATGAGCCAGAACTTGGACACCTGCTCTTTGAGCATCAGGAATTAGGCTGAAGCCACAGAGGTTGTCCTCGTTGGGACATTCAGAAACCAGCCTGGAAGAGCTTGCACCTATTGGTCTTTTAGAAATTCAACCACGCAATAGTGTCTTTAAAGCCCTGACAAGTCTTGCAATTAAAAAAAAAAAAGTTTCATCTTGTTTTCTCTAAGCATTTCCAATGCATAGTCATCCCAGGGTCCTTTCAGTAACTCAGTATCATCTAATCACCCAAGGAAGTACAGATCTATGAGGCGTGTTCGGCAAACAAGGTCTCACATAGATCAGGTATGCTGTAGGCAAAGCCCATTTCCTCCAACTCAGTCCTCAGTGAAGGGACACACTTCTCTCAACCCCACAAGATGAATCCTTCATATTTTGGGTATTAGGGAAGGGGTATCGGGGAAGGGATGAATGACCCCACTGATATGGAAGGAAGGACCTTTCCCACCCGAGAGACAAGTCCTCTCATTGGTTAGCCCCCTGGAAACCCAGGACCACAGTTAAATGTTAAGGGCACAAGAGGGAGGGTGGGGCGGAAAGCGTGGGCTTCTTGAAGCGGGCGAATTGGCACATGCATGTTTCCTGAAAATCCGAGCAACTGCTGGCAGCTTGGCTATCTGGAAACACAAGTGGGCACCCTGCACCCTCCCTTCCACGATTTCCTGTCTTTCCTCCCTCTCTGCAGGTTACTAGCTGGGAGTCAGTCTCGGAGGCAGGGACTGTGACACCCCTGTGGGTGGCAGGGCATGGAGCGCTCGACATGGCTGAGTTCCTAGGAACGGAAGAGCCTAAGGACTCATTTTTAAAATGTCAGCTCTACGACTCTGCGGGTTGGTTTATGTCTCCACCCCTGTTCTATTAAAATGGGGACAAAAGTACCTGCCTCCCAGGACTGTCATGGGGATCCCACAGACTTGGCACATGGTAAGTCTTCAGTGAGCAGCAACTATCAGAGCTGAACAGTTATTCTGCCTTCTAGATCTCCCAGAGCCTTGAAATGTCACATTTGTTAATCTGGGTGAATGCATCTGGGAGGGACACATGGCATCCACAACAGAGATGGGACTTCAGTGTCACCAAGCCCTGCTAACAGAGTCCTGGGACCACCTGTGGTCACTCTGGGAGGCTGAGCCAGCAGAATTTCAAGTTTGAGCCTGTGCTCTTACCCAGAACCTCTACTTTTCTGTAGTCTGGAAACATCTATGGAACACTTACTATGTGCCAGGCACTGTACCAGGAGCCGGTACAAAGACAAGTCAGGATATCAGTGGGACTGCAATCTTCCCCCAGCTTCCTGTCCCCATTTAGTGGGTAACTAAGGATTGGTAGGGGTTATAGGGTTTGAGAAGGAGCCAGTGACTTGTGCCTAATCAGGTGCACTGGGAGGAAAGAGGTGCATGGTGGCTCCCACATTCTGGGGCCCAGCCTGATACTCAGCCTCTCGTTCTCTTGGAGTATAGGATAGTTCCCTTACTGCTGCGTGCAGGTAAAGGTAGCTGGGATGGATGAAGTGACGCTGGATCCCGGGAAGTGTGTCCCCAGGAGCCTGCCAGGAAACTTCCCAGGCAAAGTCAAAGAAGGAAGGAACAAAAACCCAGCTCTCCAAAGTCACTCCTCTGTCCCTGAGCAAGTATATAAATGAAATCAGACACATGTCACCAACACCTATAGATTATGCCATGACATGCCCTCAAGTGACTGTCCCCCTGCAGATGAACCATGCCCACACAGGCCACCCACCTTCCCACAAGGAGCTGAAACCTGTAGCTGCTGGGATTCAGCGATTGGGAGTACCCTTCAGGACAAGCAGACAGTGGCAGCCTGACCCTTGCATCCCATGGGTCCTGGGGAATCCAGGATCTGGAGGACCAAGGGTCTGTCATGGATGGACTAAGGTGACCTGTCAGGGCACCAGAGAAAGCTCCTGAGAGCAGGCTGCTCTTCCAAAAAAAGACATGCTGAAACCCTAACCCTTGGGACCTCAGACTATGATCTGCAGAGTCACTGTGGATGTAATTAGTTAGGGCGAGGGCCTCTAATCCAACATGACTGGCGTCCTTGTAAGATGACAGCCAGAGGAGACAGAGACACAAGGAGGCTGGTAGACAAGGATGGAGAGATTGAGGTGACACCACACAAAGTGCCAAAGTTTTCCAGCACCCGCCAGAAGGAGACAGGGTGGATGCCCAGCCAGGGGTTAGAGCCATAGCTCCGTCTGTACTTTGCTTTTGGACTTCTGGCCAAAGCCATAAGAAAATGCACTTCTGCTGTCTCTGGCCACGCAAGGCAGTGTGCGGTGATTTTGTTACAGCAGCTGCGGGAAGCTGATACAGACAGGACCGAAGCAGGTTGATGGCATGCTTGGCACAAGGCCAGCCCCTGGGGCATGGGTGGCTGAAGGATGACATGGCACAAGGACAAGGAGATGTATTTGGCAGTGCAATGTTGAGGCCAGTGTGGGAAAACAAATCAGAGATGGGAGTGTTGCCCCAAAAGGCTCTTTAAATCTAGACCCTTAGCCAGGCATGGGGGTGCTCGCCTATCATCCCTGCACTCCGGGAGGCTGAGGCAGAAGAATTACAAGTTTAAGCCCAGCCTGGGTAACTTAGTGACTTATCGGGACTCTGGACTGTGTCTCAAAAAGAAAAGAAAAATACAGAACAACAACAATACAAGTAATAAAAAGGACTGGGAATGTAGCTCAGTGCAAAAGCCCTGGGTTTAATCCCTAGTACTGAAAAAAAAAAATTCAGAGTTAGAAATCCCAAGGGCTGTTCTAAGGGGTGGAAATGTGCTCAGTTCTGTGTTCATACATCCAAATCCCTAATGGCACAGTATTTAGGGGACAGGCTTTAAAGAGTTAAGTTGAATCAGGCCAAAGGGGTGGGGCCTTAACCCTCCTAAGGGCAGAGTCCTGGTAAAAAATGAGATACCATGGATGTAAAGTCCCAAGGAGAAGGCAGCTGTCTGCAAGCCCAGGAGAGAGGTCTCCTGGGAAAGCAGCCTTAAATCCTTGACCTTGAACTTCTAGTCTCAAGTACTGTGAGTAGGAATTGGCTGTTATTTAAACCACTTGGTGTGTGGGATATTAACTCAGCAGCCCAAGCAAAACTATGTGTTCCTAAAGCCCAACTCCTTCACGCAGCCTCCAGGGCTTGAATTCCTGGCTATCATACATGCCATGTGGCAAACATTTGCTCACATCTGGCCCCGGAAGGGAGCTGTCACCTCCCCAGCAGCTCCCCGTACCTTAGGGGTGTGAGACAGCCCTCTCCCTAGCTCTTGTCCCTCCTCTGGGAGCCATATACCAGTGAATTTATTCTCCTCTAAGTCCTTTCTATCAGAGGCTGGCAAAGAGAGTCAAGGCCCAGACGGCAACTATTTTAGGCTTCATGAGCTGCCTTGTCTCTGCTGCAAACAGCTCTATCACCACGACACAAAGCAGCCATGATGTATACAAGGAGACAGGTGTGTCCCGGTACAGTCCTGGGTAGGGAAATGAATTTTGAATTTCACAGAATTTCTCCAGGTTACGAGATAACCTTTGTCTTCTGATTTTCCTCTCCAATGAAATACAAGTAAAAAGCCTTTGTTGGGCTGGGCATGGCCCTCAGGATGTAACAGGGGAATCTCAGCTTGGGATGTCTCAAGGTAGTGACTATCTGGGGCTGAGTTTGGCCCTCTCTGTGTGCCTCTGATGGTG
Source organism: Hydrochoerus hydrochaeris (assembly GCA_004027455.1). NCBI lineage: Eukaryota > Metazoa > Chordata > Mammalia > Rodentia > Hydrochaeridae > Hydrochoerus > Hydrochoerus hydrochaeris. The sequence continues at coordinate 17,950 of PVLA01004092.1, read as the reverse complement.
GGGACCAGGCTTGGGGCTTGAAGAGAGTCTGGATTCCTGTGTTTGGGGTCTGAGGTGTGCGATCACGGGGTAGAGGTGGGGAAAGCGAAGGACCGAGTTTACCAGATTCATTATGACTGCTGATGCCAATCAAGGGCTTCCCCTGGCTGAAGAGGCCAAGGCAGATGTGACAGAAAGAGGGAAACTCCACGGCAAGGGCAGATGTTTCTCTTTGAGTACAAGGAAAAAGCAAAACACAGAACAAAACAACAGTTTGGCTCTGGGGATGGGGAGACCAGAGGATGTCCCCACAAGAGGGTCTTTTGTTTTACGAGAGACTTGTGGGCTGGAGGAATGGGTGGGATTCAGGGTCAAGTCCACATGTTTTAGAAAGCAAAAGCCATTTCTCTCAGAGGTCAAGGCCTTCGGGGGACTCTCACTCCGTGGATCGGCTGGCTCTCTTGGGTAGCCTGTCTAAAGGAGAGTTTGCTGAACTCGGGGTGCAGACAGAGACAACCCTCTGTCAAGTGGGTGACTTGTGTCACTGAACACACACACGTCATGTATCTTCGCCGGGTGGACTGTACACATAAGAGTTGCAAGACAGGTTGGCAGCTAGGATGGAGATATGTATTGTGTCCTCTCTTTCTTTCTTTCTCTTTACAAAGGATGAATGATTTGATGCCCCCCACCCCATCCCAATGAGTACACTGAGGCCAGCAGGGAAAGGAGTGGTTTTGTTTTTTCTAGGACCTCAATGCGTACAAATTAAAGAAGCCATTAATAAGCTATGGTGATACAGCTGGTGTGGGAGAGAGGTCCGAGAGGGTGCCCAAATGTGCCCAGGTGGTTGCAGCAGAGATCTTGGCAGATGGGGGCAGAGCATACAAGGAGAAGAGCAAAAAGAGGTGACACAGGACCCAGGGATAGACCCAAGGAACTCTGGTCTACAGAGCAGAGAAGACCCAAGAAGAGCGAGTCAGGATGGGATTTCTCCCTGCATCACCCACCCTTGTCCTTAACCCAAAGAGCATGCGTTCCATGGATACATGGAAATGTCATCCTTTGGAGACCTCACCAGGCCTTGCCAAAGGCTGTGATGGGCCACTGTGGCACAGAGAGTGGAAACAAGAGAGGCAAGGAGAGGAGGTTTAGGTTTTTGTGGGAAATTCAGCTTCAGAGTAGCTGACTACTGGCCACCTCTTCTCTTTCTTGCTTCCTCTCAAAGACTGATCTGTGGATCCTGGGCATCCTGGTGGGATGAAAAAGAAGCCAGGGGCTGGATTTCAGGAACTCAGCAAGATTGCAGGCAGAGTCAAGGAAAGTCCAAGCCCAGCTCAGGCTTGGTCCAGAGGGGAACTTGTCCAATGGGGAGACCTGGCCTACAAGAGCTGATGCCAGCAACACCAGAGCTCTGGGGGGCCCTGAAAATATATGTGAAATATCTCCAAGGTACCCTAATCCTGAGCCAAAGACCACAGGGGGTAAAAATGTCTCCAGAAGAAGAATGTCCATTTAGGAACTGTCCAACTGGGATCACTGGAAAGGCAAAGCAGAAAGGGCCTCGAGGGTCTCCCTGGGGTCCAGCTCTTAGGAAACAGGACTTTCCTCATCATTTTTCCTGGCTTGCAAGCAGGGAGATGCCCAGAGCATGGACCAGTCTGGGGCCCCCCAAAATGGGGAAAACCCCCCAAAGATGTATGTCTGGTTGAATTCTGAATCAGCACAGGTAGGGTTTTGAAGTCTCAGTTCCTCTCTCTGGGAGGGAGATTCTGGACCAGATGGCAGCTATAAGATGACAAGGCCAGTGGCACCCAGGAAGCCCAGAGGGGCAGTGGGCATCCTTTCAGCTGCTCAGCTGCCTCTGCTATTGCCCTGTTTGGGGATGAACTTTCCTTTTATGCTGGGTCAGATCAGTGGGGCCAGGGATTTGGGAAATGGACACTGTGTCCTCACCCAATTTGTTCCCAGCAGCCTCCACACGGGACAATGGAGGAACCCTAGAAGAAGCCACCAGCCCAGCTGATAAACCAGGAGAGGGACAGTGGAGGTGGGGGAGGGAAGCACACAGGCTCCTGATGGGGAGGCCACTTGGAGTCTTGAACTAGGCCAGCACGGAGAATGCAGGGCTTCAAACACCTACCCTTCCTTACCTCCCCAAAACCAAGGATGGGAGGCCGAGAAGCCCTTCACAAATAGGGAATTATGTGTCCCATCCCGTAACCCAGCACATCACATCCCAGGGACCCATATCCATCACTGTGGGTGGACCAACTCCACTGTCAGTGCTAAAGAGCGAGGGGAAGGAACATACTGAAACTCCTTCCCCAGAGCCCTGGTCCTCGGAGCCCAGACCTCGGGGGGGTATCATGAATGATGGAGCTGTAGTGAACCCCAGAAGTCATTTTGGCTGGGAAGCCATTGTGCCTTCTAAATGGCAAAAGGAGGGTGGGGCAGTGAGATGAGACAGGGTGATACTTTTGTGGAACAGCAGGCAAAGATGGAACCCAGGAACTGGTACCCCTGAGAGACTCAGAGCTCAAAAGACATGCAGAACTCTTTTGCTGCCTTCCTGAGCTACAGGCAAAATGCCATAAACCATTGCAGCCTCGGGCTGGGGGCTCTGAAAACAATCATTTCCAAAGGAATGAGCTTTAGTCAACCCTTCCTCTCCTCCTCGACAGAGCTGGTGCTTTTTTCCCACAGAGACAAAAGCAGGCAGGGACACTCCAGGGCCGGGGCATGTGGCCCCTGCTTTTCCCAGCCCCTGTGACACAGCACACACAGACGGTCCTGCGAGCCTGACCAAGAGGTCTCTCGTCAGTATCTGCACAGCCTGGGGCTCCACTGTCAGCCTGCGCTTCTCTTGTCCCCACCCAGGGCCTCACTCGTCAATCCTATGTCATCCTGGTTGATGCAGTCCAGTCCTAGCTCGGGGTTCCTGACTCTTGCCTGAGAAGGGCGCAAGCCTGGGGTGCGTGCGGGGCAGCCCCTGCGCCAGGTGTGCAGTGGCCCCAGGCCGGCCCAGTGGGGACCCTCTGTCAGTGAGCCTCTGGCCTCCTGAGCTGGCAGAGGGCAGAGCAGGGAAGGAGAGGTGGCTCGGAGCTGAGGCGACTGAGTGCCGTCTGACTGTCCCATGATCACAGCCTGCAGTGGGGAGAGAAGAGAGAGCGGGTGAGAAGGGAGGTGGGTGTGGCAGTGCTGTCCTGGCACCTTCTCAGTGGGTCAGCTGGTTTCAGATGAGCGGCTCCAGTCTTCTCATCTGTTACCTGAGGTCCTACTATGTGCCAGGCTCTGTGCCTGATATCTGATCTTATTGAAGCCCAAGAACAGTCTGCAGTGTGGCAGTGCTCTCCTGGCACCTTCTCAGTGGGTCAGCTGGTTTCAGATGAGCGGCTCCAGTCTTCTCATCTGTTACCTGAGGTCCTACTATGTGCCAGGCTCTGTGCCTGATATCTGATCTTATTGAAGCCCAAGAACAGTCTGCAGTATAGGCACAGAGTACCCTTTCCACAAAGGAAAACGGAAGCTCAGAAAGCCTAAGCGCTTTGCTCAAGGGTGCACAGCCAGGAAGTCTAAGGGCTGGATTTGAAGCTAGAACTCTCCTACTGGAGCATGTAGCCTCTGGGATGATCATCCACTTGTGGGCTGGAGGAGGCTGCATAAAGGCTGGAGATACAGGAGGACGGCATGAGCCAGGATCCTGCTGTGAGCTGAGGGTTACCACTCACAGCAGCAAGAGGACCTCAACTGTTGTTTGCCACTATTCTCTCATTCAAGGAATGGAGCCTGGCATCTAAGAGAAGTTCAGCATACACAGGCTGCATAATAAAAACCCGAAGGAGTGGAAAATTCCGCTGAACCTGAAGTTCCACGTCTCGTCCTCTCTGTTTTCTCAGCCCTGTGCCACAGCTGAAGGAAACAAAGGAACGTCACTCTCTCCAGCTTTCAGCCCCTCTCTGCACTTGAATGTGTGCTCTCCTTTTCCTGACCCCAGGAGAAGAGCAGTCACAGGACGATGGTCCAAATACACCCTGAATTTCGTAGTACCAGGGTCCCTCCTAGAGCCCCAACACTAATTCTCCAACTCGCCTGCGCTCCCTCACGGTATAGAGGTTTTGCCTGCTGGAGGCTCCTTCTGTCAGTTTTCACATCCAGTTGTTCCTAAATCCCTCCAGACCATTGGAACAGGGGCGGGTCACTGTCCTTCCTGGGTCACAGTGGGTGCCAGAGTATAGTCAGCACCGGCTACCTGGGCTGCCCTGTGCCAAGTACCTGAGGGTGGGACCCCTTGGAGCTTCATGGCTCTCTTGCTAGAAGGTTTAACTGCCCTCGTTTTCCAGAGCATGAACTTGTAGCTCAGAGAGACCAAGTCAGGAGCCCAAAGTGACACAGCTGTTGAGCAGTACAGTGGCAATTCTGATTTATATCTGCCTGACTAGGGAGCCTGTGTTCTTTCTAAGGACCCAAGGGGAAGGCTGAACCCTTAGCAGGAAAGGAGATTCCATATCCTACATCCAATAGGTTCAAGAATTGGGGTGAAGACTAGAGGAGAGGCTCCCAATGCTCCGGGCTTCTGAGTGTCTTCATGTGGCCCCACGGCGAGACCTGAATAGCAGCTGTGCGTGGCTGTGCGTGCGGCCAGGGCCTTGCAGCAGTGCACGCACACCTGAGCACATGCGTCTGTGTGTAGGCACGTGCAGCAGTGCCAGTATGAGTGTGCATGTGTGTCTTTGTGTGTCAGGCACGTGACTGTGGACCTGCACATGTACAGAGCCAAGTCTGCCTACGTGTACAGGCTGGGTGTACAGGTGTGTTTTTACGGAAAGTTCTTGTGTACTGCTATGAGTCTCTGTGTCTGAGTGCCCAGGTATACACGTGTGTAGACTTGAGAGTGTCTGTGTGAGTGAACACATGCAGGGTGCCCAGGAGCACCTGGCAGAGCAGAACACAGCGGGGGGGGGGCATCAGCCTCCTCTGGGGGCCCCCCTCCCTCTCATCTTTAAAGAGATCAGCGCAGAGGCCGGGCTGAAAAGGAGTCCCAGGGAGAGATGCCCCGCTCATGATCACAGGGGGCGCTCTGGGTGTGCAGGCAGGAACAAGCAGGGTGACATGTGGCCTCACAGTGAGGACACAGAGGTGCTCGGGGCAGGGAAGAGCTGTGAACATTCCTTGTCTCTGTGCTGAAATGCTAGAGGATGCTGGGATTCAAAAGCTGCCACAATGGGGCAGGCCGCCGGCCTGAGGAGAGTTCCGTCAAGGCAGGCCTGGGGAGGGGTCCCTGACACAGGACAGATGGGGCTGTGGGCTCCGGGTGCCACCTCACCACAAGATACTCAGACTCTAGAGGCCTCAGCCTTCATCAGAAAGAGAGAGGCAGTGAGGGACCGTGACAGCCACAGACTGACGACAGGATTCAAGTCCCCTAACCACAGTTACTCTGAGCAGAAACCTTGAAGTGGTGGATGGTGCAGGAGGGGGCGAGGGTGAAGGAAAGGAGCTGATGAGGGGACAGTTAGGAAAGGGCGCAGAACAGTGACAAAGGCTTGGGAAGAGAGGGGGAGGACAGAAACCTACTCTGCAGACTTCCAGAAATGTCCGGGGTGAGACAGGCGACGGTTTCGCTTTGGCAGTTTCTCCAGCATGTCCATGAGCTTGGTGAAGGTGGGCCTCTCTTCTTGGTCAAAGGCCCAGCAGAAGAGAAGAATATCCTAAAGGAAACCAGTGAGCAAACATAGATGGTGACTCAGTCCCTCCGTGGTTCTTTGCCTGAGTCCACTCACCTGTCTACCCCCTTCCCACTTCTGTGCCCCTCCACCTCCCACCGTTCACCCGCCAAGCCTCTGCAAGCCTCTGTCCCCACCCGAGCACTGTCACCCATCCCTCCCTCTTCTCACCCACTTTCTGAGCCCAAACAACAAACTAGTTAGGCTCTATGCCAGAAGGCCCAGGACGCTTCACAGTCAGCAGTACCCTGCTAGAGGTTTCCTGGAGCTTTTCTCAAAAGTGAGGGTTGGAGGGGAACCCTGAAGTCTCTAGCCACACCCCAATAATCTAAATCCCCTTCAAGGCCGGTTCCTTTGGGTAGTTTTCTTCCTCAAGAAGGGAAACCTGGAGGCGGGTAATCCCGACCACCATCCCAGGGAACCGCTGCTGCCCTGACTTATGTGTCTTCTGATCCAAAGCAGGGATTCTCCCTGCTGTGTTCAGGAGGAAGATTGTTAATTTATAGCCAAGTTTTTCTGTTTCTGTATCTCTTGCTCCGAGTTGGACAATGCCTTAAAATGAATGGGCAGATGAAAAGGAAATTAACACCTAAGCATTTCTAATGTTTTAATGAATGTTTTACAAAAATATAACGGAAAAAGCAGGGCTCTTTTCTTCTATCTGACCTAGCAATCCATTGCTAGGAAGAAACCCGACCAAGGGTTACTCTGCCTCTAGTGGTAGGCTCCTGAAATTGCAGGTATAGTGCAGAGGTCTTTGCCTTAGTCTAAGCTACAAATCGTTCCAAGGCTGGAGGGCATGCTTTGAATGGGTTACCTTCTGGGAAAGCATTTGTAACCCCACGTGGTTAAAAAGGAAGTTCAGGCCTGCATCTGGCTCAACCCTTGCGGCCCAGACCTGCTTCTCCTGGGACTCACCGAGATTTCTTTTCCCACGCCGATCTGGCTAAGGTTGGGTTTCATCCCTGAGCCCACCTGCCAGATTATCGCCTCCGCCGGTTGCGTCTTGAAAGGCCACTCCCGGGCGTGGAGCTCATACCAGATCGTGCTGTCGGCAGACAGTTGAGAGGGGGGTTGGTGTTACACATCACTTGGGACCCTGGAGTTCCAGGCACTGACACCCACCCCAGCCAGCCAGCCAGCTTCTTGGTGGACCAGCAGTCCCCTCCATCTCCCTCCTGGCAGGAATGGCATCCTCTCCTCCTCCAGAACATTCCTGAAGCTCTCTTAATGGCTTAGAACTCATGCTTATCCCAGGACACCTTCTCTGGAGGTTGAATTAAAATGAATTAAAACGTAGACTCTGGGTAGTTTAGTATGACGTGGTTACAACCTCTCACTCTATATCCGTAATTCTAGGAAACCACTTTAGGCGGATGATTGGTATAAGGATACTTATTAATAAGGATGTTCTCTATAGCATTAAGTATAATATTGAAAGAGCAGAAATAATTGCTCAGTAATAGAAGTAATTGCTCAATAATAGGAATTGAGTGTATATATGGTGGCAAATTCATAAAATGAAATGGAATACTGTATTATTATGAAAACACTTCGAAGACATTGGGCTGACATTAAGGATGCTGAATAGATCATTTTTAAATGACACAGCAGGATGTAAGACTATAGATAGAGCGAGGTCCTGAAGTTACTCCTTTTAAGTCAGAGATGTACAGACAAGAGAACAAAGTGAAACACCCCAAACATTAATAATGGATAACTCTGGAAGTTAGCGTAGGATTTCTTTCCTCTTCCATATGTGTCTTACTTAAGTATGGACTGGAATGGTGAATTGCAGGAAGAAAGACAGAGAAAGATCTGAGAATCAGATTGATCGTATTCTATCTGAGCCATACGAGGCTGGGGGGGCACCGCTCTAAGTGGAGGTTCCCTTGGCTGTTAATTGACAACAGTAGTAAAACTGCCACAGGACAGTGTTTATCTGGGATGCTGAACACGGGAACAGTTCAGTGCCAGAATTATCTCTGAGTGATTTCCTGTGTTATCGTCTTTTATAAATCACCTCATTGTAATGAAGGAAGAAGTGATCGCTCCAGTGAACAGCACATGGCCGCGGATGGGGCTGTGCAGAAGTGATGTTGTGAGGCCTGGACAGCACGGGGACAGTGACAGATGAGCACAGGATGCCGGGTACCATGGGGATAGATCTCTGCTCCCTGAGACCCAGATTCCCCAACTCAGGAAATGATCTCTCCTCCACTCTAGGATAATTTATGTAAATGCTCCTGAAAGGACACAAAGCCCTGTTTTTCTCTTCACTGCTCAGAGGACTGTGCACAGCAACTAACTGTCCCTAGGGCCTCTAGTAGCATCGCTGCTCCACCTGACCCCACTTCTTCTGGGCGTGGGGGAAGGAAGCTGCTTAGGTATCAGCATATTGGGTTAATGGCCAGAGAAACTCCTCTAGAGAAGGGGCTGTGATTCCAGTGACCTTTATAAACAATAACGCTTGTTATTCCAAGCTAGAATCAGTTCTCAGCCCTTTTCAGGGAGGGGCATGAAGCATGTTTTCTCATTCTGATGTTTTGACACCTGAGCCTTTGCTGAACCTGGAAGGTCTGGCCCTCCCTCCGTAACTAATTCCTTTAGGTAGAGAGGACTGTCTGGTGAGTGTACTTCCCTACCCAGATCCCAGCCCTCAATACTTCTTACACCAGGCCTTCACCCCCAGGGCCAGTGTTCCTCAGCCCTCACACCCCGTGCCCACGGCAATTACTCCAAGTAGCTCATTCTGAGCCTGTTCAACCTGCCCTGCCTGAATAATAATTAGACCTACATCTTAAAACAGGAGGCATTACTGTTATCCCCATTTCTAAGACAGGAAGAGCCTGTCTTAGATTACACAGTAAAGAGGACGGGCAGCCAGAAGTAGAACCCAGGACCCCTGAGTCCACAGCAGTGGCACTGGCCCACATGCCATACCAGGCAGCTTATATTCCATCCCACCCAGAGTCCCTTGCATCAGGAAAGTGACAATTTTGAGGTGCAGCCTTGCAGCTGATGGTTGGAGCTGGTGAATGAGCTACAAATGTGTTGCATGGACCACTTGTGTGGAAAGAGAGGATGCCTTTCCAGAGTTCTTCCTTGTGCTTGGTACCTTAGAGATGTTTTCTTGATCAATTCTTAGGATGCTGCCTTGGGTTTCATTATCTTTGATGTACAGCTGAGAGCAGCCAGGCTGTGAGTGGTGGTGTAACTCTCAAGCCCAGGGAGACTCCATGGTAAAAAAAAAAACTCCAACTGTGAGTTTGGATATTCCAGGTTCGAATCCCTGCTCCATCACCCATGGTAATAAAGTAAATTCTGGAGTCATTTGTAGCCTCAATTTCCCCAGCTTCTAATTGGGAAGAACATGATACCTGCTTTAAAGGGTGCTTGTAAGGACTGCAGGAGACAGCCCCCACAAAGAGCTTAACTCGGTGCTCAGCACACTTTAAAAAGTTCATTTCTGTTCTAAGTCATCCCTGAGCCTGAGGTTCCCAAGCAACAGGATGCTCCTAATTGGCAGGAATCCAAGAGCACTGAGCCCTTCGCAATTCTGCAGTGTCAGAAAGAAAAGCCTCATTAAAACTTCCTTTCAAACCTAACTTTTAAGAAAAATTCATTTCAAGGAGAAAAAAAATATTTCTGTAAGATGAAACTTCCAGTGGAAAACCAATTACTTACTTTGGTACCTTTTGTTAAAGACTTTTTTTTCTCTCGTGCTAAATTGACACTAAACTACACCAACTTAATTATTGCAATTTGGTTTCAGATAACGATGTCTAACTAGATAAACATTTGGGCATTAAACTAATCAGAGCCAGCGGCAGCCTCTAAAGGGGCCCAAATGACAGATGCCGGGACCTGTGATCTTCCCGCAAATGCCCCCCAGGAATGGATGGTGAGGAAAGGGGCTGGGGGAGGGGCTGTTTCTCTAACAGGTCTCCACGGAGTGAAGTCTAATTGCACACATCTGTGGGCCCACAGCCTCCCAGCGCCATGTCCCCCAGCCCTCCACACAAGCCACCGAAAGGCAGGACAAGGACCTGCGTGGTCGTTGGAGGGACGGGAGTGTGGAAGCTTTCCTGGCTGTAACTGCTTGGAGTGCTCCGCCCTGCATCTTGAGGCTGCATCTTGGACTCTTAATGTGTTTCTACCTTTTCAAAGACATCTCCTCCTCTGTCATGGCTCTAGTCGCTATCTCTCTGCTGACAAATCCTAAAATGTTTCTTTCCCAAACTCTGGAAGCGTAGATCCAGCTGCACACCGGCTGGTTTCCATGGTTATCTCCAATGCTGCTCGAACTCACTGTGTCCAAAGCTTGTTTGCCTCCCTGGTACACCCTGACCTACCTCACCCCCACAGTCTGCATCCTGGTGCACAATGCCACCCTCTACCCACTTGCTTATGGCATACATCTGGGTGCCACTTAGGTTCACCCTATCATTGAGGGCTGGTACTTCCAACCCATAAATGCTTCTTATGTTCACTCTCAGACTGTAGAACTCCAGACCCATGCTCTACGGAGGCTGCCAGGAATTTTCCTACGGTTCGACCATCCAGTCTCAATCATGTGCTTCTCCATTTCCTTCTCTGCAGAGAGTGATCTGATTGAACTAGAACTCAGGCTAGGACTCTGCCACTTCTCTGCTTCTTGACCATCGAAGTTCCCCAGTGTCCCGGAGATGAAATGAAAACTGCTACTTGTGCTCAGTAGCTGTAGGACGGAGGCCACTTCCCTCTCCAGTCTCTCATTTTATTTACAAAAATATAAATAAATAAAAAATATCAAAATAAAATATATCCCCACCAATTTTTTGATACCCTCCTGTTTGAGTGTGGGTTGGATTTAGCAATTTGTTTTCAACAAGTAAAACTATGGAGGGAGCATTAAATACATGTTTAACTGTAGTTACCCCAATAATGGGATACATCTGGACCAGAAGGTTTTGAATATTCTTATCAAAAACAAATAATTAACGTTTATAGTGACAGATATGCTACTTCTCCTGATTTGATCATTATACAACATGCACCTTTACTGAAAGATCACAGTATACCCCATATGTGTGCATATATATATATATATATATATATATATATATATATATATATCTTTGAAAAGGAGTACATGGTAAAAGTGATGCTATGTAACTTCTCTTCTGAGACTAGGTCACATCCTGGCCCAGCCGCCATGCTGTTAGCTCACTCAAGCAGTAGGTAAGAGACGATGAGGAGCAGAGATTCCCTTCTAACCTTGAACATAGCACCTCCGCCCATCAAACCTTCTGATGAGACAGAAGCCCCGGTTGGTAACTGGGCCACAAGCACATGAGAGACCTTAGCCAGCTCAGAACCACTCAGCTGCCCTATCTCCTGACCACAGAACGTGAGATAATACATGCTCCAGGTTGCTGAGTTTTGGGGTGATTCGTTACGCAGCACTAGATAACAAATACAAAACTGAATCCTGTATCCCATCATCTGCTGCAGTCCTGGCACTTGCAGGCACCCCGGAAATAGTTACTGAGTAAATGAGGAAATCTGTGTTGGCGACACAATCAGTAAGAAGATGAGCGTGCAGGTGGGTTAGGGTGAGGGTTGGGGTAGGGTTAGTGTTAGTGTTAACCCCGCTCAGATCCTCCCAATCTCACCCAGAAATCCAGCCTCACAAACAGGTGCCCTGGTCCTTCCAAAACAATGGAGGCCTTGGGAACTGCCCTGTGGCCAGACTGTGGCTCTTGAAGGTCAGGATGGAGTCCACCTACCCAAGGGCAAAGACATCAGAGTGCTTGGAGAAGGGAAGCTTGTCCTCCTCCGTGTCGGGGGACAGCTGGCGGATGATCTCTGGTGCCAGGTGGCACAGCCAGCCGTTCTGGATGCGCAGTTTGTCCTCCCTCCTGCAGAAGCAAAGCACAGAATGAGCTTTGATTCACAGCGTAGGAAGGATGGGTCCCCGGTCCCCAGAATCATCTCTGATTGCCCCCTCTGGGTTCCGCCTACCTCCTACTCAAGAGCAAAACCCAGTGGAGACACAGAAAGAGGGGACAGAGAAGTGGCAGGGAGAGAGGCACTCACCACTCAACCCTCACTCAGGTCCCTCTGTGCAACTCTCCTGTCCACTTTCACCCAACAAATACCCCAAATTCTGGTTCTGTACGGTATTTAACTTCACGCTGTACTATATTTGTATCAAGTCGCAGGAAACACTGAATTAGCCAATACTAAATCCTTCCAAATCACATGCCAATTAGGACCTAAAATCCTAAAAATTCTCCGGAAATTCTATTTTATCTATTTTACAAAGTAGAAAACGGGCTGGATTTAGTGATTCTTTGACAATCTGAATCAGGGGAAGTGAAGTGGCTCTAACGGGTTCCACAGCTGGGATTTCAACCTGTCCAAGTGGCCCCAGGGCTGTGACTTCTTATGCCCCTGCTCTGTCCCTCTGCTTCATTCCCTGGACAGCTCTGTGTGATGCTGAAACAGGAAGGTGGGGAGCATCCCTTTGTTCTACCTTCCCAGGGAATGTGTGACCCGGAGTTTTCACCACTCTGCATGTCTATGAATGACTGTAAAAGTGCTGTAAGTGTTGATCTGGGGATAATAAATACATTTCCGTGAGAAGGCAAGTTTGCAAATACCAATAGTGAGGTTGGACTGTGTTTATTGATCACCTGCCTATGCCTTGGTTCTGTTCTTGGCACCAGGAACACAGTCATGTACACAACAAACAAGGTCCTTGCCCTGGCTCTTAGGCAGGGGAAGGAGCCAAATGCATCAAACAGAAGCCAGGTACATGGTGCACACCTGTAATCCCAGCACTCTGGGAGGCTGAGGTAGGAGGATTACAAGTTTGAGTCCAGCCAGGGCAACTTAGTGATGTAGCAAGACCTTTTCTTAAAATAAAAACTGAAAAAGAGCTGACAATGTAGCTCAGTGGTAAGGCCCTGGGTTCAACCCCAGTTCTCTCCCTCTCTCTCTGTAGCAATAAATGTTATGCAAATAATTAAGATTAAGACAGGAAAATGTGCACAAGATAAGGAGGAACTCTTTCTCTCTATAGAGATTAATGTTATACAAATAATTAAGATTAAGACAGAAAAATGTGCACAAGATAAGGAGGCACTCACTGTAGGTAAAACGTGAGCTAAAGTCTATATGACACAGAGGATTCAGTCATATGAACCTGGAAAAGAATATCCTAGGCAGAGGAGAAGCAAGGACAAAGGCCCAGGCTGGCCCCACTGGTGTGCTAAAACCCATCTCACGTCCTGTGTGCCAAAGTTTGTACACCTAGCTCCTTATTCACAGGCCTTGGTCAGTTCCTCCTTTCATCGTTATAAACAATGCTGCACTGAACATCTTCGGGTAGACCCTGTGAACATCTCTCTTTCCCTCCATCTATGATTACTAGGAGAAAAGCTTAGGAGGGATGGAGACTGGCTCCCTTTCCTACAGCAGAAGTCTTTATAGCGATTCAGAGCTTCCCATTCATACTGAGGTCTAAGCAGAACCTCCCCAAGCTCACCACTGAGTGCCAATTCCTAGGAAAGGGCTGGGTGACCCTGGGAAGTGCACAGGGCAGGAGGCAGGTCAGGTTAAGAATGAGACTGTGCAGCGCCACTTTTTCTGGCGTGCACACTGAACTGTATGAGGCATGACAACTGGCCCCTCATCTTCAGTCATTTGCCTCCTGAGATCAGGTCCCATGTCGTGCTCTCTTCAAGAGCACCGTGGTCCTGCAGAACGTTCCACAACTATGGCGCTGCTCTCTGTTGGTGCTAATTTGGCAGCTGCTGGCCACCAAACACTTGAAAGGTGGCCAATGGGACCGAAGGGCCACCATCCTCATTCAATTTCATTTTAACTGAGATTAAACTTACTTTGCCTTACATAGCTCATGGCTAACAAACTGCACCATACAGACTTGGAGGACTATTTACTAAGGACAAGTTTCCCTCTTCCTGTTTTAACAGGTTACTCTTTAGCGTGGCCATAAATGGAAACTTGCTTTTTTCTAATACATGTTAAAGTTAAAATGGAAAATGTCTAGTTGGGCCTTCCCTAAAACCCACTTGGCTACACTTTCAGAAACCCCCGGTAGTGGGATGGGTCTCCCCAAAGGAGACTCCAGGAATTTGTGGGTCCCCAAGGTAACTTTCTCTCCACTCTGTTTCTTATACATGCTTCCAGCTTGTGAGTTCTCACACTAGGAGCAGACTGGCACATGTGGGGCAGAAGCAACGTGGTCAGGGGCAAACTGCCCATTTGTCCTAAAGCTTTTCTGGGCAAAAACCAGACCCTGTTGAGAATTACTGTTCTAAGCCTAGAGGTGGTAGAGTTGAAGGAATTGGTGCTACCAAAATCAGGGACACCTGCAAAGGTGTAAGGACCCATTTATCATTGATTAGCTGTGGCACTCTGAGCACATCTGAGCCTCCATTTTCCACCTGTAAAATGGGTACATTGGTTTTTACATCACTTGGCTATTGTGAGGATTAAAGCGAGAAAGTGCGTGGTACAAGGTTATTTCAGCTGCCAGAATATCGGACAGAATTACTATGTGTGTATATATTGCACATTTTATCAGAGATGGAGTTGAGACAAGAGCTGAAAGTTGGAATGTCCTTCCAGGAACCAGCTTTGGAGTGGGCCAGCCAATATTCTGGCATGGTCAGGCCAGTGGAAAAAGGTTGGGGGGATGCTGTGGCTCTAACAGCCAGCTCCCTTGCCCCCATGCCTTCCAAGTATCTGTCCCCACTGTCTCTTCCCGGCTCACTGGTGCGGCAGACCCACCAGGGTGGGAGGAGGAGGCATGTGACCACACAACCATCAGCAGCCAGGGGTGGTGTGGGCACAGGCCTGGGGGTGGGGAACCAGGAGCCTGGTCTAGCACAGTCACCCCAAGGCGTCCTGTTCCCATGGCGATGGGCCCACGGGTGACAAACCCAAATCATCTTCATTATGACTATTATTATGATTAATAACAGGCTGCCAGTGGCTGGCATGGTAGGGCTGGCAACTCGGGTGACACTTTTTCTTGATGATGGCAGAACAGCTGTACGCTGGGTGCGGTCTGGATGCATGGAACACACTTCCCTGGGCCACCTCCATCCCTGCCCTGGGCCAGGCAAGTGTCCCCTGGTGGGAGCCTACTGTGTGCCTGCTTGTTAATGCCCATAAACCCACACCTGGAGGGATCCCATCTCTACGTGCAGACGTGGAAACAGAGGCTCAGAACACCTTAGTGACCTGCCTGGGTCGTGAGCCAGGACTCCCACCGCAGCCCCCAAGAGTTCCAGGGGAATCAGCATCCCCAAGGAGGAGAGCACTAAGGAACCCCCTTTTGTCTCTGCCCCTCTGCCCTGTTTCATCTCTAAAGCTGCTGTCTCAGATAGGAACATGTCTGCTCCACTCCTCTTTACAGGCAGGGAAACTGAGGCTTGGGAGTCCCTTCAAATAAGCTTTGGTCATCTATCTCCTGGTGCCCGACTGAACTGACACAGTTCATATGTTGAAGCTCTAACTTCCAATGGGGTTGTAACTGAAGGGCTTTGAGGGACATAATTAAGGTCCAGTGAGAACATAAATCCAGGGCTCTGATCTGATACAATTGGTGTCCTTATAAGAGGAGGAAGAGAGTCAGATCTCCAGGCCAGGTGAGGACAAGGCCGCTTGCAGGCCAGGAAGTGAGGCCTCATCAGACACAAAGTTTATTAGGCCTTGATCTTGAACTTCCAGCTCCCAGAACTGTGAGAAAAGTCAGTGCTCATTTTTTAAGCCGGCAGGCAGTAGTATTTTGTTATAGCCCAAACTGATCCACTCCTCAGTACTCACCAAGTATTCACAACTAAGGACAAGAGTGAGTGGCTCCCTGGCCTGGCTCCTAGAAGTGGTACATCTGTTCCCCACACTGCCTGCAGCCTGGCCAGCTCCCCACCCTCTCTCCCTTCTACCACCTGCCCAGGCTGCCATCAGGGCCCATGGACACCCCACTGCCACTGGTCTCTCTCTGCTCACTGGGGTTTCCTATCTGAACCTAGGGTACTTGTGTTCCCAAGATACATATTCACCAATAGGGGAGGCAGGTAACCATCACCCCATAGAGTCCCAAGGCTGTACCTGGAGGTAAACGCTGGCTATTAAATGGGAAAGGTCCTGGGACTTGTGGGGTACCCAAAGAGTTCCATCTTCCTTCCATGGTCCCCATCCTTACTATGTGATAGTCTTTGCTGTCCCTCCACTGGGAAGTGGAGTTTCTTTTTCTTTTCTTTCTTTTTTTTTTTTTGTACTGGGAATCGAACTCATGACCTTGTGCTTGCAAGGTAGGCGCTTATGCCGCTGAGCTAAATCTCCGGCTGGAGTTTAATTCTTTTCCCCGTGAATCTTGCTGGCTTTAAGTGATCTGCTGGCAAGAGTATGTGGTAGAAGGAATGTTCTAGAACTTTTTTATGTTTTGTTTCTTTTTTTCAAGGCAGAGTCTCCTTCTATAGTTGAGGCTGGCCTTGTACTGACTTATGTAGCCTAGGCCAGTCTTGAACTCACAAAAATCTTTCTGCCTTAGCCTCCCAGTGGTGAGATTACAGGTATGCATCACCACATCTGGATGTTCTAGACTTCTGAAGCAGAGGAAGAAGCCTGCAATTCCCACTTGGGGTCTGTGTGCTCCATCTGGTGGGACCCAGCTGCCCTAAGGTACTGGCTACTCCAAGACCACTATGGTATGAGCAAGCCCAGTGTGGTCATGCAGGGGGGCTGCATGGAGAAAAGAGGGCGCATGAAGAGAGGGGA
The DNA here is from genome assembly GCA_004027455.1 of Hydrochoerus hydrochaeris. Lineage (NCBI taxonomy): Eukaryota > Metazoa > Chordata > Mammalia > Rodentia > Hydrochaeridae > Hydrochoerus > Hydrochoerus hydrochaeris. The sequence continues at coordinate 1,448 of PVLA01004092.1, read as the reverse complement.
GGAAGGCAAGCCCCATCGACTCCCCAGCTGTTCCAGACGTGAGAACAAGGAAGCTGCGTGTGATTCCAGCCTTGGTCCCCTCAGATTGCACCTAAGAGACAGCATGACCCCAAAAGTGCAGCTGAGCCCACTCACCCTGCAGAACAATAACTCATCTTGTGGCATCCAGTTTTGGGGTGGGTGGTTGCATACTAGCTCACTACTGGGACAAGGATAAAAGCACAGGAAGCTTCTGATGGCTACTTGTGGGCAGCCGGGAAACAGGAACTTCCTGTTGTGGCCTTGGTGGAGGCGCCCCGGGCTCTCACGACGCTAACTGGGTTCATGCTGACCACCAGGCTGGGGTGGAGATGCGGGCGGGTGCTCTCTGGACAAAGCTGAAGCCCTTTTGCCCTTAATTTGAACTTCCTTCCTGGTAGATATGGGGTCTCCATGAATGAGTTTAAAGGGAAGGTGCATAGTTCAGCCCATTTCCTCTTCTCCCTTCTTTTCTCTAGGTGGCTTCGGCAAACCAATAGTCTAAAGGGAGGAAGTCAGGGGCCCTGCACCCTGCCTTCGACGTGGGGGGAATCCAGTTGGGGAGAACTGGAGAGTATGGACAGGGAAGAATCTGGTTTTTAAAAGAGGCCTCACCCAAGACAAATAAAATACTCGCTGGCCTCCTTTGGTCTGCAGACAAATAGCTAGTGTCACAGTGTTGTCCTGAACTCCTTCCCCAGCCCTGACCTTAACCCTGGTGGTTCCCACAACAGCCAAACAGGCCGCAAGTGGTGCTGGGAGTGGGAAGAAGAGGCCACTTTATCATAAGAGGCCCCCTGTACCACCTGTGCCTGCTGGTCCCTTCTGGGACGCTCTCCCATGCAAAGAATCTGTTTGTTGGTTAACTGTTGACTTTTCTTCTTCTTCTTCTTCTTTTTTTTTTTTTTTTTTTTTGTGGTTCTGGAGATTGAACCCAAGATCCTCACACTAAGCTACATTCCCATCCCTTTTTTATTTTTGATTTTGACACAGGGTCTCACTAAATTGCTCAGGCTGGGCTTGAATTAGCAATTTGTTTCTTCTCTTAGGCACTCTAGATGGTTTTGGAATCCAGGGAAGTCCTTTTTGGGGGGTGGGGTAACATCTGAAAAAGAAACTGAAGCTTCTGTGCGTTGCTGTGTTACACAGAAACAGTGACATCAGCTTCTGCCAAATTGCAGGTGATCCAGCTTAGAGGGAAGGTTATTAAACGGCAGGAATAAAATGCCCTTCAAGGGACCCAGCTGTGTACCTCAAAGAAATCAGTGGTTCTCCAAAAACAGCTGAAAGTGGAAGAAATCATGAGACTGTCCTCCTGGAGAAACATTTTATCATAAGATGTGCAGCCAGAAGGGCACACAAGGGTTTAAACAGAGAGAGAGAGAGAGAGAGAGAGAGAGAGAGAGAGTGTGTGTGTGTGTGTGTGTGTG